>OX608073.1:182484664-182997164 GCA_951509635.1 Eupeodes luniger | reverse complement strand
AGCAAAGGTGCTCCTGAATCAAGAAACGGTGGAGAGTATGTATTATGTAACCCAGGTATCACTCCTGTAATGCCGTATGACGATGAACCAGTAGGTGCCACTGTCGAGCTTAGACTGTTTCCCAAAATGGCACTGGTATCTACAACACTACTGATATTCGGATTCATATAAGAAGATGTAACTGATATACCACTTAGACCTAAACTGTAGCTGTTTGAGGAGGCTGGATGTGAACAATGGAGTGACAGCATGGGCATTGTTGTGCTTTGCAAATTGTATAGTTGTATTGTTCCTCGCTTTTATGAAGAAGGAGAAAAAATATATTAATTATATTGAAAGATGTTTTTTTTTTTTTAATTGTATAAGTTTGTAATATCATTAATCCGGAGAGAACCATTTTCATTAAAAAATCCGTCAAAATAAGAATTGGTACGCACTGTATTTGTAAAGGGAGTCTTATTGCCTCCGTGAAATAACCCCCCCAGGAAATAGCCCCAATAAAACAAATTTGAAATAGGCTGGGATGTGACTCACACTGAATAATTCCCATTCGTGCCCGTCTATTTTCTTAAACTTTAACAAAATATTAATAACAATATTTTGTGTGAGACAAAAAATTTGAAGTCAATATCGTTCTTTGTTTTCATAATACTTGAGTCGAAATCCATTTCTTATCAGTTTTTAATTAATTTTTATCAATTTTAGAAATTTTTAAAATATTTTTATTTCTTATACAAAAAAACGGATTGAATTTGTCTTAGAACATTATCATAACAAAATTTTGCATAGAATAAAATCACCTTCTACTTGAGCGTCGAACATGTCAAGTTGTAGAAGCTGAATAAGTTCGATGATTCTCGAGGACTTTCCCCAGATGAGTCCTGAAACCAAAGGAAGTTCATATCCTCTACCTTTCTTCAATCATAACCCCCTCCCACATAAGCAAGGCATACAAGCCAACGCTTATGTCACCAATTCCCATCTCACCTCCTACGCTGTATTGGCGAAAAAACTAGACAGTGCTCCTTCGCACCCTAGTTAACATAGCTCAACTGGTATTTACCGATCCTAATCATTTCCGTACATACATATCAGAATGATGTTCTTAACATCAACGGACTCCTTACCCTATCTCTTCCTTACAACTACCTCTTATCACTATTGGGCTGGATCTAAGGTGTTAAACAACCCGTGCCGATGATCAGCATGGCTGGGGGCCCGATTCAAAAAATAGCTCGGTCTCTAACGGAGTATCCGGATACCTGGCGACCTCCGGATTAACTAGCCATATCTGTATAATACGAAGAGACTCTCAAAAAGCCTTTACAGACAAAGGCGGCAAGCTGCAAGAATCCTGAAGGCCTCTGGTGAATCATTGGAGGCCGGAAGGATACCGCAGCAAACCGCAGCACGAAGGGCAAATCGTGGTTGCGGTCATTGACAGAAGCCATGATGATGGCACAACATCGGCTGATCGTTGGCAGTTGGTCAAGGCAAAGCTCTCGGGTGGCCTTCTAGGCATTTTGAGAGAGCTCCCAGGACCACTTCCTTCAGTTTCAGTTTCATTTTATTGTTATAATTACTCAGTAAGATACAATATCTTTTAATTAAGAGCAAATATCAGTACTTAGTACTTTTTATAGAATATAAAATATTATATGTTGCATAAATTGACAATTCATTTCATATTAAGTAAATAATTAGTTAATTTAAATTTAATTGATAATTTAAAGGAAATAAAAATTGAATATCAAAATAAATTCTAAGAAAGGTAAAATAAAAAAAAAAGTTCAAGATTATGACACAACCATCACAACCACCGCCACCACCATCAACCACCATCAAGATCATCACCATCATTACTTTAGCCCCTAAATAATGCATCAAGTCGCTTTATTAAATTCTTTTAACATTCTACTAAATTGAGTAGTGCAGATTACCATTTTTAAATGAGTTTGGAGAGAGTTCCATAGTCGAACAGCATGGACATAAAACTGGCGCTCAGATACAAGATATGAGAAACGAAGAGGAATACGATTTCCAGACCTATGAGATCGAGGGAATTGAATTCTGTTAAAAAGATATTCAGGTTGGCGAATTTGTATGATATTATGCAACAAGGTTAAAGTTTTGCATTTGAAGAGATTTTCGAGCGTCATATCATACATTGACTTCGAATAACAAGATATGTGCTCACTCCTTCTTATTCCGAAGACATACCGTGCTATACTATTAAAAGCTACATTAAGTTTATTCTTATGTGTATAGTCACAATTGCAATAGATTTTGCAACAAAAAAGTAAAATTGGAACTTACAACGTCTTCGACAATATCATTCGCGTTCTCAGCGGAGTTATTTGGTGGGAAGCCCAGAGTAATCGTAGACCTCCATATACCTTTCCTAAAGTGAGTCTAATATGATTATTCCAGGTCAGAGTACGATTAAATGTAAGTCCTAGGTTTTTTGCAGAGACGACAAACTCAATCGGGGTGTTGCTCATGTAAACCACAGGGAAATAAGATGTATCTATGAGTGTTCTTGATATAACAATGCATTTTGATTTTTTGGCATTCACACAGAGATCATTTTGCTGAGACCATATTGCAATTTTTTGCAGATCATTATTTATTTCATAAATACTATTCTCAAGCATTCCAATAGGAAAACTGTTGTATAATTGTACATCGTCTGCATACATGTGCACAGAGGACTTTAGGGGACAGGTAGAAAGATCATTAATGCACATTGAGAAGAGCAAGGGACCCAGGATAGAACCCTGGGGAACACCTCTATGCACTGGAAGAGGAGAAGACAATATACTGTTCACAAAAACAGATTGCGATCTTTTAGATATTTATGAGTAAATTAATTTAGCTGATGATGATGAAAAATTACATTTTTTAAGGATCTTTATGCATAATATATTTTTATTTACCGTATCAAAAGAGCTTTTGAAAAATCTAAAAGAGTAAGTATGGTTACTTTGTCATTATCAACTGCGCTTCTTATGCTTAGCTCTAAACCAGACTGATAAGAGCAAATCAGTTTTTGTTAGGATAAAAAACAGCGTATTTGTTTGTTCATGAATTTTTCCAAGACTTTCGAGAGAAAAGGTAAGATTGCAATTGGTCGAAATTCATCACAATTCCGATTTTTGGAATGACCTTAGCTTGTTTCTAGGCTGATGGAAACGTGCCTGTCATAAAAATACTGTTAAATAAATGAGTAATATATTTAAGTATATAAGGTAGAATTGCTTTGAGAAAAGCTGGATTCATGCCATCAATCCCTTCAGAGTTGGATTTTATTGCTATCAAACTTTCAAGTACATCTGTTTTCTCAACAACCGAGAAATTAAACTTTGACATTTGATTGTCAACCGAAACAAAATTCATTTCGCTCTCATCAACTATATAGTTGCGACCTAAACTATTTAGTTCAGTGAAATTTTTGATTAGAACTTCGCCGTCAACGTAAGATAAGTTATTGTTATTCTTACTACCTACTCCAATATCTTTGAGGTTTTTCCAGAGTACCCGTAGCATGATGGTTAGTGCGTTGGACTGTCATGCGAGAGGTCTTGGGTTCAATCCCTGCCTGTGCCACCTTAATTAAAAAAAGAGTTTTCACGGGTACTGCCTCTTGCGAGGAATTGACAAATCCTCCAAGAGTAATTCTTGTCATGAAAAGTGCTTTCTCAAATTAGCCGTTCGGATTCGGCATATAAACTGTAGGTCCCTTCCATCTCTGACAACATTACTCGCACACAGGAATGGTTGAGAGTTGTAAGTCACTAGGCCCTGGTTCTTCATGGACAGTTGCGCCACCTAACTTTTTTTTTATTTTTTCCAGAGTTTACCTTTTGCTAAACTAGGATCAAGTTTAGGAGCGTAAAAAAGCTTTTTAGATTCTCATAACACAAACTACTCTTTTTCTTAACCTTTTGTAACTATTATGCAATGCATCAAGCTTAAATATTTTCCATCGTCTGTATGCCATATCCCGTTCTCTGATGAGTTTAACTATGTTGTTATTTTACCAATACTGAGTCTTGTTTTGGTGTAGTACTGTCTTAAGCGGAACATGCAGATCGTAGAGATAGTTAATGTTCATATGCGGAAAAGATAACTGGTCATCTACCGATTGTAGATAGTAAATTTGACACCAATCAATTAAACCCAAATCAATTTCTAACTGATGTTTATTACAATTTTTAAAATCTCTGAATGTAAAATAAGAAGGAGAAAAGTCTAGCGAGTATTCGAAAGTCAGGTAAATAAGATCGTGCTTGGAAAAAGCTGAGGCAGAAAGTTGGCTGTAGAGAAGAACTTTACTTAAATGGCTTACAAAAACATGTCTAAGAGGGTACTATTGTTTTTAGTGAAATGTGTCGGTGTTGAAACATTTACTGGAAACAAACTCAGTGATCTCATACTATCAGTTAACTCTGTGGTTTGAAGTACATTATTGTTGAAATCTCCAGCGACTATAAGAAAAGGTGAAACAAATGATAAGTCATCAAGAACAGAAAAAAGTGGAGACAAATTGATATTCTGATGAGGCCTATATACTGATCCTATTAATAATTTAATATCATCATGAGATCTAACTTCGATGAATAGGTACTCAATTTCACTACCAGGTGGAGCCTTACGGATAAGTTTGCAGAATAAACCTCTGCGTGTACAAATTGCTACACCACCTCCAACTCGGCCTATTCTGTCACATCGGAAAACATCAAAGCCGTCGACCTGACAAACAGAGTTATGAGAAAACCAGGTTTCACTAAAACATACCACATCGACGCCAGAGTTGATAAATAAATGCTGAAATTCGTCTAGTTTATGACCTAAGCTCTGTGAACTGATGTGGCACACTTTTAAACCCTTTCATTGGTCACCTAAAACCCGAATCATGGAACGTGTATTATGAGCATGTTCGATAATGGAAACTCTATTTTGACCATTTATTTCAGTCATTTAACTTATTTTAATTTGTTGATAAGGGCACAATATGGTCCAATGGCTCTTGAGGTTGAAGACGTATTAAACAAAACAACATGATATACAAAATTAAAAATAGAAACAAAATAAAGAGAAGTAAAGATCCCGATGACGATGACGACGACCATGACGATGATGATGCAAATGTTTCAAAAATCATAGAACAAGAAAAGAGAAAGAAAATTAAAAAGAAGAAAAAAGAATGTATATTTATATAATAATAATGTTTTAAGAAATAATAATAACTAATGCGAATTTATGTTGATCAGCTGTTGTCATCAGTTATTTGTAGCAAGTTCATTTCAATTTTCTCAATTAAAAGAGCTTTGCCAATACGGTTCTTTTTTACATAAACAAACCCACGCAGAGTGAAAGCGGTAAACAGATTTCAACCTCAGTGCATTTTGCAATAGTTCTCTATTTCTCGTGGTCAAACATTCATGCAAAAAAACAGCACCATCAGAAGATTGTCCAATGTCGCGAAGGCAAAGTGGTTTTTTAGTTCCGGTGCGGTGATTTTCTATCGAGCGTAAGACAGTGCTTTTGTCGCGCGTAGTAAGAAATTTAACCACCACTGGCGGAGTGAGAGATGTTTGGTTTTTCAATCGAAAAGTATCACTAACAACAAATGTTTTTATTCCAATGACAGTGCATATTTTATTAAAAGTTTCAATTAAGTTTTCATTTTCGAACATTGGTAGTCCATGTATAAGTGCATCTTTCTCTGTTTCCTTATATTTTTGTCGTTCTTCATACGTTTCAATTCGTGCGGTTATCAGTTGAAGTGCATCATTTTGTTTTGTTAATTCGGCTTTGAGTGATAAATTTTCTCTTTTTATGACGTCGATTTCATTTAACTTGTTTTCAATTGTATTCATCTTTTCGTTGACGTCATCCATTGATTTGTTTAAGTTTAAAACATCAGTGTTAATTTTTGCGGTAATTCTCTCTTCAAAAACATTTAATTTATATGAGAGTAATGCACCATCTTTTTGAAGAGAAGCTTCAATATGTTCCATATTCTTACGTTCCGAGCCCATTAAGAGATTTAAAGGTAAGTTCGATGTGTTGTTGTTATCGATTAAGACGGTTTTTATTTGCTTTGGTTCGGGGAGCGGTTGCTGCTGCTCAGGAGAGGAAGAAGAGGCTTTTCGATTACGCTTCAAAGACATGAACACGTACAACCATTCAACTTTAAGTGATATTATGATAGATTTAAGGGGCAACTATGTATATTGGGCTGGGTATATAAGTTTAAATATTAAATAGTTAATTTAACGTAATTTATTAAGAGACAAGATTTTACATCTATATCACACACAGTATCAGAGTTGGCTCTTGTGTTGGTGTTATATATTTACACTTATTGGGATTGGGTATTGAGCTTAATTAGTTAATTTTATGTATTTTTTTAAGAGACTAGATTTGAAATATATTTCACACACAGTATTAGAGTATAGGTTTTTGTGTTGGTGTTATAAAAGTCACACTTAATTGTCACGCTTGAAATTAAACTTTAAGGTTAACTCAATAGCCAAACTAAATAACAAAATATTTAAAACAACTTAATCAAAAGTTAATGTCACTTGTTATTTTATTTAATTTATTTAACCAGTCAAGAAAAATTGTTTTCGCGATCTTCTAATACAAGAACAAAGACCTTGGTAAGTTTTTAACGTTTGAAAATCGAATATACAATTGCTACTTTGAGACGTCTATTCAGCAACACATGTTTTTTGACCTCCCTTCCCTTCCATAAGCGATGGGGGTTGGCATCATGGTTTGTGGCGATCAGAAGACTTGTGACATGTACAAGCTTGCTGTCAGCCAGTTAGGTGAAGTTTGGCCAGGTGCGAAAGTCGAACTCATAATTGGAAGATCGCCAAGCTGGAGAAGTTGAAGGAAAGTCTTAAGAGGAGTGCCATTCTGGTACTCAATAAAGAATGCCTTTCTCCTCTAGCGCTGATTAATAGCTCGATAAACTATGGATTTGAAACGATCCATGGAGGTTAATCTGCCTATTTGTAGCCAAAATGCTGCAGTTAGTACAAATTAATCTCCAACACCCCATAAAGGCCTCGGTCTCACTTCTTCTTCATCTAGCCAGAAGCGGAGAAGACATTGTCCTGATCAAAGGTTGTATAACACAAATAAGGTGAACCTAAACCATACGTATTGGTGAAAAGTAGCATAAATATATTTTTACTCCATAATTTCAGTGATAGAGGTACCACCGTAGCTAGGCTGGAATCAGCCAAAAGAAAATACTGGCTAGTGTCGAATCACGCATTGGCTATACGCATTGGTAATCAGACCGATTTTAATGTACGCTCTGGCAGTATGGTGGACTGCTTTAGAAAAGGCTATAAACCGCGACAAAATAAATAAAGTCCAACGTTCAGCTTGCCTATGTATAAGCGGCACTGGACATCCTACTCTACCTAACACCTCTTGATATATTTAGCAAACAAATAGCTGCAAGCTTTGCTATTCGCCTCAAAGCTTTGTCGCAGTGGATTAACAACAACGTTGGCCACTCCGTAAATCTTAGGAATTTAGAATCAATTTCAAAGCACACAGACTACACCATCCCCATACTGAAATTCGACAGAAACTTCCAGATTTCTATACCTTCCAGATTTTTCTTGGAGGATATTGCATTCCTGGAAGACGAAGCAGTCCACTTTTATACAGATAAATCAAAAACAAAAGAAGCGGTTGGTGGAGGTGTGTACTCTGAACGACTAAAATTGAGTCTCCCATTCCATCTTTTCAATCATTTCAATCATTGTAGCGTGTTCCAAGCGGAACTTTAGGCGGTAAAGACGTCTTGTCATGGCATAAAGAAAACGTGATATCAACATCTGATATCCGTATTTTCTCAGATAGTCAGGCCGCTATCAAATCTCCGGACTACAACCCATTCTAACACGTTTGGCAAATGCTGGCTTTGCCCTTCGTGACGTCACTGAAACTGGCTTGTTTCTTGATGGGATTGAGGGGAGTGCTGGTGTTGTGCACACAAGGCCGTTTTGGTGTGTCGGTATGGCCCCCTCAAGAGACCTTTCACGTTAACACCAGGTGGAATAACATCATTACGTGTCAGGTCACAAAAAACATCTGGCCTACAATAGATTTAAAGTGATCAAGGTGCTTGCTATCTCTAAGCAGATCGCATATATGCTCGATAATCGGTGTCATAACCGGGCACTGTCTAATAGGAAAGCACGCCACGCGGCTATGCGTATTCTCAATGACTTTTGCAGAAGCTGTATGGATAAGGAAGAGGAGAAAACAGTTCTTCACCTTCTCTCTAGAAGCCCTGCTCTAGCTCAAAAACGCAAGAATTACCTAGGAGAGTTCTTCTATAACGATCTAAATCTAAATCATATTAGCATAATCAGCCTCTCACGTTTCGTAAGGGACTCAAAATGTTTTCATTAAGCTTAGAAGAAAGCCTCAAGATTTTGCGTAGTATTTTTTGTAGATCCTTGGTTTTTTTATACGAAACAGTTTTATTTTTGTAAAATAATTTAATATATTGTAATGTGTATACACTATTTATCTCTTTCAATATCGTGTTAAAGTAGAATAAAACATTTAGAATAAGGGAAACATCTAGTGGCTAAGAGGAGAACTCGCTTCGTTAAGCATCTAGTGATTACTTAAATTCCCAGAGCTTGCTGAAGCATCTGGATGAGTTCAAAAGTATCTTTATTGATTCAATAATTGATATTATATGCGTGTCGGAAACGTGGTTGATCCAAGAAATAGACAGCGGCATTCTAAGCACCGGTACGTATAGGGTTTTTCGGTCTGATCGTATGTTTTCCAGAGGTGGAGGTGTGGCCATTTTTATTAAAAAACATTTTAAAAGTAGAATTGTTCTGAGCACTGCAAGCAATAATGGTATGGAATATCTATTCATAGAAGTTGCATGTGCTAGCGAAAAATGTCTGGTTGGTGTAATTTATAAACCACCCAACATAAGAGACACAAATATAATAACGGATATCTTAGAGGAAGTTACACCTAACTTTAAGCATATTATTATCTCAGGTGACTTAAATATTGATCTTCTTGACAAACATAACAGTAGAACTAAGCACTTTAACGACAATCTCTTATCTCTTAACCTTTCTCCTATAAACAGTGACCAACCCACACATTTTACATCCTCTAGGTCAAGTTTGATTGACGTGTTTCTGGTAAACCAACCTGACCTTGTAAATTTTTATGGGCAGCTCGATGTTCCAGGTTTTTCTAAACATGACCTTATAGCTACTTTTTACAGCATTAATCTCAACCCAGCTCAAGAAACGGAGACCATCTCGTTTAGAAACTTTAACGGTATAAATATGCAGTCGCTGGTAACCAATATCTTCAACTCCAACTTAGAAAATATCTACCAACTTCCTGACGTCAATGACCAAGTAACAATCTTTACAAGTACGATTAATGACCTTTTTGAAGAATTTGTTCCTATTAAAAATATTCGAGTTAAGAACTCGGAGTTAGGATGGTACTCAAACAAAATCGACGAACTTATCTTGAAAAGAAACAAAGCTTTTGGACGCTGGAAAAGATATAAATTGCCACAACTGTTTCAGGAGTATAAAACATTAAGAAATGCTGTAAATGTTGAAATAAGAAATTCTAAGCGTAGGTTTTTTGCTTCTAAATTCAAAAATGTTTCGTCCAAAAGACTGTGGAGAAATATAAAATCTCTTGGTGTTACTAAGAAAAAAATGAGTGACGTAGAATTCTGCGACGTAAATGAATTAAACCAACAGTTTGTTAGTGCTGCTTCCAATGTAAATATCAGTGATGTGACTTACCGAAATAACGACGCAAATAATGAGCTTCCTTCGAGTTTCAGTCTTGATAGAATTTACGAATTTGAGGTGTTTCAGGCCATTAAAGACATTAAATCGGACGCTATTGGATTAGACAATATGCACCCTAAATTTGTAAAAATTATTCTCCCTTTTATAACTCCTTTTCTGACACATATTTTCAATACCATCGTGACAAAATCAAGCTTCCCGAAACTTTGGAAAGCTTCAAAAGTAATACCGGTTCTTAAGAAGTCAAACACGCCAAAACAAGAATACCGACCAATTTCCATCCTACCTTTTATCTCAAAGGCTTTCGAAAAGATTGTAAGTAAACAGATAACACGTTACCTGGAAACATATCGTTTAATTACACCCTTTCAATCTGGTTTTCGATCAAAACACAGCTGCACAACAGCACTTCTTAAAATTACCGACGACATACGACAGCAAATTGACAATAATCTAGTCACCACTTTAGTCCTCTTGGATTTCTCGAAAGCATTTGACACTGTGTCACATGAGATTCTTCTAAAAAAACTTAAAAACCATTTCTTCTTTGAAAACTCTGCCCTTTCTCTTATTAAAGAATATCTTAGCCAACGAACACAGGCTGTTTATGCAAATTCTATGTTGTCTGATTTTCTCCCTACCTCAAGTGGTGTACCTCAAGGATCAATTCTAGGTCCTCTGCTGTTTACGCTTTTTAACAATGATCTTCCTTCAATACTCAAGCACTGTAAGGTCCATATGTATGCAGACGATGTACAAATTTACTTAAGCTATAGAATTGGTATGGTTGAAGATGCAACAGCCAGAATAAATGAAGATCTGATGGGTATAAAACAGTGGTCGAGGGAAAATCACCTAAAACTGAATTCTAGCAAAAGCCAGGCAATTGTGATAAGTAACACTGTCATAGATACTTCATATCTTCCAAATATTGAACTAGGTGGTGAAATTTTAAACTATGAGAGAACAGTAAAGAACCTTGGGGTCGTTTTTAACCAAACACTTTCGTGGGATGATCATCTCTCACAAGCTGTTGGTCGAACCTATGCTGCTCTGCGGGTTTTTTACATATGTGGAAGTTGTCTCCCTGTCGCAACAAAAATGACCATTGCAAAAACACTAATTTTACCAACTCTTTTTTATGGAAGTCCCATTTTTTGTGGTCTTAATAGTTACAATAAACGCAAAGTACAAGTTGCGTTCAACAATATTGCTCGTTTTGTATACGGCTTGCGTCGCTTCGATCATATCTCACTGCAAGCAGGTAGTATTTTCAATATGCCTTTTAATAAATACAATGACTACCTAGCTTTAATATTTCTCTTTAAGCTGATACGTACAAAAACTCCTGAATATCTTTTCGAAAAACTTTGTTTTCCAATGTCACAGAGAAGTAACATTCTCATTGTCACTTCTTTTAAATACAGGAACACAAAACTACAGTTCTTTGTGCACGCAGTTGGCCTTTGGAACTCCTTGCCTAACAATCTGAGGGGTATTCACAGCTACAATAGTTTTGAGAAATCTTTGAAAAACCTATATAAATGTTGAAATTGTTTCTGAAAATATTTTTCTGTTTTTTTTTTTTTTTTTCTTCTCTTTCATAAATTTATAAAATCACTATCTCTCACTCTCTCTTTCTCTGTAATTATCAAATATGTAATTTCTATAATTGTAATTTATAATTCACTTACTTATAATTCTGTTAACTTAATAAGATATAAATTGTTATTTAGTTTTACCTTTTTTTCAATTGCCTACATAATTTTTAAAATTAAATGAATGTATACTAAGTATTATCAGGATTGGCAACACTGGCTCGTAGGCAACAGACGTCAAAATTTATTTTCTCCTTTTTTATTTGTTTTTTTCAATTAAAAATTAAATTCTTTAATTGTAAATTTATCAAAAGTTACTTTTTAAAACAACTTGCAATATCATCAATTATATATTTCATGGATTTAAATTGAAATTCCGAGAATTATATTGGTTTGCATTTCGCGGTTGTAACATAACCTCATTTCACTCCTTTTTGCTTCATGGAAAGCAAAGTTAAATACAAGAGAGGACACCTTGAAACTTCTCCGGAGCAGATCACACAACAAGAACAGAAGAAATACATTACTTTGCTATCTGGTCTAAGTAAATCAAATAATACCATAGCAATGGGTGACACATTTTCATGGGAACTCTTCGAGACAAAAATGAAATCAATGCTCCAGGACGTTGCACGCAAAGAAGACATCAGTGCCCTAAACGAAGAAGTTCATAGTCTAAAAAGCCAAAATCTGCAACTTCAAAATGAATTGGTCTCAGTTAAAAATAAACTTCATCAACTAGATCAAAAATCACGCCGCAGTAATATCGTTGTCTGTGGACTAAAAGCCTCAACTTCCCAAGAAGCAAAGCGTAGCATGTTGGAGACGTGTACATCAATTCTCAATATCAATGCAGGCATAGTGAGAGTCATCGAAATAAAACCTGGCTTGGAATATTTATTCGAGCTCGACTCTGCAAGTCAAGTTAACAGCCTATTGTACAGCAGCGCTAAACTGAGAGGCACAGGTATATTTTTCCAACGTGACTACACTGAAATCGAAAGGAACCAACGTTTCAATCTGCGACAAATAAAAAAAATTATTATAAGAGACAATGCACAAGCTAAATGTATGTTCAAAGACACTACATTATATGTCAACAACACCTCTTTCAAATGGACTGATTCTGCAATCATTGCAAGCACTGAAGAAGGTAAACAATAACTTGATAATTTGTTCCGGAAGTCCAACAACAACTACACTGTACTTGTGAAGAAATCTCGACAAGTCCAGCAGCAGCAGCAGCAGCAGCGTCAGCATCAAAATCTAAGAAACTCATCCCAACAATAACAAATAGATGTCTGTCAGATTATTTCTTATAACGTAGGTAATATAGGGAACAAAGGAGTTTATGGTAATTTTTATAATTTTATAAATGAATTTGATATAATATTTTTGTATGAAACTCATTTGTTGCATGATAAGCGTAGTAGTTTTGGCATTTATTTTAAAGATTATGTTGTAAGATGGATAGATGCAATCAAAACCTCTAACTGTGGTCGAGCTAAGGGTGGATGTATTTTTGGTTACAAGAAATCTATTGAAAGTAAATTCCAGTTAAACTTTGTTAATTTAAATGATAATATTATACTTAAAGGTTTATTTGATAGTAAAAGTGTATTTTTTATTCCAAGGTACCTAAACTGCACGAGTTGGTTATCCGACTTTAATGAATTAAGAAACATTATGGTAGATGTAAATGCAAAGAATGTTGACTTTTGTATTTTGGGGGATTTGAATGCCAGAACTGGTGAATTGCAAGTTTTGGATAAAGAGATTTTGAAGAATTGTACAAATATAGCGACAGCGCGTAATTCTTGCGATAAATGTGTTGATGGTAATGGGAAAAAACTTCTCGAATTGCTTGATGACTGCGGTGGAGTGATTTTAAACGGTAGAACGGTGGGAGATGAAAATGGTGAACTGACCTTTTTGGGTGCTATGGGTAAGTCAGTTAATGATTACTGTTGTTGTTCGGTGGATTTTATAAATTTTATTAAAAAGTTCTCTGTCTTATCCAAACCATACTCTGATCATATGCCGCTACGCATTGACATCTCAGTAGAGAAAACAAGCACTGTACAAAATTTAATTTTGCCAAAAAAGCTTATCTGGCATCCAAGCATGTTTCATGACTATCAAATTAAACTGGACCAACTGGTAAATTTGAATGAATATAACAGTCTTACAAATATAAATATTCAAACTGACAATATAAAACATAAAATCTTGAGTTCTAGTAAGTTTAGAAACGTATCTTACCAATTGATCCAAAAAATGAATGGTTTGACGCACAGTGCTCAAACGCTAGGCGGAAAATGTTTACTTGCTTAAGAGTGTACCAGAAATACAAAATTGATTCGTTGAGGGTAAGATATAATGAAAGTGCCAAACATTTTAAGAGAATTTGTAAAGAAAAAAAACTTATATATCAAAACACTCTGCTTAGTAAGCTTATTAATATAAGAAACTCTAAGGATTGGTGGGCCCTTGGCAAATTCACTTAAAAAGAAAACAATTATTGTTGGTACTAACTTATCCGTAGACTGTTTCAAAGATTATTTTTGTAGCCTTTTGTCAACGGAAAACAATGCAGATCTGCACACGCAACATTTTCCAGTCGTGATAAATGCAGCTCTTGATTCAAAGTTTTCATTGACAGAATTGTGTACAGTGTTATCCGGTTTAAAAGACAACAAAGCACCAGGTTTAGACCGAATACCTTTGGAGTTTTATAAAAACGCACCCCTTAGTTTTATTAATGAGATTTTGCTATTTTTTAATAATATTTTTGAAACTGAACAGATTCCAACTTCGTTTCGTCAGTCGGTTATTTTTCCTATTTTTAAAAAAGGTGACCTAAATGAAGTTGTTAATTATCGTGGTTTATCTCTGTCGGATACTCTTTATAAGTTGTTTACTAGCTTGCTTCTAAATCGCATCAATGAATGGCTGGAAGAAAATCATGTGTTAAATGAGTATCAAGCCGGTTTTCGTAAAGGTTACTTGACCGTTGACAATGTTTTCAACCTAAATAGCATTGTTCACTTAAAATTTAAACAAAACAAGAAGGTTTTCACTTTTTTTGTTGATTTTAAATCGGCTTTTGACACGATTCCAAGAAATGCTCTTTTGTTTAAATTGAGATCCATTGGTATGTCAAACAAAATTGTAAGGCTTTTGAAAATTCTCTATTGTGATACTGAGTCAGCAGTATGGGATGGTACCTCATGTTCTAACTTTTTTAATGTCCGCCAAGGTGTTAAGCAAGGCTGTAAGCTAAGCCCAACTTTGTTCGCAATCTATTTAAATGATTTAAGTAGCGAATTGCCTGGGGGGGTTGAAATATGTGGTATTAGAATAAAGGTGTTACTTTACGCTGATGATTTGGTTCTATTCGCAGAATCCCCTCAAGAACTTCAAAGCATGATTAATAAACTTGCAGAGTACTGCGAACGTTGGAAGTTAATTATTAATCTGTCAAAATCGAAATGTTTGGTTTTCCGAAAAGGTGCAAGACGTCCGCTTGAACAAAAATGGTTTCTTAATGGTTCCGAAATTGATGAAGTGAATGAATACCAATACCTCGGGGTACTACTAACTTACAATCTCAAATACAAGAAACACCTGGTAAACAAATTAACAAGCTCAAAAAATGCAATCAATTTCTCGTGGTCTTCTTTTATTAGTAATCAGAATATTTCCCAAAGCAATAAGTTGAAAATTTTTGAGGCAGCTTCGAGATCTATCATGTGTTATGCGGCACCTATTTCGCGACAGTGTGAACATGAAGACGTTGAAAAACTTTTACGTTTTTTCCTGAAAAAATGCTATTTCTTCCAAAAAACATTCCAACTATATGTTGCACCTCGAAACTGGTATCAACAAAATGTTTATATTCACTCTCAACTTACATTTTGAGTACATACGGAAAGTTTTTAGTTATCCAAGAAACCGACTCCCAAAAGTATTAGCAGAGGAAACAATTCAAAAGTCAACATTCTGGGTTAATGATTGGGTTAAAGTTTTTGGTGATGCTGGAATAGAATTGAACTTTTATTCTCAAAATATTGATTGGAGTTTGAAACATAAAAACGTTATTGAAACTTTAATAAGAAAGGCTTGGGAAAAAAATGTAGAAATGGCACGAATGTCACAGATTCATGATGAATATTGTCGTCTTGAATATACGAAAAACCAGCTCTATTTTAATGACGTGTTGCAAGCTAAAGTCATATCATTGATTTTTAAGGCAAGAGGCGGGCTTCTTAATACTAATGCTCGGGCATTTAAAGATAACACAAATGGAATATGCTCAATTTGTAACTTGGATCTAGCTGAAAATACTTTCCACCTTGTGGCAATTTGTCCAATTTATAAAAGAATTAGATTTTTCTACTTCGGGAAAGAAAGTTTAACGAAAGATGAATTTTACATAAAAATGAATGGCCAAAACTACACAACTCTTTATTTATATCTTTTAGAGGTTTTGAAATATAGAAACTTAATTATTAATGAGTATTTCTAATAAACAAAACAATTTGAAATATATGTAAATTAAATATAATGTTAAAGATAAATATCAACATAAACAAAACAAAATAAAAAAGAAATGAACATTGTAATAAACTAAAAAATCAAAAATTAAATCGCATTTGCCAATCTGACAGACAACAATATTGTTAATGTCATATTATTTTGCTAATTATATATCGTATTACTTTTATTTTATAAAATCAATATCAACTTTTAAAAATTTTGAGATTTATTATATCATTAAGATTATTATATTGTTTTTGTATCTATTTTTTGAAAAATAAAATACGTTATTATTATTATTATTATTATTACTAAGTATTAATAATAAGACACATTGTTTTAAAATGCTTATTGTTTAATAAATAAATATGAAATATAAATATAAAAGGAGAACTCGCTTCGTTAAGCATCGAGAACAACCTAGTAGTTTCTCGAACCGATTTGAGGTATATAAATAGGCGCTCGGAAGCGAAGCGGAATTATTATTGATTTTGAATTGCGATAAAGTAAAGATTGTGTTTGAAAAGTAATAATAATAAAGACTGTGTTTAAAAAGTACTAATTGAAATTGTTGAATAAGGATTTTTTGTGAGTAATTTGAACAAAGTGAATTTGTATTTTTATTTACGAAGTGTGAATAAGTTTTAATTGTCGGACCAAGCCGAATATAACATTGGTGTCAGAATAAGGGATTGAAACTTATTGAGAATAAAAACAGTGAGCAGTGATTGAACTATTTTGTGTAAAGTAGTGAAGTTAAACATAAAAATAAAAAAAAAATTAGTAAGGTTTTGAAAGACTTAACTGTCCCTGAGCTAAAAGCCGAACTAAGCAAACGTGGCTTAAGTGGGACCAGGGCCGTCGAAAGGAATTCCGGGCCCGGGATGGAAAAATCTCGGGCCCCCCCATATTTAGCATTTTTTTTAAAGTTCATGATATGGTACGTTCTAATTTCAATTACGAATAGCATGAAATTGGTTGGAATTAACGGAAATAATCATTTTTTGTTTGAAAAATTAACCGAAAAAAGTGTGATCTTCCTTCAATACTCAAGCACTGTAAGGTCCATATGTATGCAGACGATGTACAAATTTACTTAAGCTATAGAATTGGTATGGTTGAAGATGCAACAGCCAGAATAAATGAAGATCTGATGGGTATAAAACAGTGGTCGAGGGAAAATCACCTAAAACTGAATTCTAGCAAAAGCCAGGCAATTGTGATAAGTAACACTGTCATAGATACTTCATATCTTCCAAATATTGAACTAGGTGGTGAAATTTTAAACTATGAGAGAACAGTAAAGAACCTTGGGGTCGTTTTTAACCAAACACTTTCGTGGGATGATCATCTCTCACAAGCTGTTGGTCGAACCTATGCTGCTCTGCGGGTTTTTTACATATGTGGAAGTTGTCTCCCTGTCGCAACAAAAATGACCATTGCAAAAACACTAATTTTACCAACTCTTTTTTATGGAAGTCCCATTTTTTGTGGTCTTAATAGTTACAATAAACGCAAAGTACAAGTTGCGTTCAACAATATTGCTCGTTTTGTATACGGCTTGCGTCGCTTCGATTATATCTCACTGCAAGCAGGTAGTATTTTCAATATGCCTTTTAATAAATACAATGACTACCTAGCTTTAATATTTCTCTTTAAGCTGATACGTACAAAAACTCCTGAATATCTTTTCGAAAAACTTTGTTTTCCAATGTCACAGAGAAGTAACATTCTCATTGTCACTTCTTTTAAATACAGGAACACAAAACTACAGTTCTTTGTGCACGCAGTTGGCCTTTGGAACTCCTTGCCTAACAATCTGAGGGGTATTCACAGCTACAATAGTTTTGAGAAATCTTTGAAAAACCTATATAAATGTTGAAATTGTTTCTGAAAATATTTTTCTGTTTTTTTTTTTTTTTTTCTTCTCTTTCATAAATTTATAAAATCACTATCTCTCACTCTCTCTTTCTCTGTAATTATCAAATATGTAATTTCTATAATTGTAATTTATAATTCACTTACTTATAATTCTGTTAACTTAATAAGATATAAATTGTTATTTAGTTTTACCTTTTTTTCAATTGCCTACATAATTTTTAAAATTAAATGAATGTATACTAAGTATTATCAGGATTGGCAACACTGGCTCGTAGGCAACAGACGTCAAAATTTATTTTCTCCTTTTTTATTTGTTTTTTTCAATTAAAAATTAAATTCTTTAATTGTAAATTTATCAAAAGTTACTTTTTAAAACAACTTGCAATATCATCAATTATATATTTCATGGATTTAAATTGAAATTCCGAGAATTATATTGGTTTGCATTTCGCGGTTGTAACATAACCTCATTTCACTCCTTTTTGCTTCATGGAAAGCAAAGTTAAATACAAGAGAGGACACCTTGAAACTTCTCCGGAGCAGATCACACAACAAGAACAGAAGAAATACATTACTTTGCTATCTGGTCTAAGTAAATCAAATAATACCATAGCAATGGGTGACACATTTTCATGGGAACTCTTCGAGACAAAAATGAAATCAATGCTCCAGGACGTTGCACGCAAAGAAGACATCAGTGCCCTAAACGAAGAAGTTCATAGTCTAAAAAGCCAAAATCTGCAACTTCAAAATGAATTGGTCTCAGTTAAAAATAAACTTCATCAACTAGATCAAAAATCACGCCGCAGTAATATCGTTGTCTGTGGACTAAAAGCCTCAACTTCCCAAGAAGCAAAGCGTAGCATGTTGGAGACGTGTACATCAATTCTCAATATCAATGCAGGCATAGTGAGAGTCATCGAAATAAAACCTGGCTTGGAATATTTATTCGAGCTCGACTCTGCAAGTCAAGTTAACAGCCTATTGTACAGCAGCGCTAAACTGAGAGGCACAGGTATATTTTTCCAACGTGACTACACTGAAATCGAAAGGAACCAACGTTTCAATCTGCGACAAATAAAAAAAATTATTATAAGAGACAATGCACAAGCTAAATGTATGTTCAAAGACACTACATTATATGTCAACAACACCTCTTTCAAATGGACTGATTCTGCAATCATTGCAAGCACTGAAGAAGGTAAACAATAACTTGATAATTTGTTCCGGAAGTCCAACAACAACTACACTGTACTTGTGAAGAAATCTCGACAAGTCCAGCAGCAGCAGCAGCAGCAGCGTCAGCATCAAAATCTAAGAAACTCATCCCAACAATAACAAATAGATGTCTGTCAGATTATTTCTTATAACGTAGGTAATATAGGGAACAAAGGAGTTTATGGTAATTTTTATAATTTTATAAATGAATTTGATATAATATTTTTGTATGAAACTCATTTGTTGCATGATAAGCGTAGTAGTTTTGGCATTTATTTTAAAGATTATGTTGTAAGATGGATAGATGCAATCAAAACCTCTAACTGTGGTCGAGCTAAGGGTGGATGTATTTTTGGTTACAAGAAATCTATTGAAAGTAAATTCCAGTTAAACTTTGTTAATTTAAATGATAATATTATACTTAAAGGTTTATTTGATAGTAAAAGTGTATTTTTTATTCCAAGGTACCTAAACTGCACGAGTTGGTTATCCGACTTTAATGAATTAAGAAACATTATGGTAGATGTAAATGCAAAGAATGTTGACTTTTGTATTTTGGGGGATTTGAATGCCAGAACTGGTGAATTGCAAGTTTTGGATAAAGAGATTTTGAAGAATTGTACAAATATAGCGACAGCGCGTAATTCTTGCGATAAATGTGTTGATGGTAATGGGAAAAAACTTCTCGAATTGCTTGATGACTGCGGTGGAGTGATTTTAAACGGTAGAACGGTGGGAGATGAAAATGGTGAACTGACCTTTTTGGGTGCTATGGGTAAGTCAGTTAATGATTACTGTTGTTGTTCGGTGGATTTTATAAATTTTATTAAAAAGTTCTCTGTCTTATCCAAACCATACTCTGATCATATGCCGCTACGCATTGACATCTCAGTAGAGAAAACAAGCACTGTACAAAATTTAATTTTGCCAAAAAAGCTTATCTGGCATCCAAGCATGTTTCATGACTATCAAATTAAACTGGACCAACTGGTAAATTTGAATGAATATAACAGTCTTACAAATATAAATATTCAAACTGACAATATAAAACATAAAATCTTGAGTTCTAGTAAGTTTAGAAACGTATCTTACCAATTGATCCAAAAAATGAATGGTTTGACGCACAGTGCTCAAACGCTAGGCGGAAAATGTTTACTTGCTTAAGAGTGTACCAGAAATACAAAATTGATTCGTTGAGGGTAAGATATAATGAAAGTGCCAAACATTTTAAGAGAATTTGTAAAGAAAAAAAACTTATATATCAAAACACTCTGCTTAGTAAGCTTATTAATATAAGAAACTCTAAGGATTGGTGGGCCCTTGGCAAATTCACTTAAAAAGAAAACAATTATTGTTGGTACTAACTTATCCGTAGACTGTTTCAAAGATTATTTTTGTAGCCTTTTGTCAACGGAAAACAATGCAGATCTGCACACGCAACATTTTCCAGTCGTGATAAATGCAGCTCTTGATTCAAAGTTTTCATTGACAGAATTGTGTACAGTGTTATCCGGTTTAAAAGACAACAAAGCACCAGGTTTAGACCGAATACCTTTGGAGTTTTATAAAAACGCACCCCTTAGTTTTATTAATGAGATTTTGCTATTTTTTAATAATATTTTTGAAACTGAACAGATTCCAACTTCGTTTCGTCAGTCGGTTATTTTTCCTATTTTTAAAAAAGGTGACCTAAATGAAGTTGTTAATTATCGTGGTTTATCTCTGTCGGATACTCTTTATAAGTTGTTTACTAGCTTGCTTCTAAATCGCATCAATGAATGGCTGGAAGAAAATCATGTGTTAAATGAGTATCAAGCCGGTTTTCGTAAAGGTTACTTGACCGTTGACAATGTTTTCAACCTAAATAGCATTGTTCACTTAAAATTTAAACAAAACAAGAAGGTTTTCACTTTTTTTGTTGATTTTAAATCGGCTTTTGACACGATTCCAAGAAATGCTCTTTTGTTTAAATTGAGATCCATTGGTATGTCAAACAAAATTGTAAGGCTTTTGAAAATTCTCTATTGTGATACTGAGTCAGCAGTATGGGATGGTACCTCATGTTCTAACTTTTTTAATGTCCGCCAAGGTGTTAAGCAAGGCTGTAAGCTAAGCCCAACTTTGTTCGCAATCTATTTAAATGATTTAAGTAGCGAATTGCCTGGGGGGGTTGAAATATGTGGTATTAGAATAAAGGTGTTACTTTACGCTGATGATTTGGTTCTATTCGCAGAATCCCCTCAAGAACTTCAAAGCATGATTAATAAACTTGCAGAGTACTGCGAACGTTGGAAGTTAATTATTAATCTGTCAAAATCGAAATGTTTGGTTTTCCGAAAAGGTGCAAGACGTCCGCTTGAACAAAAATGGTTTCTTAATGGTTCCGAAATTGATGAAGTGAATGAATACCAATACCTCGGGGTACTACTAACTTACAATCTCAAATACAAGAAACACCTGGTAAACAAATTAACAAGCTCAAAAAATGCAATCAATTTCTCGTGTTCTTCTTTTATTAGTAATCAGAATATTTCCCAAAGCAATAAGTTGAAAATTTTTGAGGCAGCTTCGAGATCTATCATGTGTTATGCGGCACCTATTTCGCGACAGTGTGAACATGAAGACGTTGAAAAACTTTTACGTTTTTTCCTGAAAAAATGCTATTTCTTCCAAAAAACATTCCAACTATATGTTGCACCTCGAAACTGGTATCAACAAAATGTTTATATTCACTCTCAACTTACATTTTGAGTACATACGGAAAGTTTTTAGTTATCCAAGAAACCGACTCCCAAAAGTATTAGCAGAGGAAACAATTCAAAAGTCAACATTCTGGGTTAATGATTGGGTTAAAGTTTTTGGTGATGCTGGAATAGAATTGAACTTTTATTCTCAAAATATTGATTGGAGTTTGAAACATAAAAACGTTATTGAAACTTTAATAAGAAAGGCTTGGGAAAAAAATGTAGAAATGGCACGAATGTCACAGATTCATGATGAATATTGTCGTCTTGAATATACGAAAAACCAGCTCTATTTTAATGACGTGTTGCAAGCTAAAGTCATATCATTGATTTTTAAGGCAAGAGGCGGGCTTCTTAATACTAATGCTCGGGCATTTAAAGATAACACAAATGGAATATGCTCAATTTGTAACTTGGATCTAGCTGAAAATACTTTCCACCTTGTGGCAATTTGTCCAATTTATAAAAGAATTAGATTTTTCTACTTCGGGAAAGAAAGTTTAACGAAAGATGAATTTTACATAAAAATGAATGGCCAAAACTACACAACTCTTTATTTATATCTTTTAGAGGTTTTGAAATATAGAAACTTAATTATTAATGAGTATTTCTAATAAACAAAACAATTTGAAATATATGTAAATTAAATATAATGTTAAAGATAAATATCAACATAAACAAAACAAAATAAAAAAGAAATGAACATTGTAATAAACTAAAAAATCAAAAATTAAATCGCATTTGCCAATCTGACAGACAACAATATTGTTAATGTCATATTATTTTGCTAATTATATATCGTATTACTTTTATTTTATAAAATCAATATCAACTTTTAAAAATTTTGAGATTTATTATATCATTAAGATTATTATATTGTTTTTGTATCTATTTTTTGAAAAATAAAATACGTTATTATTATTATTATTATTATTACTAAGTATTAATAATAAGACACATTGTTTTAAAATGCTTATTGTTTAATAAATAAATATGAAATATAAATATAAAAGGAGAACTCGCTTCGTTAAGCATCGAGAACAACCTAGTAGTTTCTCGAACCGATTTGAGGTATATAAATAGGCGCTCGGAAGCGAAGCGGAATTATTATTGATTTTGAATTGCGATAAAGTAAAGATTGTGTTTGAAAAGTAATAATAATAAAGACTGTGTTTAAAAAGTACTAATTGAAATTGTTGAATAAGGATTTTTTGTGAGTAATTTGAACAAAGTGAATTTGTATTTTTATTTACGAAGTGTGAATAAGTTTTAATTGTCGGACCAAGCCGAATATAACATTGGTGTCAGAATAAGGGATTGAAACTTATTGAGAATAAAAACAGTGAGCAGTGATTGAACTATTTTGTGTAAAGTAGTGAAGTTAAACATAAAAATAAAAAAAAAATTAGTAAGGTTTTGAAAGACTTAACTGTCCCTGAGCTAAAAGCCGAACTAAGCAAACGTGGCTTAAGTGGGACCAGGGCCGTCGAAAGGAATTCCGGGCCCGGGATGGAAAAATCTCGGGCCCCCCCATATTTAGCATTTTTTTTAAAGTTCATGATATGGTACGTTCTAATTTCAATTACGAATAGCATGAAATTGGTTGGAATTAACGGAAATAATCATTTTTTGTTTGAAAAATTAACCGAAAAAAGTGTTAATCATCAAATCAATCTTACGGGTATCATCCAGTTTAGTTGAAATGGAGGATGGATAAAAAATAATTCTACATGCGATTAGATCAGAATCCGAACAGAATCATACATTCAATTCGATATTGCCAACGACATGTAAGTAACTGATAATACGGTCGATTAACTATTAAAAAAAATAGTATGAGATCTATTACCTACTATGAAAATAAAATAGAGCGAAGTAAAAGTATTTGAAATTTGTCTTTAAAAAAAAACTAAGTATTTTAAAAGTTTTACATTAAATACTCTTTATTGTTTTTCTTTATATTAAAATATTATTACAATGTTTTATTAGAGTGAGTTTGCATTCAATGAAATATTTTCTTTTGGTAAACGAGCTTTCCTGGCTTTCTGAGCAGCAAAACAACTTATAATTGCATCGAAATTCAGTTCCCTTGCCAAAGGTGCTTCGATGCATAGTGTAGCAAGTCCAGAAACACGATCTTGTGATGAGCACGAATGATGAAAATTCTTTCTTCTGGCAAGGACGCTAAATGAACGTTCGGCACTAGCTACGGTTACAGGTATGGTGGAAAGCACACGGACAGCAACACAAATGTTGGGGAAAATCGTCTCCAAGTTCTGGGAATAAATAGCATTGAGCAAAATCATTGGCGGAAGTTCTGCTTCAAAATTGGCTTCATAAATGTGTTTCAGATGAATTACTTCTTCTTTAAACCCTTGAGACACATGCGAGTTATACTTTTGGATGAACCTTGTAGCAGAGTTTTTAATCTCAAGTTCGTCCATTGTTGAAAACTGTCATAAAAATGAAAATGTAGCATTCAAATTTTTCATCGTATCGAACCGACGAGATATTCCAGATATAATTGAATCAACTATGACGTAAAAGGTGTTTCTCTTGGAATTTATTTCTTCGTCTGTTTCTATTTGCTTTCCAGCTCCTCGGTTTTCTTCAAAATGTCCATTTAATTGCCTTTTTCGGTTCGATGGAAACGAATCTGGAACATCCCCCAATCCAGTAGCAACTAGTTTGCATTCAGATAAAAATTGATCTCATCCGTTTTGAATAATGTTCAAATGAAGATCAAGTTGTCGAGATCTCGAATTTCAACGTCAATAGTACTGTTTCTGGCTCGAAGAAGGAAACTTCCTTTATTTATAGTGCTAAGAACCTTGCACCAAATCAAAGACATCAGGACGCATTCAAATTTGTGCATATATTTTAAAATGCCATTTACATCTCTTCGAGCTTCAGCAGTTAAATTAATATCACTTAAGACTTCTAATGATGTTCAAAGGTTTTTCAGATGATTTGCAAATGGTTTCACTGCCTCAATTCTAGCTGACCATCTTGTATTGGAAAGTTTGTGAAGGGATCCGGGCACATTTTTCTTAAGAATTTCCCAACGTTGAGCACTGCTGCTAAACAAAAAATGTCCATTATTTGGCTCTCCAATAAGATTGCTATCGCCTCGGAGTCCTAGTCCCCTTTCGCCAAGGAAGAAAATGGTGTCCAATATTATTATATATAGAATTCCTTGCTATTTTTGTATGGCTGGTTTAATATACACACTTTGAAGTGACTTGATATCCTTCGAATCTTCAGTAAACAATTTATTCAAAATATTAATTAATTAATATTACGGAAACCACAATTGAAAAACGTTTGCGTGGTATTTTCCCGTCCCCCGAAACCGAATCAAAAATTTCGTTCCCAGCAGAAACAAAAATAGAAGAAAAGAAACTTTATAAAACAGAAACCGAAATAAATATTTGTGTTTTGTTTTAAGTTGCCGGGCCCCTTATTTTGATTTTAAAAATTTTCAAAATAAAACAAATTTGAAATTTACGTTAAATTAAGTAAGAAAAGCGAAACAATTTATTATAACTTTCTTTCAATAGTTCAAAATTGCCCAATTTTTCATTAAATATAAACAAAAATGTACGCCAATAATAATCGGGGGCCCAGATCGGCAAGCTTGTGACTGAAAGATTGGTAGATTACATGCAAACAGGGGCCCGATTGCGAAAGCATGAATGATTTTAAATTTTCGGCCTAAAAATAAGTGGGAATAGGTATGTTGATGATGAATTTAGACTACCTATATTGAAAAAAAACACTCTCCTCATTGCTTTTAATTTTATGGGCCCCTAGAAAATCCCGGGCCCGGGGGGTTCCCCCCCCCCCTTTCCCCCCCTCTCCACGGGCCTGAGTGGGACAGGCGTAAAAACCGAACTCGTTAAACGACTGCAAGAATATCTGGAGCAGAAAAATGAAGACCCAGACACGTTTGCTTTCGAATTAGAAGCAAATGTGGAAGAGGTAAATGCAAATGTTTCTTTATCTAACATGATATCACTTCTTTTAGCCAAATTTGAAGAGAATGAAAAGAATGGCCTAAAAGAACAGCAGAATGTTCTCAAAGAACTAGAAGCTCAAAGAAGTGACCAAAAGCAAGAACAGCAGAATGTTCTCAAGCAACTAGAAACTCAAAGGAATGATGTCCTGAAACAACTAGTAGCCCAAAGAAGCGACCAAAAGCTAGAACAGCAGAATATTCTAGAGCGATTCGACGAACAGAAAAAGCTTTTAGAAGGCAGGTTTGCGGACTTCGAAGAGAAAATCTAAACTGTCGACGAGCGCGTTGAAAAACAAAATGCACGTTTCGAGAAAATGGACGAATGAATCGAAGCTATTACAAATTAACTAGAAAAAGTGCGAACGATGAAAGCTCGAAAACCTTCTTGTGAGTGCTCAAGGAAGAGAGAAGTGAATCCTGCAAGCTTTGATGGGAAGATTCCGTGGTCAATCTACAAGAAACAGTTTGAAGCAGCAGCGTTAACAAACGGCGGGGACGATCACGAAAAATACATTGCTCTTACGCTTGCTTTAAGAGGAATTGCTGCTGAACTACTACAAACCATCCCAGCAGAGAAGAGTGGCGACTTCACAGTTCTGATAAACGAAATCGAACAGCGGTTTGGGGATAGCCACATGACAGAAGTCTTCCGAGTTCAGCTTAAAAATAGGACACAGAAAAGAGGTGAAACTCTGCAGCTGCTTCAGGCATATATCGAGCGGTTGGTTAACCTGGCATATCCAACAGCTGGTAACGAGATAAAAATCAACTTGTTGTTGAAGCCTTTGTGAGAGCTGTGGGCGATATAAATCTCCAAAGGGCTATCCGCACTGCCGGAAAGCGAACACTACCAGAAGCATAGGCTTTCGCTTTGACGATGGAAGCTGCAGAAAAAGCTTCCCAAAATGGGCATTGCGTAAGAGAATTAGAAGTCCAAGAATGCTCTTGTCAGAAGGCTATTGTGGAAAGGAGTCAGCGAGACTGACCAGCACGATGCTGGAACTGCAATAAGACTGGGCATTTACAGTGACAGTGCAGATTACCGCAAAGAGGAACCACATGCCAACACTGTGGAAACAGAAGTTATTCAAATGGTCAAAGTAACACCAACCACGTTGCTTCCGAAGTTGTTTCCCACCCGGGAATCGAATAAGAACCAACTTCGAGGGACAGAAGCTGGTTTCTGGTATCGATGGCCCCAGAAACGACATCCAGGTTTCTCAAACGAAACGTGACAACAAGAGCCTGACCGTGGAAGCAAGTATAAACGGCAACAAATGCGTGGCTACCATTGACACCGGTGCCACGGCGGCGTCCATCGTACGGCAAGACCTCGTAAAGAAGGCATGGCTCCACAACACCAACAGCTATCGTCTAACGACTGCAACTGGAGAGGCCGCAAAAGTTTATGGTGAGGTACGTCTTAAGATCCGGATGGCAGAGTTGAAATTCTCTCACCTATTCCTGGTAGCATATGTATGCGACGAGTGCATTGTCGGCGTGGATTTCATGAAAGATCACGGAGTGATATTGGACATCGAGAACCAAGTCCTGAAATATCGAAACATCGAGATTCCGATGATCAATGGGACTAACTCGTATGAGACCTCGTCATCTGTGAGATTCTCAAGTCATCTAATCTTGGCCACCAACAACGCATAACTGCAGAAGGTCTCCTCGAAGAATTTGCAGACATCTTTTCGCCATCGCAAGGGAAATACAGAAGAACGCAACTGGTGCAACATCGAATCAATACCGGGGATGCAAGGCCGATTCGTCAACCTGCAAGACGCCTTCTACTAGCGAAACAAGGTGAGGTTGAAGAACTGATAACCACCATGAAGGAAAAAGGTCTCATCGAAAACTCTAAAAGCCCTTGGGCATCTCCAGTGGTCCTGGTAAAGAAGAAAGACGGATCAACCCGCTTTTGCGTGGACTATCGAAGGTTGAATGATGTGACCAAGAAGAATAGCTACCCTCTGCCTAGAATCAGTGATACTCTGAACGCAATAGCAGAGCACAATGGTTCTCAACTTTGGACTTGAAAAGTGGTTACTGGCAAGTCGAGATCCATCCTGAGACAGCATTCTCAGCAGGAAACGGATTGTGGCAGTTCAAAGTGATTCCTTTTGGACTTTGCAATGCTCCATCGACTTTTGAGCGTCTAATGGAATGCGTCCTGCAAGGACTCACATGGAAATATTGCCTAGTCTATTTGGATGACGTCATAGTATACGGGAAAACATTTGACGAACACTGTACAAATCTGAGAGCCGTGTTTCAAAGACTTCGAGAAGCCCACCTCAAGCTTAACCCAGAAAAGTGTTCACTCTTCCAAACCGAAGTGAAATATCTGGGACATATCATCTCATCCCAAGGATTAAAAACGGATCCTGATAAGGTTGACACCGTGAAGAATTGGCCAACACCACAGGACAAACACCAACTCCGAAGCTTTCTGGGTCTAGCCACCTACTATAGGCGCTTTGTGAAGGACTTTGCTGGAATCGCCAAGAGTCTACATCAACTAACGGAAAAGGGAAAGCAGTTTAAAGGGTCAGGTGAGTGCGAGCGCAGATTTCAAGAGCTCAAGCAACGCTTGTGTCATGCACCAGTGCTGACCTACCCAAGTCTAGGAAAACCGTTCATAATTGATGCTGATGCCAGCAATATCGGGATAAGTGCTGTACTATAGCAGGTGCATAATGGCGAAGAAAAGGTGATTGAAAGGTACTCTCGAAGTCGGAAAGAAACTATTGTGTGACCAGAAGAGAACTTCTTGCACTGATTTTGGCAACAAAGCACTTTCATAAGTATTTCTATGGACAGAAGTTTTTCTTCTCCGAACTGACCATGGAGCACTAAACTGGCTTTTGAATTTCAAGAATCCAGAGGGTCAAGTGGCAAAGTGGATTGAGAGGCTGCAGACATACGATTACGAAATTCAACATCGGAAGGGAAAGCTTCACTCAAATGCAGATGCACTGTCTCGGAGACCATGTATGCAAGACTGTAAGCATTGCAGATGACAAGAAGAAAAAGAAGTGGTTACTGTCCAACGAACCAGAGCCGATCCCATTTATGGCTGGAGCAACGACGAGTTGAGGAAGGCTCAACAAGAAGACTCAGATATCGAACCCATCCTCGCATGGAAGGAACACCAGGAAAAACCAGAATGGGCTGATATCTCCGATAGAAGTCCGACTCTGAAGGCCAATTGGGCACAGTGGGACTCGTTTCATGTCCAAGAGGGTGTCCTTCGACGTAAATGGGAATCAGCAGATGGAAAGTCTTATGTAATGCAGCTAGTCTTACCGAGATCGAAGGTTATGGATGTTCTGCGAGAGATGCATGGTGGAGTTTCGGGAGGCCATCTAGGAGTGAACAAGACGCTAGAAAAGGTTCGGCAACGATTTTACTGGCTTCATGCAAGGGAAGATGTCGAGAAGTGGTGCCGAAAATACGATACCTGTGCTGCCACCAAAGGCCCGAACAAAAAGAACCACAGCCAAATGCAGCAGTATAATGTCGGAGCACCCTTCGAAAGGATTGCAGTAGACGTGGCGGGTCCATTTCCGGAAACAAATAATGGAATCGTTATATTCTGGTCGTCATGGATTACTTCAGTAAGTGGCCTGAATGGCATACGCCATTCCAAATCAAGAAGCCAAAACAGTCGCAGACCAAATTGTCTTTAACTGGGTGAGCAAATTCGGCGTTCCATTGGAACTGCATTCCGACCAGGGAAGGAATTTTGAAGCAAACATATTTCAGGAAGTTTGTGGGCTTCCTGACATCAAGAAGACAAGAACAACACCACTTCACCCACAATCTCATGGCATGGTCGAACGATTCAACCAAACCCTGAAGGAACATCTTTGCAAAGTTGTGGACGACAACCAGCGGGATTGGGATCGACACATTCCACTGTTTTTGATGGCGTATCGAAGTGCAAGACATAGCTCAACTGGTCATACACCCGTCTGAGATTTTGATGGGAAGGAACATCAGACTGCCGAGCGAAATAAAATTTGGATGTCCCACGTCGGAGCTGCAAGCCGAGGATGACTACATTGATGACCTCAGAGAAAGACTCCTTCAGATCCACGACAATACCAGGTTGAAAATAAAGATGTTCAGTGACCGAATGAAGACACGCTACGATATACGAGCGACAACAACAGAGTTCCAAGCAGGAGATCGGGTGTTGCTTTACAATCTCCATCAACAAAAAGGGTTGTCACCGAAACTTCAACGGGACTGGGAAGGTCCATATACAGTCATTACAAAAATCAACGATGTCGTGAACCGGACACAAAAGGGAGTCAGAGGAAAACCTAAAGTTGTACATCGCGACCGGCTACATCGCTACAGTGGTGATGAGAACGATGGATTTGTTCGGGACGATCAATCCTAAGGAGGGGCAATGTAATGTGTATACACTCTTTATCTCTTTTAATATCGTGTTATAGTAGAATAAAACATTTAGAATAAGGGGCAACATCTAGTGGCTAAGAGGAGAACTCGCTTCGTTAAGAGGAGAACTCGCTTCTATAAGCATCGAGAAACATCTAGTGGCTAAGAGGAGAACTCAATTCGAGAACATTCAGCGCATACAACAACCTCGAAAGGGGCAACATATAGTGATTAAGAGGAGAACTCGCTTCGTTAAGCATCGAGAACAACCTAGTAGTTTCTCGAAACGATTTGAGGTATATAAATAGGCGCTCGGAAGGGAAGCGGAATTATTATTGATTTTGAATTGCGATAAAGTAAAGACTGTGTTTGAAAAGTAATAATTGAAAGTGAATAAAGAATTTTTTTGAGTAATTTGAATAAAGTGAATTTGTGTTTTTATTTACGAAGTGTGAATAAGTTTTAATTGTCGGACCAAGCCGAATATAACAATATGTTAAAAGCAACATTTTTGTCCAATCTTTTATTTGGCAAAAACGTTATTTTTATTGCAAACAATTGTTCTGGAGCTAATATCGGTTTTTGTTCGAGGTCAAAAATATAAAAGTTAAATAAATAAATAAATTGGGTGGCGCAACAGTCCGTTGGGAACTAGGGCCTAGTGACTTACAACTCTCAACCATTACTGTGTGCGTGAACTGTTGTCAGGGATGGAGGAAATTGAGGTAAATTGAGCTTTTTTTTCAAAATTATATTAATTTGGGATCAAGGTACATTATATAATATATGATAGGGCCTAGAAGGACCTTTATAATAATTTCCAGTCAAAAGGGCTGTTGAAAATGTCTAGGTCGTATTTCAATAACAACGACTCGATTCTAGAAAAGCTACGATGAGAATGCCCCAATTCTCATCGCTTCACTTTTCACTAGACGAAAATTATTTATTGTTTTTGTTTCGTTTTCAAACAATCCTTAACGACGTTTTCAAAGCTTATCGATCTCCTAATAACAAACTTACGAAGTTTCAATTTGTAAATATCTTTATCTATCACGGCCATCCTGCAATATGCAGCGCTCTCGATGCATTTTATAAGTTTTGGTTTTTAAAACCAATCATTTCAAATTTATAAGTTAAAAATGTATTTTGAATTCGATTTTTTATATTAAAAAAGTTATATTGAACATTAAGGATATTATGTAATTTTGAACATCAAATATAATAAACATTTCACAGTTAAAAGAAAATGGAACAAAAAAGTAACAATTATAATTTTTTCAGCAATTCGAATCAATACACAAAAAATTAAATTGAATTCAGGCATAATCATCACAAATATTCGCATTCCCAGTTTGTTTTTAGATCGTTTCAGAATCTTAAACAAAACCAATTTTGTTATCACGCAATAACAACATATTATCTTTATTAACAAAATAAAGAAAGCCGATTCAAGATTTAATGCAAAAGCTTGAACATATTCACCATTAAGAACAACTACAATTTTAAGCTTGTCTAGTGTACCAACAACTTCAAACGTTACAATAGCTCAGAGGCAATCTTAAGCTTGTCTAATGTACCAACAACTTCAAAAGTTACAATAGCTCAGAGGCAATCTAAAGCTTGTCTATTGTACCAACAACTTCAAATGTTACAATAGCTCAGAGGCAATCTTAAGCTTGTCTATTGTACCAACAACTTCAAAAGTTACAATAGCTCAGAGGCAATCTTAAGCTTGTCTATTGTACCAACAACTTCAAAAGTGTTTTTTCAAAAATAAACCAATTAAAACCATTAATACTTACATTAGCTCAGAGGCAATCTTAAGCTTGTCTATTGTAGCAACAACTTCAAAAGTGTTTTTTTCAAAAAATAACCAATTAATCTTTAAATCCTTACAATAGCTCAGAGGCAATCTTAAGCTTGTCTATTGCATAATTTAAACAAAAACTTTCAAACTACACATATTATAACTCAAACAGATCACCAATCTCTCAATCTTCTCAATTTGGAAATTAAATAAAATTACCTTTAAATCTAGTGATCAACATCATCTTATACCGGTCAAAAGGCAATATTCCTATCACTTTAAGTACTCCTTGGTATTGAACATCTAGCTTGGACTTCCGAATCTGATTGGTTCTATAAACAACTTTCGTTGCTATTTCTAGCCGTGTTGGCTTAGTTTTGTTTCGATCAAATCCAACCTTCATTTTAGTTGGATTTTCTTTAATACTTTTATCGGCTAATTCTCTAATCGAAATAATATCATCATACTCTGGTTCCAAATTTAACTGAGAAAATAAAATCCCAACTTGTGGTGTTCTGCCATCATAAAATGTTCTCTCATTTTCAAAATAGTTTTTTTCCAACCTATAGGGCAATTACCTTGATGGTATTTTCTAATAAAAGACAATCGACATTTTTGAGGAACGTATAACTTATCGCCACTTTTATATTTTCGTTATAAAAGCCCTCCGACTATAGTGTACTTTGAAATAACTTCAGTATCTTTTTCTCTTACTTGATTCATTATATCGATTGTCATAGAATCTGTTTATTGTTCTACATGCAATCAGTTATCTGTTGAACTTGAAAGTCTGTAACAGATTTTAGAGAATGGATTTCTACTTCGATAATCGACATGTTGAACCATTATCCCCTTGCAATAAATCAAATATCAAATTCAAAATCTTGTAGATAAATTCAACATCGTGCAATTCTTGGCATTAAATTGCGTTCATCTTTTGTAGCTTTTATTGCGTTACAGTCAGAAACGCAATTGTAAAAACGGTTCTTTGCGTTAATTGGTTGACAATGTATAACCTATGTAGCTTCTTCACATTCTTGACTAAAATCAAATTTAAAATTATTTTTCATTAGTCGTGTAATACAATGAGCTTTTGCACTAAACTCCGGAATAAATTTACGAAAATAGCTTGCTAGACCCAAAAACTGTCTGACTTGTCTCACATTTGCTAGAGATAGGGCTGACATAAGTTCATCTATTTTTTTGGAGCTCTGTATTATACCTTCAACAGATACTTCTCTGCCAAGATATTCAATTTGCAACTGAAGAAATTAGCATTTTTCAATATTCAATGAAAATCCACAATCAGTCAAAGCTTTCAATACAAGATCAATTCGCTTTATGCCTATTTCAACACTTGTTGATATAATAACTACATCATCCATATAAACCATTGCAATTTTACTTTTTATTTCACTCCTTAAGGCGTGATCAATTGCTCACTGAAAAACTGCAGGAGAATTTGATAATCCAAAAGGCATTCTTAAGAATTCAAAATGCCCTTCAGAAGTCATAAATGCCGTTTTTCCCATTGAATCTTCAGCTATAGGAATCTGACAAAATCCCGATGCCATATCCAAAGACGAAAAATTTACTACCAGCTAATTGGTCTAAATAATCATCTATTTTAAGCAATAAATAACGGTCTTTAATCGTTATTTTATTAAATGCACAAACACCGACACACATCCGATGTTAACAATTTTTTTTTTGAACCAATATAACAGGGCTAGCAAAAGGCGAGTAACTATCTCAACAACCAATAATAAATCGAACTTTTATATCTTCAGAAATTTCAAATGGTAACTGTTGAATTTAAGCAATTTTTTTTAGGATAAAATCGTTGTATGAGATGGATTCACAACTTTCAAAATTCGCCACCCTTCCCAAAACCGCGACAACATTCATACCACTTGGAAAGGTATAAATCAACGACGAAAGCAAATCTACCCATTCATAATACAGAAACGACATTTTTCAAACCAGGCTTTAGCTCTTCCCAATAATGCAGATTGAATTTGTGGTATAATATTAAAATCTTATAAACTGTCTCGCTTAACCCTTAAATCAACATCTTCACACCATTTTTTAATACCTACACGCAAACGATCAGAGTCGAAGACAGGAAAACTACTCATTATTTTTTTATCTATCATTATCTGCTTTTAAATTGATTAAATTTTGCTGATCGTTCTGAACAGCAACCTCCTAAACACCACTCTCCCGACCTTTATTAATGCCCGTGTTTATTTTATTATTATTAGTAGTACCCGTAGCATGATGGTTAGTGCGATGGACTGTCATGCGAGAGGTCTTGGGTTCAATCCCTGCCTGTGCTACCTTAATTAAAAAAAGAGTTTTCACGGGTACTGCCTCTTGCGAGGAATTGACAAATTCTCCAAGAGCAATTCTTGTCATGAAAAAGTGATTTCTCAAATTAGCCGTTCGGATTCGGCATACAAACTGTAGGTCCCCTCCATCCCTGCAATTACTCGCACACAGGAATGGTTGAGAGTTGTAAATCACTAGGCCCTGGTTCTCTACGGACTGTTGCGCCACCTAATTTATTTTTTATTTATTTTTGTTTATTTTATTTCCTTTTAAACACAGAACTGGGCAGGACTGGAGTGGACAAATAAAAATATAAGACAAAAATAAAAATAATTACTTATCTTTTTCATCTTGAAAAAAAACTTCTTTTTCCTTTCTCATTCCAAAACTCCAAATACCTGGACTTTTATTTCAATTATTTCTTCAGAAAAATCTCGAACTTTTTCCTCAGCAACAATTCTTTCTTGCATTTTCTCTAGGACTCTAATAATCCCACTTCTGATATGTAGCGCTCTCGATGCATTTTATAAGTTTTGGTTTTTAAAACCAATCATTTCAAATTTATAAGTTAAAAATGTATTTTGAATTCGATTTTTTATATTAAAAAAGTTATATTAAACATTAAGGATATTATGTAATTTTGAACATCAAATATAATAAACATTTCACAGTTAAAAGAAAATGGAACAAAGAAGTAACAATTATAATTTTTTCAGCAATTTGAATCAATACACAAAAAATTAAATTGAATTCAGGCATAAACATCACAAATATTCGCATTCTCAGCTTGTTTTTAGATCGTTGCAGAATCTTAAACAAAACCAATTTTGTTATCACGCAATAACAACATTTTATCATTATTAACAAAATAAAGAAAGCAGATTCAAGATTTAATGCAAAAGCTTGAACATATTCACCATTAAGAACAACTACAATTTTAAGTTTGTCTAGTGTACCAACAACTTCAAACGTTACAATAGCTCAGAGGCAATCTTAAGCTTGTCTAATGTACCAACAACTTCAAAAGTTACAATAGCTCAGAGGCAATCTAAAGCTTGTCTATTGTACCAACAACTTCAAATGTTACAATAGCTCAGAGGCAATCTTAAGCTTGTCTATTGTACCAACAACTTCAAAGTTACAATAGCTCAGAGGCAATCTTAAGCTTGTCTATTGTACCAATAACTTCAAAAGTGGTTTTTCAAAAATAAACCAATTAAAACCATTAATACTTACAATAGCTCAGAGGCAATCTTAAGCTTGTCTATTGTAGCAACAACTTCAAAAGTGTTTTTTTTCAAAAATTAACCAATTAATCTTTAAATCCTTACAATAGCTCAGAGGCAATCTTAAGCTTGTCTATTGCATAATTTAAACAAAAACTTTCAAACGAAACAAATTATAACTCAAAAAGATCACCAATCTCTCAACCTTCTCAATTTGGCAATTAAATAAAATTACCTTGAAATCTAGTGATCAACATCATCTTATACCGGTCAAAAGGCATTATTCCTATCACTTCAAGTACCCCTTGGTATTTAACATCTAGCTTGGACTTCCGAATCTGATTGGTTCTATAAACAACTTTCGTTCCTATTTCTAGCCGTGTTAAGCCGTGTTTCGATCAAATCTAACCTTCATTTTAGTTGGATTTTCTTTAATACTTTTATCGGCTAATTCTCTAATCGAAATAATATCATTATACTCTGGTTCCTAATTTAACTGAGAAAATAAAATCCCAACTTGTGGTGTTCTGTCATTTATTCATGTTAGTATTTTTAAAGGTAATAATTTTATTGTCTTATTGATTGTTGTGTTAAAAGTCAGTTGTATTCGACTGAGGTAAGTTGTCCAACATCGGGTTTAAATGGTCTTGCATCAGTTCATGTGCATATTTTTTGTGCATACAGATGCTCTACGTCTACACTAACAAAATATATGAATATGCACATGCTTTAGTAGTGCAAATTTACTTCGCTGAAACCCTAAAGTATACAAATGGACAAGCATGAGCAACACTGTTTTGACAGCAATAAATCAGCCGATACTTAAATAATCAACATGGCTGATCTAATTAAAATAAATAAAAAAAGAGAAAAACCGAATAAAAAGTGGTCAATCGACGAAATTAAAATAGTTTTAAACTATATACGGGATAATGCGGACTTGGAGGTAATATAAATCAACAATAATTTGGTTTTTTTCAGTTTTCCTCGGCATATTAAAACCAAAATAAACTTTTGAATTTCACATAAAAAATAAAAATAACAATAATCAGCTGTTCTCACAACTGTCAAAACTCGTTGCAAGAACACCTTGCTTTTTTATTTGCTTTTTGGGCGTTCACTATGTTGTGCATATATTTACACTCAAATGCAATTCCCAGACTAAATGCACTAGATCGTGAATTCCCCTATTATATCCATTGCTGGAATACCTATTTGTAATTACTAATTACCTACCTAGCACTAGCCTAAAAAATATACTTACCTACAGGGCCGGACAAGGCATATGTGCAAGATGTGCAAATGCACAGGGCGCAAAATTCTGGGGACGCATTACCAGGAGCAAAAAAATGTAATCAATGTAATGTAAATAAATATGTGCTACATATATAAATATGTATATACAAGCGGCCCGGTACGTGCTTCGCTACGTATAAGGCATAGTAATAAAAAAAATGATTATAAAGCTCATTTATTCAAAAAGAAAATATTTTAAATTGTTAGCTATTTAAAAGTCCAAATGACCCAAATGATATATTGTTTATATTATATTTATCAGCAAAGAGTAAAAACAAAAAAATTTAAAAAAAATTGGGTACTCTTACTATGGTGGGTCTATATGGGTTAGTCTAAAACAGTTGGATAAAAAATATTTTTTGTTTTTCCATTTTGAGCATGAATAAATAAACAGGGGTACCGACTCTGGAACAGGCAACATAACGTTGGCCATGTGAAAAACATGATTCCTCCAAATTGACAAACTTGAAGTATTTGCCCTTGGGCCTTATTTATGGACATCGCAAATGATAAACGCACAGGATATTGTAATCTTTTGAATTCAAATGGCATATCAGTTGGAATCATAGGGATATGCGGTATCAAACACACTTCTCCTTTTGATTTACCAGTTAAGATTGTAGTTCAATCAAATTTTGCAATAAATTTTTCACTGCCAATCTGGTGCCATTACACAGTTTTGGTGGATTATTATTTCGCAATAATATTGTAATGTGTATACACTCTTTATCTCTTTTACTATCTTGCAACTTCTAGTGGCTAAGAGGAAAACTCGCTTCTATAAGCATCGAGAAACATCTAGTGGCTAAGAGGAGAACTCAACATTCAGCGCATACAGGAACCTCGGAAGGGGCAACATCTAGTGACTAAGAGGGGAACTCGCTTCGTTAAGCATCGAGAACATTCAGCGCCTAAAAGAATCTCGTAGTTTCTCGAACCGATTTGAGGTATGTAAATAGGCGCTCGGAAGCGAAGCGGTTCATTATTGGTTGTGAACTGTGATAAAGTAAAGACTGTGTTAAATAATAATTGAAAGTAAAGACTGTGTTAAATAATAATTGAAAGTAAAGACTGTTTTTAAAAAGTAATAATTGAAAGTGTTGAATAAATTAATTTATAGCGATTTAAATAAAGTGAATTTGTGTTTTTATTTACGAAGTTTGAATAAGTTTTAATTGTCGGACCAAGCCGAATAGTACAATATAATCAAAGAACCAATTTTCAGATTCAAACAATGCGGTTCCAATGAATTTAAAAATTCAATTGGATGATTCATTGCCTCATCTTGATTCATAACACTGTCAATTGATTTATATGTCGTGACTACACCTGGCAGTTTCGCTTGAATTTGAATATTAATGGCATTGATATGAATGTTCTCTCAACAATCGTGATTTCTGTAATTCTGAAGAATATTCGGAAAAAAACATTCAATCAACTCATCTATAGATTGCGCAATTGTACAAAAATTGTTCGGTAAAGTGATCAATCCGTTGGTACTGTCGATTGGTATTTTGCCATCACCAATTTCTAACAATTGTTTTGAAAACTCATGGGCAGTTGCATCATCATAGCGGTGAATACGCATATTAATGTTCAGTGTCAATTTTCGTACATATCTCCAAAGAACTGATGACTTCAAACAGGCGTTTGACGAAAATCCTCTGACAGCAATATCAGAGCACCACCAAAAAGCTGTTGATTACCGCGTAAATCCTGCATTGTCCGATTAAATGCTTCTATTGATTTTTATTCGCCATTGTGCACTCATCCCATTAAATAATTGACGTTAATCGCAGAACTTTTGCCATAGCAGAATTTATCGAAATATTGCAAGTTGGAGTTTCAATCACCTGTACATTCAATGGCAATTTTAATTCATAGTGTGCGGTCCGACCACCTTCTAATAATGTAGCAGCAATTCCCGAAGATGCAAGTGCCAATGCAATTTTCTGTTCCGATCGACTAGTCGCTAAAATTAATGATACAACGAAAGTTTTGCCTGTACAACCAGGTGCATCCAAGAAATATAATCCACCTGAATTATTGGAAACGGCTTGCATGATTGTGTCATATATGTACATGTTTTTGTTGAATATTAAATTTGGTGCTATTACAATTTTGTGATTGTCAGATGGCATACGATCAAGAGCAATTTTGAACAATTGAACTAATGCGTTATGCTGATGGAAAAACCTTTTGTAGCTCACGAATAGTTTCTCGTCTTGTATTTGAAACTATTGAACAACGTTGATCCGATTCACGATTTTCATCAAATTTGCAAAAATTGATGATCAGCGTCGGGGTATGGATATAACAAACCAGCTAAATAAATGAAATAAATCTGGCCCTGAATCTGCAACATGTATGCAATTTTAGGTAGATGTTGAATCAGAATTTGTAAGACTTTATGATTCAGATTGATATAAACATGGGACAATCCTGTAGAAGTATTTACCTCAACAGCATAAAATGATCTCTAATAATTTTAGTAGCACCAAAAGAAGTCATTTGAAATGCCGAATTGTATTGTTGAATATTACTCAAAAACTGCTTCGACGTTTGAGATGTACCAAAAATAAATGAATACAATAGTTCGGGTGGAGTTTCTAATGTTGGTAATCTCACTTTGCCATTAGCACAACACATTCCGGGCGTTTCACCTGGAAAGTTAGCCGCATCAAAATGTGGACATATTGCGTCCATCATTCCAATGTACCCGTACACACTATAATCAATCTGACTATTGTAATTAAAAGCAGCACGCAGCATTTCATCCAAAAAAGCACGACGTATTCATGATTAAGTACAGGTACAGGGTCAACAGATCTATTCTGTGCAGTACGTTCACGCTGCGATGCATTAGCTTGTGCGCATTCATCTGTAATCTGAGATCGTCTAATGCCACTTGATTTGCATTACGCGTTCGCCGGCCTATGTTTGGTTGTCTTGCTCGTGGCATTTTACCTTCACTCAACAACTCAACAATATTTTAGAAAATATAAACACAAAGCAATAACTCAACAATGGTTTGGAAAATATAAACACAACAAAGCAATAATTATCGCTGATAAAATGAAATGACATATGATGACATTAAATTTGTTTGACAGAACTAACGTTACTTTTTTGTCTTCGAGTGTTTTGTCACAGGTTCAAATTGGCTTTTAAGTATTAGTACAAATTGTTTGTATATGGGAGATTAGAAAGATGTTGATTTTACACCTTTTCAAGATTTTTTTTTAATTTTCTCTACGTACAAACCTTCTCGGACTTCCACGAATAATTCATGACCAAATTTAGCCAAATCGGTAAAGGCATTGTTGAGTTATAACATTACAACGAAAAGTGGCATTGATTTTTATATACATATATATATATAGATAAAGATAAATTAATTTAACGAGTTTTATTATTTAATTAAAATAATTTTATTAAAACTTAAAATACTAATACACAAATTTAAAAGAGCACTCTGATCAGCTTGGTGTTCAAATTATAACTCATAACTGATAAAATCATTCCTCTACTCCGCTGTTGTGCGTTCTAGTTTTTCTTAGGGGTTGGTTTGTTTAAGATAGTGAATATTGAATAATGATAATAATTAGTCCTTCCTGGAATTGGTTGAACCTAATGTGCCGGATGTTGTTTTTCTTATTGTTAGTTTAGGATATCGTAAACTGTTTTTCGGTTTTACGATCGGTTTTATGATAGGTCTGCATCCCTTAGATTTGTGTTGCCTGGATGATATTTATGGAATGTGGGAACTAGAATGTTAACTCCCCTTTCCTTTAAGAAGCGCGCCCGCAGCTTCATATTGCCGTACAAGCATTTCTATTCTTTCGGCTCGCTGGTTGAGATGTTGTTCTGGAGTAAGCTTAGGAGTTCTTCTTCTGTAAAGAATAACTATAAATGTTGTAACGAGGACCGTGAATGAGACAAGTCCAAAAGCAGAGATAATAGGGCTTTTAGTTGCTTCAATCTGTAAAGATTGTAATAAGTTTATATTATCAAACTTTAGTTGCTCGTCAAGTGATTCGATATATTGGCCAATTTCATATTTGTCGATTGTGTAGGTCTTCAGGTAATTCTGAATCAGGCGTGTAGGATTCTCGTATGATATTCCATCAATAACAGTGTTATTTTCAAAATTAACTAGGCAGACACCCTTTAAAGTTTCGTTGTCCACGGTGTGTTCGCCGGATAGTAGAATGGTTCCATATTTATTACTAAGACATTCATTCTAAGTCTATATTCTTTTCCTTAATTTTATTACATACTATTTTTTGGTTGTTTAATAGTTCTGATAGACATGTTTTATTTTTATTTGTTTCGCAGAACGTATACTTTAACTCATGTTTGCAATTTTGTACATTTGTGAATGTTTTGTTACATTTGGCAATTTCTTTAATTAAAATTAGTTTCCCATATTTCTGGCTTATGGCCCTACTTTCGTATAACTTACAATTTTTGTGAATGATGGGGTATTTAATATAAATTATAATAATTCCATTTTTTTGTAAGATTTTAAATTTAGAAACATCGATTAGGTCACTAATAGTAAAAGTTTTAATAAATTCATTTTTTACAATTTTGTTTATATCACTAATATTTAAGATAGCTGGATTCAAAATATTTAACTTAGCTAGAGTGAGTGTGTTCATCAAATTTGTGCAGTGTAGTGTCGGAGTAATATTTGAACAAATTATATTTATTAAAAAAATTAAAAGATGAATAATAATCATTCAGATTCGGTGTTTTCCTACGAAATGTGTGAGGGCTTTCGAAAAGGCAGTAAGCTTGTTCATGTATGTACCAGAAACAAAACAATTGTACAAGGTAAAATCAAGCTCTTCCTTGTGTAAAAGGTACACGTGCTACGCTAAAAATTGCAAAGCAAGTGCAGTGATAGATTTCGGGAATGAAAACCTGTTGCGAATCCCCAAAGTAAGTGCTCCTCACAATCACACAACACAAGATACAATTTTTGAAAAATTAAAAGTTGTGAACGATATTAAAACTGAATGTACTAAGACCTCGCTTAAAAGAAGCGGAATTCGCGAAGTTTTCGATGAAGTTTGCAAACGCGGTGGAAAAACTAAGCCCTTGGTACAGTTTGGGAAAATGAGAAGGCAATTAATCAACATTCGAAATAGCGAATTTCCGAAAACACCAACATGTGCAACAGAAATTTCTCGTATGTTTAAAGATCAAAGTTTAATGCGTGGGTTCGGAATGTCACGTTATGATAGTAGCCAACAGTTTTATAGGGGTACTGTAATAGAGCCTACGTTTTCGTACACTGTTTTCATCTCACCTACTATCCTTGCGGAAATAAACAAACTTCCGGAACAAAATCCAAGGATCTATCTTGTTGATGGGACATTCAAAGTTGGTCCAGCTTGTGGCTATAAGCAACTTTTGATCGTTCATTTTTTCCATGATGATCATGTAAGTAGCTATTTTTAGTTTTACAAAATTTATAATATACGGAGGTATGCTTAATAACTTTTACTCCACAGACATTTCCTTTCATCTATATATTGATGAGTAATAAATGTGAAAATATGTATTACCATGCATTTCAATACATAGAAGCTAATTTTTTTAAATTGAAGCCCAGTGATTTTGTAACAGATTTTGAAAAAGGCTTGAGGAATTCATTAAAAAGAATTCATGCATCTGCTGCAAAATATACCACATGCTGGTTTCATTTTTGCCAAGCAATTAGAAAAAAATCTGCGCAATTCACTGGATTCCTTTCATTCATTAATAAGAGTAAGGAAGCAAGAAGGATATACCGCAAATTTTTGGTTCTTCCTCTCCATAAGCCAACCTTCTTGTTTTCCACATTTGCGATTAGCTAAAATACACTTAACACAGCTATCTATGCAACTCTGGATCTTTTGTCTTAACCTTGGGATGTAATAATTTCCTTTTCCATAGTACGTGGAACTACTAAAAGTTCATAACCTTTTTCTTCTTTAAATAAGAGCTCACCTTTTACTAAGAAATTATCGTACGCCTTCTGCTTAAGAATTTCCTTTATGGACTTTATGAAATCATCTCCTTCTTGGTTTTTTCTTAACCTTGTCAATAGCTCAGGTTGCACTGCATAAACGACTGGATATCTACTCAAGGTATCGACGTGTGTCATGCGCTTACCCGGTCGATGCTCTACGAAATAATCGAAATCTTGTAAGTACATTATCCATCTACTAACGGAACTTGGTAAATCCGTCTTTGAAACGGTTTGTCGAAAAGCGATGCAATCTGTGACTACTTTGAATTTTTTTCCTAAAAGGTAGACTCGAAATTTCTCACATGCTTTGTAGACGGCATACACTTCTAGAATATAGGAATGCGTTTTCTCTTCTGCCGGAGAATTCTTCTTGCTGTAGTAAAATATAGGGTGCATTTTTCCGTTGTTGTCTTCTTGCATTAGTACGGCACCTATGCCCAGCTGACATGCATCCGTGTGAACTTCTGTTGTGGCATCTTGTCTGTAAAGGGCGAGAAGAGGGTTATTAGTTAATGCATTTTTCAATGCTGTGAATGCTTGTCGCTGAGGTGCGCCAAACACAAATTTAGTCTCTTTTCTTGTCAAATCTGTAAGAGGTCGAGCCATTAGTGAATACCCATTTATGAATCGACGGAAAAATCCACTAAGGCCAAGAAATGCTTGGATGTCTTTTACTCTTTTCGGCTCAGGAAAGTTTTCTATTGCTTTAGTTTTTTCTAATGATGGACGCACAGTTCCCTTTTCGATAACATGACCCAAAAATTCAACTTTTCGCTGCAGAAATCTACACTTTGGCCAGTTGAATATGAGATTGAAATCAACTTTGAGAACCATATCCAATTTTCTTAAGTTTTCCTCTTCAGTTTCTGCCCAAATAATAAGGTCATCCACGTAAACTTCTAAGATTTTCTTACTTACCAGTTCACGAAATATGATTTGAATGTATCGTACAAACACTGCGCCAGCATTTTTGAGGCCAAATGGCGTGAAATTAAATTCAAATAGACCATCATCGGTTACGAAGGCTGTATATTTCTTACTTGTTTCTGCAACTGGAACGTGAAAGTAGCCGTTCTTTAAATCCAATGTAGTGAAGACTGTAGCATCTGACAAATTATCTAAAACGACGTCAATTAATGGAAATGGAAATAATTTAATATTTAATTTTCTAAAATCGATGCAAACTCTGTGCGATCCATTTTTCTTTTTGACGACGACGACTCGACTACAATAAGGTGAATTAGAATAGCGTATCACACCTTCATTCAGCCATGTTTCCACCTACTGCTTAACCACTTGCTTTTCGGTCATAGGAAGACGCCGCGGTGCTGTATAGACTGGAACTTCATCGTTAAGCAATATGTTCATTTCGATGGGACAGCGTTTCGTCTTAATGGGAACATAGTTTTGTATTCGGCGATGAATATCTTCGGCGTATTTCAGTGGGACTTCTATCTCTGAATTTTCGTCAATGGCAACTTGCATCATTAGGTTTTTGGGTTCTATTTCATGAAAAGTCGGACCATTTTTGTCGAAAACCACCTTCGCTTGTGAAATTATGTCATTTCCAATTATGGCTTCAAAACTTATAGCAGAGTTATTCAAGTTATTCAACAAGAAGGGGAGATTTGAAACTTATGTGGTCGACAACCACATCTGCATCGAAACTGCCAATAGATCGAGACTTTGCTGATTCTAATCCCACAAGTTTAATTTTGGTGTTATGCAACTGTGTTTTCCCTAATATTTTAAAAGCGTTTTCTCTCAAGAGGGAAACCTGGGCACCCGTGTCGATCAATGCTTGGAAAGAGAAATTATTGATTAAAATAGTTTTGCAATTTGGCACTGATATTGAATAAGTTTCTTTTCGTACGTAACCTGCATTTTTAGTACACGTGTTAGACATATGGCCTTTTCCATTGCACTTAAAGCACTTCGTTTCTTCTTTACAATCTTTTCTCTGATGATCTCTAGCTCCACAATTGAAACAATGCGCTGAAGAGCTCCTGCCGTTGTTCTTCTCTAAGAATGATTGATTTTGAGGTCTTGAGCTTCTGTTGTTGCTGCTGCTGCCACCGAAACTGCTGCTGCTCCCACTGCTACTGCCGAAACCGCCAAAACTTGTACCACTTATTTTGTATTTATATTTTTCGTGTATTTCGTAAAGCTCTTTTAACTCAGAAATTGTTTTTGCGTTATATAACATTACTTTATGCTCTTCGCGACCTGGAATACCATTTACAATGTAAAAAATTAAAGACTTTTCGTCAACGTCTGCCAATTGGCTAATTTCTTGCATTTTATAAATATATTCGCGGAATTTTTCGTTTTTTTGCATTCTTCGACTCGAATTCACTGCTGAGCTTAGCTTTGAAATCTTCATACGAGGTGCACACACATGTTCTCATAAAGCTTTGTGCGGATCCTCTTAACTGTTTTTTCCCAATTATATATTTCTCTATGTCACACCATTGCATCAATTTAGAGAGTTCTTCGAATTCTTTAAACCACGATTTTACTGAGAGATTATCGTCTCCGCTGAACTTTGAAACCAAGTTGTCGATGTCTTTCACAGAAATTCGACATGATGTACTCGCTTCGTCACCTTCAGTTTTTGCATCGTTCACTGGCATGATTACTTCTCTTGTTAATTCTTCTGCGTCTTCGTACCCGTCTTCTAAACTTTCTGAACCCTCTGAATCGTCTTCTTTATTTTTTGTGTGCCTTCTTAAACGAGCAATCAATGTAGCTTTGTTACCTCTTGTGTCCAACGATAAACTAAATAATTTTACTTTTAATTGTTCGACGGTCAACTTATTAAGCATAATCAACTGAAAGACTAATTAAATAAGTTAGTTGAGCCCCCAAATATGTAGGAAAATAAAAGAGCGATGAATTTATTAATTCATTACAATTTAATATTTATTAGAAATTCGTTTAATTAGTATAAGAAAGTTGATTAAAAAAAGGAAATTGTATTAGTAAGTACGTATGTAAGTAAGTATTATAAGTAAACTGCTTGTTCTTTACTGCTTGACGGCTGGTTCGCAAAAGAGAAAGATTTTAATATTTTAATAGTCAGGTAAACTAAACGTAAGTGGCTTCAAAGATTATTTTAAAGAAGCAAATAACAAAAGAATTTGGAGATAGATAAAAGGATAACAACGTTATTGATTTAGGGTTGAAACAGAATGCAATGTGTCCCGCCTTCGACTCTACATATATGCAATCTGCATATGAACTTCTGGAAAAAGAAGCTAACGGGAAGCACTACAAAAATAATTTTAAGAATTTCCTGGCGTATTTTAAAAGGCAGTGGATTGAAAGGGTGAGAAAAATAATAATTTGTTCCTTTTTTTTAATCATAAACCATTGTTTATGAATGTACACTACCTATTCAAATTCCTATCACACTTAATGTTTGTTTCATTTCTTTTTTCATGTAGGAAACTCCAGCCTCTTTATCATTGTTTAAGTCCCATATAAAAACAACAAGTGCCCTAGAGGGATACAACAGTCGACGGGCCGGAAGTTGGTTAAATTTGGAATTTTTTTTAAATTTGTTGACTGCCTTTTGGATGAAGATTTTATAAAATCAAGAGAATTTATAATGTCAACCGATGGGACTTTTCAAATATTCCAGCCTAAAAAAAAAAGTACATATGTATTAAGAGAACAATATATCGAAAAAAGTTTGAAAAATTATATAAGAAATTGATTTCAATTTACGATTTTTTGAATCAAATGACCAACGAGCATAACAATTTATTTGAAGACGTTGACATTTCTTGTATAGAAGAAGAAGAGGAGACTGTGGATGACATGCAAAATAATGACGATTTATTTAATGTTGACGATACATCACTTCTTTGTATTATATGTTGTGAAAATTCTCGAACTATTGCACTTCAACCATGTAACCATTTTAAATTATGTTTAAATTGCTTTACACAGTGGTCTGAAAAATATACCAAACATAACAATGCAGTTCTTTGTCCGATTTGCAGGCAAATCGTTGAAAGTACTATAAGGATATATTCTTAATAAATTAAAGCAATATTTTTTTACTCTTGCTCTTTTTACCAAGCTCAGCAAAGAGAAGTCAGACGATCGGTATAGAGAAGTCATATGAATTGAAAGTTTCAATATTGATAGTATTAAAAAAGTATACACATGATGCCTATGTATGTACATCTACAACATCAAAGTTAATGGTTAAATATTTTAGTTTAATTAAGTACAACATATGAATAAGGTTTTGGAAATGCATGTTTTTTAAGGTAAGAAAAATTTAGCGGCATGGACCAGAAAAAAAATTAAGATTAGAATTTACATTTCAGCTAAGATTGCATTTTTTGAGAATTTGATCGAATAAAAATAAAAAAAAAATACTATAGGCACAAATGGCAGCGAGCGGAGCGAGCGGAAAAAATTTAGCCCAAAAGAGAATCAATTTGGGGTGTGAAAATAAAAAAATTCGCGCGAATTTTCAAAAAAAAATTTTGAAACAGAAATAGTAATGTTAACATATTAATAAAATAACAAATTTACATATTTTAAATGTGAGGAGAAAATGTTTTGTTAGTTCAATTATATTTTGCAAGAAAAATGAATTATGTATTATTTATTTTGGATAAAATAAAGTTTTTGAAAATCAAAGTTTTGTTAAAGGCCAAGGCTTCCTAAAACACTGTTTTTTTTTGTATTTCAAAGTATAGAAAGTGTCATTGACACCGGGAGAAATCTAGATCTCAATATTTTTGGATTTTTTTAGTAAAAATGCAAGCAAAATCTCAAAATACTTAGATTTGAGACTGAGATGTAATAAGCATTTTGCATAGGACCAAAAGTGAAATAACACCGAATTGGCATTATTTCACTTTCTCATAGTGAAATAAGGCCGAATTTCAGAATTCGGCGTTATTTCGCTCGGCGTTATTGCACGGCACCGGTGATGATGTCCATTGTCTGGAATTAAAATTTAAGATTATCTTTGTGGACAATCTTACCATTTTTAAGTTTAACTTTGTTCCCTAAATCTTCGGATACTTTCCGGGGTTTATTCTTGGGTTGCAATTTGCCCCAGTGAGCACCTGTAGTCTTTTGATACACTGTATCATCGGGTTTGACTTCTTTACTTACTACTTACTTACTTAAGGTGGCGCTACAGTCCTGTGTGAACTAGGGCCTCACCCAACAAACTTCTCCATCTAGCTCGGTCCCTAGCTAGATGTCTCTTTGACTTCTTTAGATTCTCTTTTTTTATTATGGACCTCAAGCATTTTATCTTGGACCATAGTTAATTTTAATGGAACATCGGAGTGATTAATTTTATTAAACAAAACTTCTGCGGGTTTCTTTTCAGTGGACGAATGAATAGTTTTATTATATTCTTTATCTGCTCTGATGAATACTTCAACTACATCTAATAATTTATACTCCTCTTTAACGCATCTGGCTATCTCCTGAAGGGTACTATGAACTCGTTCCACTTGACCATTAGTCGTACTGTGGTTAGCTGGGGTATAGTATACAGTGGTATCACACCTTTGCATTAGTGATACGAAAGAAGCCGAGGTAAATGTGGGATCCTGGTCGCATCCTAAGTTTTTACAATCAGGAAATGCTTGCAGTAGCTCAAGAACTTTGTTTTGCATTTCTTGGCGATTTTCTAGAATTTTGATAACTAAGAATTTAGAATAAGCATCGATTCATGTAAGAAACTTTACTTTTTCTGTAAACATTACATCAATATGAACGCAATCCCCCTCTTTTACAGGAATTGGTGCCTCACCAATTGGTTGTTTATTAGGGTGCCTGTCGTATTTATTTACGTTGCATACCTCGCATATCCTTGCAAATTGTTGGAATTCGTCTGACATTCCTGGCCAATAATATTTATCAATAACTTGTTTAAGGTTTTCCCTGATGTTTCTGTGCCCACGGGTATGCGTTTGTGCCACTATTGATACCTGGTCATCTTTATTAGAAATATTGTGGGCAAAATATTTTGCCTGTATGAATTTATTCGTGAAATGTTCTTTCAAAATGTTTCTAATATCATAGATTGTTTCGGGTGTAGCAAACAAGGCTACTAAATCTTCTTTTATAAATTCGTTGAATAAAGGTATCAGGTCGGAAGGATCGTTATATGTAATGATATGTCTATCTTTCCTGGGGAAAGGTTTAGTATGTTCGCGAATAGTTTCTGTTCCTTTCTCTATTATTATCTGTAGGTTAAATTGATTCAGAGGTCTATCAATCAATTCAATTTGATACTCATCACTACTTTTCGCTGAGTGTTGAGTGGCTTCAGAAGAACTGTCTGAAATCTGGTTTAAATTTTGTCTAGATAGGGCGTCAGTGACTACGTTTGTAGTTCCAGGTTTATAGACCATTTTCGGTGCATGTTCTTCAATAACAGCGTGCCAGCGTTTCATCTTAGCATTAGGGTTTCCAGGTAAAACTGCAAATGTCAAAGGCTGGTGATCCGTATGGATCTCTAAATTAGTAACTTCATACAAATAATTACGTAAGTTTTTTAGAGCGAAAACTATGGCATAGAGTTCTTTCTCGTTTGCCGCAAAGCTTTTCTCATTTTTTCTAATGTTTTGGATATAAAAGTTATAGGTTTTCCATCTTGCGATAAGACCGCTCCGATTGCATCGGTAGTGAGGAAATTTTTTTTTGAAAAATCGGGCTGGTTAAGTTCGGTTTCAGTTATTAGGTGGTCTTTAAGTACATTAAATGCTTGCAAAGCTTCCGCATCTAATTTAATGTTCGTCTTCTTTGCCATGTGCGTAGAAACTTGCCCACTATCGCTTGAAGGTACTTGGTCAATGGTTAAGCTATGCTTGCATAGTTCTTAATAAACTTACGGTAGTAACCAATCATACCTAAGAAACTTCTGAGTTGAAGAAGAGTCGTTGGCTCAGGGTATTCTTTGATTGTTGCTACCTTCTTTGGGTTGGTTTTTATAAGGTTATGCCCGACGACATAACCCAAGAAGTCTACCTTTTCTTGGTATAGCATTGACTTTTCAATAGAAATTTTCATATTCGCTGTTTTAAGAACATGGACTATGGTATCCAAATGTTCTGTATGCTCTTGGATACTGTGTTAATACACAATGATATCGTCTATATAGACGTGGCATATTTTGCCAATATATGGTCTTAAAATATTATCCATTGCTCTTTGAAAGATTGATGGAGCATTTTTCAATCCAAAAGGCAATCGTACGAATTCGTACTTGCCATTATTAACACAAAAACTAGTTTTTTCTATATCTGATTCCTTCATCATTATCTGATGGAACCCTGATTCTAAATCCAGCGTGGAAAAATACTTAGCTTTTCCAAGGTTGGATAAAATTACGTTGATATCCGGTAGTGGATACTTGTCTGATATAGTATTTTCGTTCAATTTCTTGTAATCTTCTTCGTCAAAATAGATTTTATCTATTTTGTTCCCATATTTAAAGGTATTATGTTCTAAATTAATCTCAGCGTTTATTGAGCTGAGCTATTTTGCTCCTATTAAAATTTTGTACTCCAAGTTTGGGAGAACGTAAAAACGTGTTTTTCTTTCGAAAATAAATGCTTCATGGCAAATTTTTATTATTGTTTCCCCATTTACAGTGCAAGCGCGTTTATATATTGCTAACAGAATGGGATTGCTTAAAATGTTTGGTTGACAGTAGTTACTCATATTTCTACCATTTACTCTTCGTCGTAAATGGGGTAGCCCCACTCTTCAAATCACTACCTTCGTTGAGGTTATTGATCCTCTCATTTTCTTGTGGAGGTGGTTGAATAGAGTGATTTGCACTCGGTTCTCTTTCTCGTTTAAAGATTGGACGCGCATTATTGTTGTATGTGTTATACTGAGGTTTTTGCTCTTGAGAACTAATAGGTTTGTTAGCAGAGCTACCAAGCAGGCACAAAGCGTGACTTTTTTGGAAACGGCAGCACTTAACGTTGAACTTAAAATTAAAAGTCATTTATTCAAGATCATATTTTTTTTATTACAGAAATGTAAAAGAAAATTGTATAAAATTCATTTATTTAAATAAAATAAAATATAAAATTTAGTAATATAAATAGTTTAAAAGGTTATTAATGTAAAATTAAATGTTAATTTCTTTTTTAAAGAAAATTATAATTGATCACAAAAGAATGGTTTATTATTAATTAAGCTTTCAATTATATAATTACAGGTAATCGTTTTGAACAAAACGCTAAAGAAAAAAGAAATCCTAAACTACTTACACAAAACATTTACAGTTGACAATGCGATTAGAAAACATAACACGGAACACACAAGTGGTAAATGAACTTTTCTACCCCTTTGTCAATGAATAAGAAGAAGCAAATAATTCAAAACTCATACCTCTCCTTTCCTGCTCTACTTTTGTTTTCACAAATTTTAATAATGAGTTCACTCAATTCAATCTTCACTTCTTATGTGAACGCCAACAAATTGAAAAATTTGCTTTGAAGTAAATTGAGTGAGAGTTGAGAGTAAGCGATATATCAGAATGCCTAGCTGGTATGCATTCCAAATATTTGTTTGCAAGCGTAAGTGTGTGACGGAGTGATATTGTGTACTCCCCGTCGAAATTTGTTTTGAACGAAACTGATTGTGAGTGAGAGTTGAGAGTAGGCGATATATCAGAATCAGAATGCCTAGGTGGTATCCATTCCAAATATTTGTTTGCAAGCGTGAGTGTATAATGGAGTGACATAGTGCATTCGCCGTGGAATTGAAGGGATATTATGAGTTTTTGTAGTTTTAGTTTTGCATTGTTTCGAATTCAAAATTCTTTTCTTAAATCGTATAATTTTTTGAATTGATTAACGGAAGCACTCATTCCACTCAATATTATGGACGCTTCGTCCCTGCTACCAACAACCATTGGTTCAAACCGCTGTGGTAATTGTCTACAATCATTTCTATATTGATGTTGTGGAACTTGTACGTGGTTATTCCGTGTAGGAAAACGAAGAATGTTTGAATCTTTCTTATTTTCCCCTTTATCTATATATATAAAAATCAATGCCACTTTTCGTTGTAATGTTATAACTCAACAATGCCTTTACCGATTTGGCTATTTTGGTCTTGAATTATTCGTGGAAGTCCACAGAAGGTTTGTACGTAGAGAAAATAAAAAAAAATATTGAAAAAGTATAAAATCAACATCTTTCTATACTCCAATATACAAACAATTTGTACTAATACTTAAAAGCCGATTTGAACCTTTGACAAAACAATCAAAGACAAAAAAGTAACGTTAGTTCTGTCAAACAAATTTAATGTCATTTCATTTTATCAGCGATATAATTGCTTTGTTGTGTTAATATTTTCCAAACTATTGTTGAGTTATTGCTTTGTGTTTATATTTTCTAAAATATTGTTGAGTTGTTGAGTGTAGGTAAAATGCCACGAGCAAGACGATCAAACATAGGCCGGCGATCGCGTAATGCAAATCAAGTGGCATTATTAAGACGATCTCAGATTACAGGTGACCGCGCACAAGCTAATGCATCGCAGCGTGAACGTACTGCACAGAATAGATCTGTTGACCCTGTACCTGTACTTAATCACGAATACTTTGTGCTGTTTTAGATGAAATGCTGCGTGCTGCTTTTAATTACAATAGGCAGATTGATTATAATGTGTACGGATACATTGGAATGATGGACGCAATATGTCCACATTGTGATGCGGCTAACTTTCTAGGTGAAATGCCCAGAATGTGTTGTGCTAATGGCAAAATGAGATTGCCAACATCAGAAACTCCACCCCAACCATTGTATTCATTTATTTTTGGTACATCTGAAACGTCGAAGCAGTTTTTGAGTAATATTCAACAATACAATTCGGCATTTCAAATGACTTCTTTTGGTGCTACTAAAATTATTAGAGATAATTTTATGCCGACTTTTTAGGTAAATACCTCAACAGGATTGTCCCATGTTTATAACAATCTGAATCATAAAGTCTTACAAATTCTGATTCAACATCTACCTAAAATTGCATACATGTTACAGATTCGGGGCCAGATTTATCATCAAGCTGGTTCGTTATTGCCATACCCCGACGCTGGTCAATTTTTGCAAATTTATTTTATTGGTGATGAAAATCGTGAATTGGATCAACGTTGTGCAATAGTTCCAAATACAAGACGAGAAATTATTCGTGAGCTACAAAAGGTTTTTCCATCAGCATAACGCATTAGTTCAATTGTTCAAAATTGCTCTTGATCGTATGCCATCTGATAGTCACAAAATTGTAGTAGCACCAAATTGAATATTCAACAAAAACATGTACATGACACAATCATGCAAGCCGTTTGGAATAATGCAGGTGGATTATATTTCTTGGATGCACCTGGTGGTACAGGCAAAACTTTCGTTGTATCATTGATTTTAGCAACTATTCGATCGGAACAGAAAATTGCATTGGCACTTGCATCTTCGGGAATTGCTGCTACATTATTAGAAGGTGGTCGGACTCCAACTTGCAATAATTCGAGAAATTCTGCTATGGCAAAAGTTCTGCGATTAACGTCAATTATTTTATGGGATGAGTGCACAATGGCGAATAAAAAATCAGTAGAAGCATTTAATCGAAAAATGCAAGATTTACCCGGTAATCAACAGCTCTTTGATGGTGCTCTGATATTGCTGTCATGGGACTTCGTCAAACATTGTCTGTCATTTCTCGATCAACTCCTGCTTATGAAATAAACGCCTGTTTGAAGTCATCAGTTCTTTGGAAATATGTACAAAAATTTACACTGAACATTAATATGCGTATTTACCTACATAATGATGCAACTGCCCATGAGTTTTCAAAACAATTGTTAGAAATTGGTGATGGCAAAATACCAATCGACAGTACCAACGGAATGATCACTTTACCGAACAATTTTTGTACAATTGCGCAATATATAGATGAGTTGATTGAATGTGTTTTTCCAAATATTATCAGAATTACAGAAATCATGATTGGTTGAGAGAACGCGCCATTTTAGCACCGAAGAACATTCATATCAATGCCATTAATTTTCAAATTCAAGCGAAACTGCCAGATGTAGTCACGACATATAAATCAATTGACAGTGTTATGAATCAAGATGAGGCAATGAATTATCCAATTGAATTTTTAAATTCATTGGAACCGGATGGTATACCACCGCATTGCTTGAATCTGAAAATTGGTTCTTTGATTATATTATTGCGAAATATTAATCCACCAAAACTGTGTAATGGCACCAGATTGGCAGTGAAAAAGTTATTGCCAAATTTGATTGAACTACAATCTTAACTGGTAAATCAAAAGGAGAAGTGTGTTTGATACCGCGTATCCCTATGATTCCAACTGATATGCCATTTGAATTCAAAAGATTACAATATCCTGTGCGTTTATCATTTGCAATGTCCATAAATAAGGCCGAAGGGCAAACACTTCAAGTTTGTGGTGTCAATTTGGAGGAATCATGTTTTCACATGGCCAACTTTATGTTGCCTGATCCAGAGTCGATACCCCTGTTTATTTATTCATGCTCAAAATGGAAAAACAAAAAATATTGTTTATCCAACTGTTTTAGACTAACCCATATAGACCAACCATAGTAAGAGTACGCAATTCTTTTTTATTTTTTAGTTCTTACTCTTTGCTGATAAATATAATATAAACAATATATTATTTGGGTCATTTGGACTTTTAAATAGCTAGCAATTTAAAATATTTTTTTGTTTGAATCAATGAACTTTATAAATTTTTTTTTTATTACTATGCCTTATACGTAGCGAAGCACGTACTGGGCCGCTAGTAAGATGTAAATTGAAGCGCGAAATTAGCTCTTGTGTTATTGCTTTCTAATTCCTGAGCCTTAGCAAGAGCGTTTGGTAAATCTTGTGGATTTAGTGAAAATAAAACATTAGATAACTGACCATTTAGACCAGTAATAAATACTCGCAAGGCGTTTCGTCGGTGTATGTTATTAAGTTCTAGTGTGACCGGTGAATTGGAACCATGCGTCATAATTGTTTTATTGGTCAAGAGAGTTAATTTCTGATTGACAGAGTTATAGTAGTCTATTAAAGACATTGAACCTTGCCTTCGAATACTCAGCTCCTTTTCTATTATATGAACTGGTCTCTTGTCCGCTTAGGCAAAATCTAATCGGGAAATTATGGCATCGAAATTCAACAATGTGCCATGATTAATTAAAATATCATTCGCGTGTTGCGTGATCTTGATACGGAAAATTGGGTGCCGTGACATAAAGGCAAGTGACATAAGACCAAATTTTAGAATTGTTTCCTTGGAATTGAAGGGATATTATGAGTTTCTGTAGTTTTAGTTTTGCATTGTTTCGAATTAAAAATTCTTTTCTTAAATCGTATAATTTTTTGAATTGCTTAACGGAAGCACTCATTCCACTCAATATTATGGACGCTTCGTCCCTGCTACCAAGAACCATTGGTTCAAACCGCTGTGGTAACTGTCTACAATCATTTCTATATTGATGTTGTGGAACTTGTATGGAATAACCGTGTAGGAAAACGAAGAATGTTTGAATCTTTCTTTATTGCTTTCTAATTCCTGAGCCTTAGCAAGAGCGTTTGGTAAATCTTGTGGATTTAGTGAAAATAAAACATTAGATAACTGACCATTTAGACCAGTAATAAATACTCGCAAGGTCGCAAGGCGTTTCGTCGGTGTATTATTAAGTTCTAGTGTGACCGGTGAATTGGAACCATGCGTCATAATTGTTTTATTGGTCAAGAGAGTTAATTTCTGATTAACAGAGTTATAGTAGTCTATTAAAGACATTGAACCTTGCCTTTGAATACTCAGCTCCTGTTCTGTTCTATTATATGAACTGGTCTCTTGTCCGCGTAGGCAAAATCTAATCGGGAAATTATGGCATCGAAATTCAACACTGTGCCATGATTAATTAAAATATCATTCGCGTGTTGCGTGATTTTGTTACGGAAAATTGGGTGTCGTGACAAAAGGGCAAGTGACATAAGACCAAATTTTAGAATTTGGCCTTATGACACTTTTCGAAAGCGTCATAAAGCCAAATTTCAACGGTTGGCCTTATGCCGCTATCCAAAGTGACTTAAGGCCAATTTGGTCTTATGTCACTTTCAAACTTTATCTCTATCACCTGAGAAGATTGGAGATGTACCATAAAGTACATGCATTATTCATGTACATAATAGGTGACGTGAAATAGTACCAAATGAAATAACACCAAATTTCAAATTTGGCCTTATTTCGTTGTTCAAAACGAAATAAAACCAATTTGGCTTTATTTCGATTTATAAAAAGAAATAAGGCCAAAAAAATAGTGGAAACAACGCCGAATATTATAAAATTCAAAAATGGTTGATTTATTGTCTAGAATAGCTACTTTTGCTAAAAATTTTTTTGAATTGATAGCACGGCGGCGCAGCGGCGTACTAACAGCTAGGTATGCAACCCCCCTGCTTGGGATCACTATAGGATTTGGGGTGGGTGCGAGTTTGGGTATATGCTATGAACTTTTGCATTTGAGCACTAAAATCAAAGAAATTCCCAACAAAAAAAAAGCAAGTATGGCTCACAGTTATGAAAGAATCACAACGCATTCGTGTTCTTTGCATATACCCAAACTCGCATCCACCCCAAATCCTATAGTGATCCCAAGCAGGGGGGTTGCAGGGGGGTAGCATGCCCCCCCTTACAAACATAGCTGTTAGTACGCCGCGCCGTGCTATCAATTCAAAAAAAAAATTAAATCGAAACATTGCCAAATTGCTATTATTTCGTTTTCCAAAGCGAAATAAACCCAAATTGAAAATTTAGCCTTCACAAAACTCATAATTATAGATCAAATCACTTCGAACATCCATTTTACGACTTTTTCGTACAAGGCAAAGAACATAAATGAGTAGCTTGCAACTTTCCTGATTACATTTACTTACCATCTGTTGTTACTCGTATCATAATTCTAACGGTAAAGACCGGTTTTTGTTATTGAAGAAAATATAAAAACAAATTTGGTCTTAAGTCGCAAAAAAATTTGGCCTTATGACACTTTCTGAAAGCGACATAATGCCAAACGTTGGAATTTGGCCTTATGACGCTTTTGAAAAGTGTCATAAGGCCAAATTTCAAAATTTGGTCTTATGACACTTGCCCTTATGTCACGGCACCGGAATTTTGTTAGTGCCTCAAAATATTTTTTACTACCCACGTCGTATAATGATATGGAGTTGTGAGCAGCTTCTCGCCAACTCACGTATGAGGTCTGACTTCCAGAAAATTCTGGCAAAGATTTTATAACGTCCAATGGTTCAGTACATGTAATCGTCAGATCTATTTTTTGTGTTGTATAATCCGTAATGGAACTAGTAATCCCCATTGATGAGATGAGGTTCTGTAATTTTTGTATCTCATTTTTGTGTATATCTTCTTTTTCTTTCACAACGCTTTGAATTGCTTCATTATTGCGCCAGAGCAAAAGCCATTTCTAGTTTAATATTTTCTAAGGAGCCTAAGTGGTAGTTTTCACCGCTATCTGATTTTTTTGGGTTATGTCTATGTTTTTTCCACATATAGTTCTTATTACAATCACTATTCTTATCAAATAATTTTATATAATTTCTTAAAATACGTTCTTACTAAAATAAACTTTATTTTCCTTTTGTGACAGGATACTTTCTAGATTTCAAAGCTTCGTTTTTTCCTCAGGACTCTGGTCTTTGGTGAAATACGACTTTTACTTTTTGTAACTGCTACTTTCCCTTATCTGTGCAAGATACTTTGGCTGGTTAATTTGTTGGCACAGGATATCACACACTGGTTTTACTCTTTATTTTTAAATCGTTTAGCGCGTGAGGATCCCGGTTGAGCCCCCAATTAATTTAACGAGTCTTATAATTTAATTAAAATAATTTTATTAAAACTTAAAATACTAATACACAAATTTACAAGAGACCTCTGATCAGCTTGGTGTTCAAATTATAACTTATATCATAACTGATGAAATTATTCCTCTACTCCACTGTTGTGCGTTCTCGTTTTTCTCAGGAGTTGGTTTGTTTATGATAGTGAATATTGAATAATGATAATAATTAGTCCTTCCTGGAATTGGGCGAACCTAATGTGACGGATGTTGTTTTTCTTATTGTTAGTTTAGGATATCGTAAACTGTTTTTCGGTTTTACGATCGGTTTTATGATAGTTCTGCATCACTTAGATTTGCGTTGCCTGGATGATATTTATGGAATGTAGGAACTAGAATGTTAACTTATATATATATAGATATTGAGAATTTAAACTATACGCGGTTGTGTGTTTGTGTGTATAAAAGAGGGCTACTTTTACAATCGCTCATTTTAATATCAAAAATGTAGGTTATCTTTATAGCAGCATTATATTTTCAATTCAAAATTAATACTGCATATGTGAAAATAATAAAATGTATGTATATAGAGTGCTCACTCATTTTCTTTCACTATTTTTTTATGACTTTCTTCATTAATAAATGCACTTTGTTCATTCATATTCAAAACACTTTCTGGATTCGGTCCCCGCGCTCAAGGCCCACGGTAGAAGCTATGCAATAACTTAAAAACAGACTTTACATGTTTTTAATATAACTGTACTATATATTTAAGAATTCATCGAACGATGATTAAATTAAAATAAGGATAGTAAAGGTAACTTGTTGAAAAAGGGCAGAACTGTCCTCTGGTTGTCTAGCCAATAAGCACTAAACAAACATTCAAATTCTTCGTAAGTAAAATGTTCATATTTCTTATTTTTTTAGTCAAAAAGTTCCAGACCTTCCAATAAAATCCTTCTCCCAGATTTTTGCTTATATTTTTACTCAATCTTTTCCCTCTAGCCTTTTGATTCACCTTATACAAATGACCCTGTATTTAATATGCGAACATCTATTAAACTCTCTCACCACCCACCAGCAGCCATTTGTATTTTTTTGTTTCTTTTTATCTTCCAAGCAGTGTTGGGACCTCGCAGAAGTAAAAGAGTGGTAGAAATGATGTCAAAAAGGTGGTAGAAAAATGGTAGAAATTAAAACCCATTTTTATGTAGTAAATCTTATATTCAATAACTTATTAAAAAATACAAAAAATTAAATAAACAATAATTCAGTTCATTCAGTTTCAAATATCACAATTCACAATAATTAAATTAGCTAGAAAAACTTAAAATTATTTTTTGCTATATAGACCGTCAAAAAATTTAAATTTTGAAGCATATTTCAGTAATGCTTCCGGATGATTAAAATTCTGAAAATTTACTCAAATTTCCCTTGCAGCCAAAATGTTGTGAACGGTTGTAGTTTTCAATTTATTTCTTTTTTAATTTTTTAAATGCGGTAAGCAACAAAGCTCCAACATATAAGAAGATATGTTTTTAAAAATTAAATTGTCCATTCCGTCTTTTAAGTTTTTTATCAAAAGCCATTGTGAAACAATGTCATCTGTTTAAAAATTTGGAGTAATTGATTTTCTCCAACTAATTTTCTCCACTCATTATTAATTAACTCTAGTTCTGAGTTATTTATAGTTGGTGAAAAATGTTTCGTGAGACCTAAAACTGATGGCATTGTTCCATCAATGACGTTTTTGGTTTTGAAATCAAAAATGTACGCATTTTTATAATTTTTTTGTAAAAACTCCAAACTCTAAAATCCAAAACACCAAAGATAGTAAATTAGTGGATTAAATACTTGGAAAAATTAAATGAAACTTCTTCGTTGATAATATTCATCTATCTGTGGCAAAAGTAAACAATCTATTTTATACAGAGATTAGACAACAACCATGTACGATCTGTACAAGGAAGATCACACAACAGCAACACAGAGAAAAAGAAAGATAACTGAGGTGAAAAAGTGCATGGGAGAAATCCATCATAGCGATTTTATATGCTGTTGTGTTTGTGGAGTGGACGCGTGGAGTTGTAGTCGTATGCGTATGGTATATGGTAGAAGGTAGAGTTTAATGATAGGTGAACGGTGAGTTGCAAAAAGTGGTAGAATTTGCTTTTTAGGTGGTAGATTTTCATGAACACCAAAAAGTGGTAGAAATACCACTTAAGTGGTAGAAGTCCCAACACTGCTTCCAAGTTCCAATCTGAGTAAACAATTGACAAAAATAGTTCTCTCATAATATCCTTTTTCATCATCACACCACCCATTTATTTTCTCCCGTTTAAAAAAATGTATTCGTCCGATTTCGGAGCAGCTCGTCTCGATTCGTGCGAGAGAGTCGTACAATACGTCTAGTTGCACGCACACAATCACCGTGTCGAAGACTGCCAAACTGTAACGACCGACGCGACGTTAGACGATGCATGGAATTCAAGTGGGTGGTAGGAGTGGGTGGCGTTAGGTTTTTTTTTCGTTACGGAATTTCTGGATTCGGTCCCCGCGCTCAAGGCCCGCGATAGAATCTATGCAATAGCTTAAAAACAACAAAAAAATGTCTCCGAAAAAAGAGAGCAGGTAGGTTGCTGTGCTACCTACTACTACAAAGGGTCAATGGATGTGCAAGTTTTCTTTTTTACACACTGAGTATCGAAAATAACATGGGAGATATTTAAAAAGAAACTTATTTATACGGAATCATATGGGTCAGAGCGTGCAGGTTTTCTTATTGCACACTGTATATGTGTAAGAGTTAAGTGCCTGCTTACAGGAGATGAAATTTTTAATAGAATGGAAAAGGAGCATAGAGTGAAAAAATTAAAGAGGATTCTATTTTGAGTCGAATCGTTCTTGCGCAGGCAGTTTTTTTTTTTTTTTTTAAGTTAATGACTATTGTAACGGCTACTTTTAATGTATATCTAGTCTGGTGCAGAATGCAGATTGTTTCAATTGTTTTTTTCGCTTTGTTGGTTAATTAAGATTAAATAAACAGCTATCAGTTTTTAACAGAAATTACGTATTTTGTGACAACACAAGACCGAACCCTGGAACCAAGAGCATTTTTCGTTCCATGTTGCTCGCATTCATTAAATTTAGTGGTTAATGATGCTGTTCGGTGCTTATTATATGCAGTTAAATTTGTCGATACAATTCAATGTTTGTATAACTTTTTTTCAAGTTCCACAACGAGGTGGGATATTTATAAAAAAGTCTTACTTTGAAACCCCTTATAGAAATAGGAAATCTAGAGGCAAAAAACATAGCAGAATCGTTAGGAAATAAAATTTTTGATTTTACATTTATTTGCTGCCTGCTAATTTGGTTTGATATTTTAGAAAATATAAATAAAACTAGTAAATATTTGCAAAGTCCGTCCGTTAATCTGTCAACTGGCTTAAAAGTTTTAGAAAATACAAAAAACAATTTGATTTTAATGCGTTCCGATGAAAAATTTAATGAGTAGGTATGTTCAAATAACCGAGCGTATTGCTAGTTCCCTAGAAATACCAAATATGTTTCCTGTAGCTTCATCATTGCGATCTCAACGGAGAAAAATACTTTATGCTGACGAATGTCCTGAAACTATATTAGACCCGAAACAAAGACTTAAAGTAGACTTTTTTTCAAAATACTTGAACAAGCCATTCCACCAATTACAGAAAGGTTTGAACAGCTTCATACATATAGTATCAATTTTTCATTTTAAGTAACATAAGCGAATGTTAAAAAAATAAAAATGTACGTGCTTCATGCCTTAATTTGCGAATGTTTTAAAATTAAGTAGTTTTAAAGATTTAAATGGAGAAGAATTGTTTCAAGAGTTAACCGTAATATCCCCGCTTGTTACACCACAAAGCTCAAGTTTAGATGTGTTAAATTTCATTTTTAGTTCAAACCTTGAAGATTTTGCTCCTAATTTAGTAATTGCTCTCCAAATCCTTAATACAATCCCGGTCACGGTAGCTTTAGGAGAACGTAGTTTTTCTAAACTTAAAATTATTAAAAATTATCTTAGGACAACCATGACTCAAGAGAGATTGGTAGGCTTATCTAAAATGTCCATTGAAAAGGAATTATTAAATTCTTTATACACTGATGATCTCATTTCTGAATTTGCAAAATGAAAGGCCAGAAAAGTAAGTTTCCAAGTTTAAACGTTTCCCCTCTGCTCATTTCTTCGCTGCGTTTTAGTTTATGGTTTAGGCATACTGGGAATACCTCAATAAAAAAAACGCTTTGAAAGTCTACCTCCTGGGTAATGTGGGAAAGGCTAATGCTTGTGTATCAGTTTATGTGTGAAAATATAAAAAAGGGGCGCTTTCTACAAATCTTGCACAGGGCGCAAGTTTGGCAGGGGCCGGCCCTATCTATCTATACTTATGTATGTATGTACATTTGCAATGTATACTTTGAAGTAAAATTTGAATCGTCCATTATCCCAATAATGTTTTGAGAAAAAAAAAAAATTTAAAAATATACCCATCGCAGGTATCAAACTAATAAGAAGTCGAAGAAAAACACAACGAAACTCACAAATAATCATCATGTCGAATTACATGCAAGCACCAACATCATCTTCATTTTATGAATGAGAACGAAATTTGAAAAAAAAACTTAAAAATACATTTTCGGCAGCGAACTTGATTTGGCCTTGAATGGCACACTTCAACAGACATACATAAACAATTTGTTGTTGTTGTTTTTTATTCCAAATAAAAAGAAAAAAATATTCCGTTTTCTTCCTCGACCATAACTAATTGTGAGTAAATTTACCATATTGACCAAATCTGTAAAATTGGGTGTTGTTTTTGATAGACCGATACAATTTTTAAATAACTCGACGTGGCGATACTAGCGCAGTATGAACAATAAGTGTCAAGATCTAGAGGATCTGCCCGCTCTCCTTTCTTTTTGCAATTATTCAGTGCTACTAACCCTTTCACCGAACTCCTCAATTAAAATTGTTTGCAAATCATTCCACTCAGTTATTCTACATCTCTTTTGAAAAGCTTCCCTGGCCTCATCAGTAATCCTGTCAATTTTCAAAACTATATTCGGGAACTCGGGTAAAGCTCGAATCAATTCAGTTGGCCAACAGTCGGTTGCGTAGAGAGAGGATTTTATAGATTAAAAATATTTAATTAGTAAAGATTTTTCCTTAAATCTTACAATGCCTAACTCAACTCTATTTTTCTTTCAAATTAAAATGAGATAGAATGTATGAGTTTTATTTTTTTTATTTGACTAATTTCAGCGAACTTATAACAATAAATAAATAAATAAATATAAAAAACAAAATAAAAAATAATATAAATAATAAATATAAAATGTTTATTGTCATATGTATACTTAGTTTTCAGAACTAATGTCGCTATCATATTCGGTTGAAGAATCGTCACCTGGATTAATTATAATTGAATCCGAAATTGTGTCCCACATCAGATCCTGAGAAAAGTATTCTTCCTTAGCTCTTATGGCTTTTTCACACACTTTTCGCCGATATTTTTGAAAATTCTTCCACTGCTAATTTTTTACCATCTAATATCTTGAATGTTGTGTTTCGTGAGCCTACTCTTGCCTTGACAGTTGCCCAAATATTTTCAATGAGATTGAGATCTGGATTATAGGGTGGTAAACGTAAAACCTCATGTCGCAGGCCGTGAATGATATCGTCAATCTTATGATTTGGGTTGTGTGTAGCTCGGTGTCGTTTTATTACCTCATACAATTCATGTTTCAACATCTGAATGGTATGCGGAATATTGTTTTCGGTTAGCCACTGTATCATTTCGGAAGTCAACCGAATTTTTAATAGTGCCTATAGCACAGAGGTAGTGGTGGCTGAAAAAAAAAAATAAAAAAAAAAAAAAAGTGGTGGCTGACTCTCAACCCGAGGATCGTGGGTTCGAGTCCCAGTCGGGGAGAAACATTTCAATTTTAAGTGCTTTTTACCATAATCGCGAGGTGGCGGATTTTATTGCGTGGGAAAACAAGCACATGAAGAAGGGAAAGAAGGAGGGGGCATCGAAAGATGTCCCAAAAACAACAACAACTACTAACAGAGCAACAACAACAACAACAGCAACAGATTTAGCAAACGCAAAACCAACAGCTAAACCAACTACAGCAGCTGGTAAACAGCCGACAACGGCAACAACAACGGCGATGGTGGCAACAGGCGATGTAGCCGGGCCAACCAAAGACGTAAAGGTGATGATACCACCAGCCACACAACCATTAAAGAGGAGGCACATACAGGGTGAGCCTAACTTGGAAAAGCGTCGCTCCATCACCTCAGCTGAGCTGCCAGCTGGAGGAAAGGGGATGGCACTCACCGACCAACTATTAGCAGCAGTAAAAAAGCAAAACTAACACGATAGTTCCTCGTCATCGGATGAAGAGAAGATAATTTACATGTCCGACGGTGGCGAGGGACTATACACCACGTATGAGAGCGGCCAGCTTGCGGAACTCTCGAGAGAAGAGGAGTCCCCAGAAGAGGAAGAAGAGCGCACCATTGAAGCACAGATCGCTAGCTTGCAAGCACAATTGGCCCCCTTGTTACAGGCACTTAAATCTAAACAAGAGGACCGCAGGCGTAAAGAAGATCAGGCTGTTAAAGCACGGCCGCAACCAACAAATAGAGATGGAGAGTGCAAAAGGCAAAAAAACACCCCCATCAAGAGCAAGGTTAGCAGCAGCTAAGACAACAGCAGCAAAAAAAACAGCAGCAAAGCAACAGCAACAGGGTCAACAGCAGTCGTCACGACAGCAGCAGTCACAGGCGAAGCCAACAAAAGAAATGGTGCCACCAATCAATGTCTATAAAATTGATTTGAAGGAAACCATAGACCTGAGTGTGAGTAAGTCGGCCATAGGTCAAAATTTTTTTATTAAACGTTTGAGTGATAGTAGATTAAGCTTAAGTAGGGTTAAGCCCTTTACTACAGTAAAAGCCAGACGGGAGAAGCGCACTTTGCCAATCTTCCTAGTCCAGCTTTCGCCCAGCAGCAATCTGGATAAGTTGAAGAGTATCTCCACCCTCAATTACCAGGTTGTGACTTGGGATACATTAAAGAGGCGCGGCGACATGCTTCAATGCATGCGCTGCCAAAGGTTCGGCCACGCTAGAGCAAACTGCGAAATACAGCCACGCTGCGTTAAATGTGGTGAGAACCACATTGCAGACGAGTGTAAGCTCGGAAAGGAAAGGGTCATCGATATGGCCCTCCTTAAATGTGCACTTTGACGAGGTGAAGGGCACCCTGCTAACTATCGGGGATGTCCGGCGTTTCAGCAACTCAAGCAAAAAAAAATAAATTATAAATAAAAATAAATAAAGTGCAACAAAATATGGTAGTAGATCGCCCAATTACACGTGCTCCCACAACAATGCCCGTCAACCCCCCAATTTTCTACACCCAAAGGCAGCCCAACCGGCTCTAGTGCCGAGAACTCCGGATGCGCAGGGTGAGATTAGAAGCCTGTTGCTGGCCATTCAGGGCCAGTTATCAGGTCTTCAAAACCAGATCAGGGAGCAGGCGAAGAGGGTAGATCATATCTACACCATTTTGCCAAGCTTTACGCAATTTTTAGGTTAAGGGCGCGCTATTGGAGAGGCCCTTAAGAATCCTTGCTGTGAATGTAAATATGTACATACAAACTTATTTCAATTGCTGAAAGACCAAAGTCCTGATGTGTTTTTGGCCAGCGAAACTAAGCTGAACCAGAAACATAAATTGACGCACAACAATTACAATATCGTACGAAGGGACAGGTCATTTTCGTACGAAAAGGCATTAGTTATAAAGTAATATACAATAGGGAAGTACGCAGATTTCAGCTGCTTGAGGCATGTATCGTATGCATTCCCCTCCACCAGGGAAAGTGTTTGTATGCGATCGCGTCTTATGCACCGGAATCATCTCAGCCCGCTCATTTCATAACAGAGCTCGGAAAACTTTTTCAGTGCTTGCAACTGAACTCGGAAGATAACTTCTATCTCATGGCTGGTGATTTAAATGCCAAACATGCAGATTGGGGAAATCAAATACAAAATCCTGGTGGTAACGAGTTATTTAACTGGATTATCTAGTACAATGCCGAGTATATGCTCGACCTGTTGGCTACTGATCATTCTCAAGGAGCGGTGCCTATCTGGATCTTTTGCTAATGCACACAAGACTGACAATAACTGACACTGTGGGTCAAAGACCAAGGAACTGTTTACGGACGATCGAGTACGACAGTGACCACTGCGGACTCGCCACCGTAATACGGCTTCCAAACGAGCTTGTAGAGTTGGAGGAGTACGTGCCGGTGCACTCTTACAATTATAGTAAGACTCACTGGCCGCGCTTCACCAACGCTTTAGCGAGAGAACTTCGGTCTAGAAACATATCACCACCAATCGACAGGAATTTGACAAATACCGAGATTGACGGATATTTACAACAAATGGAGGAGACAATCCAACGAACCATGGAAAGAACTATACCGAAATACAATGAACGAGACACTACGAACTTGTACCGTAACGCGACTACAGATGCTTAAGGGTTAAACGTTTGTACCGGAGGTTTATTGACCTTAACAATCTGGAGGTTAGGACATTAAAGTCGTCGATAAAAACGTAAACAAATTTATCAAAGAAAACTATCGATTAAACATTGATTTGTACTGGGACAAGAAAATTCGGGCCATTAATTCTAGTGACCCGAGTATGTTTCCGCAAATTAACAAGATCTTTAGGAGGAATGATCAGAACGACCTTCCTTGTCTTAAGCTTCAGAGGACGACAGAGAACAGAGACGTACTTCTGACAGCAGGAATAGATCCCGGAGACACCGTCTTGGACGATGACTTCTTTATGGTCGAAGATCCGCAGGAGAAAGCAGAGGCCGTAGGGGCTTTTTTTTTTTGTACTCGAGTTTCGGACGAATATAAGCTTTATAGATTATAGCCAGATCAGAAGGGGTAAAAAACTTCTTGCATCTTCGGAGAAAACCTAAACACTTAGCAGCATTTTTGGCGATGTCAAATATGTGATCACTCCACAACAAGTGGTTTGTAATGCACAAACCAAGGACTGAAAGCTGTTCAGTCTCCTCGATGCAAGTACCACTCATGGATAGTAGCATTGGGGGAGGGTTACGCTTTTGTGACAGTAGACAGCATTGAGTTTTCAAAGCATTAAATTCTACACGGTTTTTGATTCCCCATTGGACAATGCTGTCAAGATCAGAATTTAATGAGCTTATCATACGCTGCCGTTGGTAGTCCACATCCGAAGCTCAAGGATGAGAATCTAAAAACGAATATGAGAAGCTGAGGGTACTGTCATCAGCGAAACAATTAAGTGGGTTAGAAGATTCAGACAAAAGATCATTTATGAAAATAAGGAAGAGTGTCGGAGACAAAACGGAGCCCTGGGGCACAGCGTTTATTTTGTGAATATCAGATTTGAACCCGTCCAATACTACTTTAATTAAACGGTCCGAAAGGTAATTTCTAACCCAATGAAGATGGGATTCATCGATACCAAATGCACGCATTTTCGATAACAGAGCTTGGTGCCAAACTCTATCAAATGCCTTTCAAATATCAAGTGCAATAATCTTACTTTCTCTAAAACGATGTAAAGATTTATTCCACTGTTCGGTGAGATAAACCATGAGATCACCAGTGGATCTATTGCAACGAAAGCCATACTGCCGGTCATTAAGAAGCTTCCGTTCTTCAAGATATTTCTTAAGCTAAAAATTGATCAGCGTTTCCATCACCTTGGAAAGAAGGGACGTAAGTGCAATTGGACGATAGTTAGATGGTGAGGAGGATTCGCCTTTTTTAGGGACAGGCTGGACAAATGCAGTTTTCGATCCACTCGGGAAGAGACCTGTAGAATAGGACAGATGGAAAAGCTTACGCAGTGGTTTTGCCAGCGTTGAAGAACACCTCTTCAGAACAATAGCGGGGATACTATCCGCGCCAGCGGATTTGTGAATGTCAAGATTTTTAAGTACTCTAGTAACTGAACGTGTGCGAAAGAAGATTGGTCCCATAGAATCGTTTACGCTTTCAAGTACAGGCGGAGTCATGTCACTCATTGGCAGCGTCTGTGCTGCAAGCAAATTGGCTTTATCAATCGAGCTTACATAGGGAGTGTCATTAAAAACGAGCATCGGAACCGATAAAGACGTAGTGTTACGCACATGTTTTACAAATGACCTCAAACTTTTACTACCTTTGGGACATTGTAGTATTTTTTGCCGTAATTTATGGTCATGCAAAAATTTAATGCGTCGTATATGACCGTTACAGGCCTTTATAGCTTGTTCAATTTCAATTTCAATTTATTTCTTTATCAATTTTTAGGTTTTAGAATTACATATAACGATAACATCAAATAGCATAATAGAAAAATTAATAAAGAGCTGCAATCTATAGAACCTAAGGAACTAGTGTCGAAAGCAGCCCGGAGCATAAATTTTAACAATAAAATATAAATAAAATAACATATTATAATTTAAGTGATGTGGGGTCAAGACAAGATTTAAATATACTTTTTCACATTAATATTTTTTTTTTTCTATATACATATACATAATAACAAATATGGAGGATCATAAATAAAACAAATACACAATTAAATCATTACACATAAGAGATTGTTAATATCTTGATAATTAAGGTTTAAAAGCCATAGTTTCACTTTTTTGAGAAAGATGGATTGAATTCTTATGTCTCTGATGTTAAGTGGAAGACTATTGAAGAGTCTAGGAGCAATGGTCGTAAAAAACTTAAAGTAAATTTGCAGATTGTGATGTGGTATTAAAACAAGATTCAGATTGTTAATTCTCAAATTATAGTTGGAAAAATATCTGTTAAGAAGATATCCAGATCTAGCAAAAAATATCTTCAAGACTTTATAAAAATATAAGTGTTTAAGAGGCAATATATTAAGCATTTTAAAAAGCATCAAGCTATTACTACTACGACGCTTGTTACAAATAAGACGAATGACGTGTTTTTGAGATATTAGAAGGGTGTTAATTTTGTTATTGTGTGTACCACCCCAGGACACTAAGCCATATTCAAGCTTAGAGTGAACTAAGCCATAATAAATAGACTTAAGAAGAACATGTGAGCAATATGATTTTAAAAAGTATAGTTGTCTTGTAGCAGCCATAAGGTACTTTTTAAGTGCATCAGTGTGAACAGACCAACTCATCCTCCAGTCAACCGAAACTCCCAGATATTTAAAAGATTTAACGCTTTCGATTTGAAAACATTTATCAGAGCATGCACGCATCTCATAAAATGTTTGTGAGTTTGTTTCCGAGTTACAAATGCACTTACTATATTTATATCTGTTGCAAGCTGCACAATGAAAGAGATAATGTCCAAAGTCTACTTCCTTACCAGTTAAATTAAAAAACATAATTATTTTAGTTTTATCACTAATTAATATTTTATGCGATTGGAACCAGTGGCTTAAAATTTCCAGATCATGATTTATGTCAGCAGAAAGATTGAGAGGAGAATTACTTTGAAACGAACATGCCATATCATCCGCGAACGCATTTACCTTACAACGATAATTTTGTGTAAAGAGTGAGTTAATAAAAATTAAAAAGAGGATTGGACCTAGTACCGAACCTTGCGGAACTCCTAAAGGTACAATTTTCGTGGAACTAAAATTATTATAAATTTTAACCCTTTGACCTCTGTCTGACAAATACGAACTGAACCAATTATGCATGTTACCCCTAAAACCACATCTGTAAAGCTTGTCCAAAAGTATTTTATGATTAACGGTATCAAAAGCTTTAGTTATGTCTATAAATAGAGCCGCAGTGAGATTCCTGTTATTAAAACCATCATAGATATTCGAACAGAAGTTTAATAGGGCTCCTTCAGTTGAAAAACCACTACGAAAGCCATATTGAAACTTGCTAAAAAAGTTGATTTTATCTAAATAATGGATCATTCTGTTCTTAACTGCATTTTCAAAAATTTTCGAAAAGACAGAAAGTAAGGAAATTGGCCTATAATTGTTCAAAGATGTTTTATCCCCTTTCTTAAATATTTGTATAACTTCAGCTTGTTTTAAATTATGGGGAAATACACCGCTAAGAACACTTTTGTTAAAAATATGACATAAGACATCGGAAATGTTTAAAGCTATCTTTTTAACAAAATTATTTGAGAAGCAATTTCTAGTTTTAGAATTAGAGTTTTTGAGGGAACTAATTATTTTATACAGCTCAAAAGACGTAATTGGATCAAAAAAGAAGCTATCCAAGGATGATGCTTCACAAGCTAAACACTCGCAATTCGTAAATGCAGTACAACTATCTGACACTACTTTTGTACCTACAGACACAAAATAGTCATTAAAAACATCAGCCAGGTCCTTGGGATTGGTTGTAATTTGTCCATTAATGTTTAAGCTTTTTATTTGTTCAGTTTGTGTTGATATGTTTAGGATATTATTTACCAATTTCCATTCTTGTTTAGAATTGCCTTTGAACTCATAAAATTTGTTTACATAAAATTTATTTTTACAAAACACAACATCTTTAGAAATCACTTTACATAGATCTTTATAAACTGTGCAAATATTAGCATTCAATGGATGTTTTACCTTCTTCTTATAAAGTTTGTTTTTCTCTTTTATTTTATTATTATTATATTTTATTGTAGCAGTAATTATTTACATTTTTTCTTATAACTATATTGCACAATTTACAGAGATTTAGTATAACCCTACTTTACTTCTGAAAAAAATAACAATTTTATATAAATTATCACAGTTTAACATAATGAACAAATCGAATAGGAAGCTGGGAGGCATCGAAAAACGCTAATCTCAAAAATGCTTTACAAGTATAATAAAAAGTTAATAAATGACTACATACAAAATAACAAATAATTTTGTACAAACAAAATAAATAAATAAATATATATATTAATAAAAAAATAAATAAATAAATACAATAAAAATAGAAAAAGTAAATATGTTAATAAACAAAAATAAATAAATACATAAATAAATAAATACATAAATAAATAAATAAATAAAAATAAAAATAAATAATTAAATAAATAAAAATAAACAAATAATCAAATAAACAAATGCATAAACATGTAAATAAATAAATACAATAAAAACAGAAAAAGTAAATATGTTAAGTAACAAAAATAAATAAATAAATAAATAAGGAAAGACAGAAATAAATAAATAAATATATAAATAAATAAATAAATAAATAAATGAATAAATAAATAAATAACAAATATAAAGCTTTAATCATTTTTTTTTTATTTTTTATTTTTACATTTTTTTTTCAGTTTCGTGTTTTTTTTTATTTTTTTTTATATATTTTTTTTTGTTTTAATTCTAAATAGCCAAATTTGAGATAAGGTAGTTTTCCGATAGTCTGCAAGATGCATTATATCGGTCAAACAAATAACTTATTCTAAATGAAACTTTTTCAATTTTGGCAAGTAAGTGGAGATCTTCCGTAGAATAGTGCCAAGGCAGATTTAACATCATTTTAAGTATTTTATTTTGGGTTCTTTGTAATCGAAGTAAATGGCTATTAGCACATTTACCCCAAACAGGTGACCCATATAGCATGATACTTTGAAAGATAACCTTAAAAATGATGAGCTTATTTTCAACACTGAGTTTTGATTTCCTGTTAATAAACGGATATAGAATTTTTATAGCTAAGTTCACCTTATTGATTGCTTCTTGTATATGAACCCCAAAAGTAAGTGTTTTGTCTAGGTGTACTCCTAAATATTTAGTACTCGATTTCCATTCTGTTGGAATACCATTAATTTGAAGCATATTGGTGGGTAAAAAACAAGTTTCAGTGGTGGTGTGAGCTAGTAAATCCGTGCCCAAGAATTAAAGGTTGAGGGATAAATCAACCATGAACGAGCTCAGCCGGAGGCCTGTGGTGGGTAACGGTTTTTGTTTTTATACCTTCCCTCGGTATGCGGCTCTGCCGAGGGTGACCTTATTTTCCGTCTTACTCGTGGGAATCAAATCGAACTCCTCAATCATGTCTTCGTCCAATTTAAGTGTTAAAATTCCATCCATCGAGTCCGAGGATGAACTCCTGGCTTCCAGTCAGGATACTATTGTAGGTAGCTCAGGGGAAGCTAGAGACGCTAGCACCTCAGAGCAGGCTACACTTAGAGGTAACACGGGAGGTACTAGTACCCCTGTGCTTCAGCATCCCTCTCAAAAAACGCCCGTTACTTCAAGTAGCAAGGCTCGCCAGAGCAACGCTACCAAGCCCAACAAGCACTCTCCTGCGGATCAGCTCAGGATTAAGTACAGGAAGGCTACTTTCATTCTTGGCAAGATTGCCGAAAACGAAAAAGCCGGAAAGGTACATGAGCGTGATGCTGCCGACAAAATAAAATACCAAAAAGTTGTCGAAGAATTCAACAGTCGGGAGAAGAGTGCGCTACCCAGCAAACAAGAAAAGTCCACCAAGAGGAACAGGTCTCTGGAGGAGGAGAAGCCACCTCAAAAGAGAACCAAACTTGGTGGCAGTGCAAGAAAGGAGACTCCGAGGGCGACAGCGCAACCGCGCGCCTTGAGTGAGGTCGTCAGAGACAACCTCCAGGTGGCGATTGTAGATGAGCTCTCCACAGACAACAGAGCTCTGATGTCAGTGTGGAACTCAATCGAGGCCAAGCTCTCGGAATTGGTCTTCCAATATACAATTTCGGCAAAGGAAGGTCCCTACCCCAGCTTTGACTCCGGCGAAATGCTCAGGGGTTACAAAGTGATAAAGTGCGCAGACGACTTTTCAAGGGATTTCCTTGGCAAGGGAGTTGCTAAGATTAGCAACGACTGGAAGGGCTTGAAGCTCAAGCTCATTCCCGCCAGGGAGGTTCCTAGAAAACCATTGGCTCGCATCTTGTTGCCATTGATGAGCATTAAGCCAACTGGAGCGGAGCTGATCAGGAGCCTTCAACGGCTGAATCCGCGGATTCCTATGCATGACTGGGTAGTCATTAAGACAGAGGAACCGCGCAAGAATAGCGCGGTCTATCTTCTGAGGATCTGTGAGGATAGTCGCAAAGCCCTAGAAGAGACACAATGTAAGCTGAGGTTCGGCATCAAAAGTGTCTCCATAAAGATTCTGCAGAGTCAGGAAGTTGGCCCCACTCTGGGTGATGAAATTGTCGAGGTAGACGATGTCACCATGCAGGTTGGAGCCCCCGGCGAGGCGCTGGATCCTGGCCCTGCAGTTCCACCTGCCAATTAAAAAACGACAAGCTACGCGCCATCCAGGTTAATCTGAAGCACTCTAAATGTGCCTCGGATAACCTGAGGATCTTCCTGAGTGAGGAAGATATAGATGTCGCCCTTGTACAAGAGCCGTGGGTTAATGGCCTCGCGATTAGAGGCCTTAATGACAGCCAATACGATTTATTCTACAAGCCCGACAATCAGAATCAAGGTAAGCCTAGAACTTGTATTTTAGCTAAAAAACACCTAAAAGCTTTTATGTGTCCAAACTATAGCACTTCTGACTTAACAGTTGTTAGGTTAGAGGGTAAACATGCGGAGGGCTTGATTCTTGCATCCTCATACATGGCGCATGACAAGGAGTCACCGCCTGAGGAGGTGCGTACTCTTGTGGCGGAGGCAAAAGCCAGACTAACAAGTCTGCTTGTAGGGAGTGATGCGAACGCGAGGCACTCAATCTGGAGCAGCAGTGAAATTAATGAGCGAGGTGAGTCTCTTTTTAATTATATAATTGAAAATAACTTGACTATATGTAACAGGGGCAATACTCCCACTTTTGTTTTTCCGAGTACGGACAACTCAGAAGGGTGGGAGGATGTGTTAGACGTTACATTTGTCAATATTTATGGTAACCTCTCCATCGAGAATTGGAGAGTATCTCTTCTTAACTCCTTTTCTGATCATAGACGGATTCTATTTGATCTTAAATTTGAAATAAAATCTCCTTCCCCCTATAGAAATCCAAGAAGAATTGACTGGAAGAAATTTAGTCAGATCTTTGGCTCAAAGTTGCGCAGTATACCGAACGCGAGTTACGACTCGGTAACAGATCTTGAGTTAGAGATTTCAAACTTCGAGGACTCTATAAACACCGCATTCAAGGTCTCTTGCCCGATAAGATACAGTAAGAAAACCTTTCCACCTTGGTGGAATGACGACTTATCTAATCTGAGGAAAATAACAAGAACCATTTTTAATATCTGCTATAAGCATAAATTTTATCAGCCTTATAAGGACTGCTTGAGAATATACAAGCGTTCTATAGCTCAAGCCAAAAAACAAGGATGGCAAGAGTACTGTCAGTCCATCGAAAACATCAAAGATTCGGCCAGGCTTAGTAGGGTTCTATCGAAAGAACATTCGAACCCCTCGTTTCTTAAAAAACCAGATGGAAGCTGGACAGCATCTCCAACGGAGACATTAGAGCTACTAATGAACGTACACTTCCCAGGTTGTGCAGAAGAACCAACCGAATCCAATATGACTTTCAACATGCCAACCTCCATAGAGCAGGTAAACGCCCTTATAACTAGAGAAAATATAGTCTGGGCTATTAAAACCTTCTCGCCGTACAAATCTCCAGGCCCTGATGGAATACTACCTATAATGCTGCAAAATCAGCTTGAATTAGTAGTAACACGGCTCGAGAGTATCTTTAAAGGTTGCCTCTTACTAAACCATGTCCCCATGTCTTGGAGGCAGGTAAAAGTGGTTTTCTTACCAAAAATTGGTAAAAGAGGGCATGAATCTGCCAAAGATTACCGACCTATAAGCCTTACTTCCTTTCTTCTTAAAACCCTGGAGAGAATTGTAGAATCTCACATAAGGAGCATTCTGAGTAGTTGCCTATCTAACTCGCAGCATGCCTACATGAGGGGCAGATCTACAGAGACTGCCCTTCACGAGGTAGTGAGAACGATAGAAAACACAATTCATTTCAAGGAATATACCCTAGCCACCTTCTTAGACGTAGAAGGAGCTTTCAACAATGTCCTAACTGAATCCATCGCTGAATCACTTGCAGACTTCGGTGTTGAGGACTACATTAGAAGGTGGATAATATCCATGCTAAGTAATAGGAGGATTCAATCAAAGTTAGGATATTCAACGTGTACCAAATATGCCAGCAGAGGAACACCTCAAGGAGGTGTATTGTCTCCTCTCCTATGGCTTTTGGTCATGAACAGCATTCTGGTGAAACTCGAGAGCAGCGGAGTGAAAGCGGTTGCGTACGCCGATGATTTGGTCATTCTAGTTTCAGGAAAATTTCCAAGCGTGATCAGTGAAATCACTAATATGGCTTTGAAGAAAGTAAGCACCTGGGCTGCGAGCTGCGGACTAGGTGTTAACAGCAACAAAACCGAGTTGATGCTTTTCACCACCAAAACCAAGGTACCACCCTTCACTCTACCTCGGTTAAACGGACAAGCACTATCATTGTCTTCCAGTGCTAAATATCTGGGCGTAATACTAGATACCAAATTAAACTGGAAGCTTAACATCGAAGAGCGGGTAAGAAAGTCGTGTGTCGCCTTCTACGCCTGCAATAAAACATTTGGCAAAAAGTGGGGCCTCCAGTCAAAAATGATAAAATGGACATACACAGCGGTTGTAAGACCGATACTGGTCTATGGTTCCATTGTGTGGTGGCCCGCTCTCACCAAAGCCTACATAGTAAACAAGCTTACAAAGGTGCAGAGAAATGCATGCGTAGGGATATCAGGGGCAATCAGGTCCTGTCCAACGGATGCACTCAACGTCATCCTGGACCTTCTTCCGATTGACCTCTTTATCAAATATCAGGTGTCCTGCAGTATCTTGAGACTCAAGGAAATAGGCTGTTGGAAACCTAGATCTTACGGGCACTGCAACCAAACAAACCTGATACCATCAGACATCCTATCCACAACCACCGATTACTGCATCCCTACCCTAGACACCTCAAAGAAGTTTAGAGTCTTGCTCCCGTCAAGAACCGACTGGGAGGAAGGCGTTGTGACGGAAGACTTCGACACAACTATCTTCACGGATGGTTCGAAGATGGAATGCGGTGTTGGTGCAGGTGTCTTCTGTGAATCTCTTGAGATTTCAAAAACCTACAGACTTCCCGATTTTGCCAGCGTGTTCCAGGCAGAATTGTTGGCGATAAGGGAAGCTTGTACAGCCCTTAAAAATATCCGTCAGAACCAAAATGTAGCTATACTAACAGACAGTCAGGCAGCTATTAAAGCCATTGATTCAGCTTTATCATCCTCTAAACTGGTCCAGAAATGTAAAGAGGCCCTAAAGGAACTGGATATGAGCGTCACTCTTATCTGGATACCGGGCCATAGGGGCTATGAGGGTAATGAGAAGGCAGATGAGCTAGCTAGGCAAGGATCAGCCCTTCACAACTCTCTGGCAGTGAGAGTATATGCTCCTCTTGGAGTTGTGAAGGGCAATATCCTGACCAAATACACATCAGAAGCAAATCATAGGTGGAGAAGTTTAACGAGTTGCGTTATATCCAGGAAAATCTGGCCCGCCTATAACAAACCAAAATCAATTAATTTAATTTCCAAACCAAGGCATGACATAGCCAGGATTGTCGCTACCTGCACAGGGCATTGGCCTGTAGGGGAGCATGCGGCAAAATTGGGTATACCACATAACTCTTTCTGCCGTAGCTGTGAGAACCGGGATGAAAAAGAAACAGTCCCACACTTTCTATGCCACTGTCCGGCCCTGGCCAGGAAAAGAGCACTCCACTTGGGTAAGGAATTCTTCAACGGTGTTGAGGAACTCGCAGAATTCAAGATCAAAGATTTGATCTCATACCTAAATAGCACAAAGTGGCTTTAACCCCCTCCCCCCTTATTTCTCCCTCACTAAATGGTACTATGAGATAATAGGCCGTAAGGTAGGAGAATAAAATTACACTTTATATTTTACATAGGACTGCACGTGCGGAACGTGCACCATCAATAGCCCATTTTCAAATCAGAATCTCACGAGGTATGGTATCAAAACGGCGCACTCAGCGCTATTTGTGTCCTGCGCGAAGCAGGACAGCCATTTCTACCTACCTACCTACATTTACCCCAAACAGGTGACCCATATAGCATGATACTTTGAAAGATAACCTTAAAAATGATGAGCTTATTTTCAACACTGAGTTTTGATTTCCTGTTAATAAACGGATATAGAATTTTTATAGCTAAGTTCACCTTATTGATTGCTTCTTGTATATGAACCCCAAAAGTAAGTGTTTTGTCTAGGTGTACTCCTAAATATTTAGTACTCGATTTCCATTCTGTTGGAATACCATTAATTTGAAGCATATTGGTGGGTAAAAAACAAGCTTTTCTTTTTCTAGTGAAAAAGACGGATTGAGTTTTCCCAGCATTTATTTTAATTTTCCAGTCATTAAAGTACGTTTGCACAATATTCAGCGCAGATTGCAAGTTGGTTTCGATGTTAAAACCAACTGAATCTGATGAATACAAACACGTATCGTCTGCAAAAATAGCTGATTTACAGTTTGTAAACGTCGGGAAATCATAAGTAAATATGGTATACAAAACAGGACCAAGAACTGATCCTTGTGGTACACCTGCAAGGATTTCATATAGATCAGAGTAGGAATTGTTTACTGAAACTTTAAAAAATCTTTCAGTTAAAAAGGAATTTATCATTTTTATAATGAAAGTTGGAAAATCCAGAACTAAGAGTTTGTGGAGAAGGCCTTTATGCCACACAGTGTCAAAAGCCTTCTCTACATCTAATAAGACCAGACCAGTGCTTTTCCCTACTGCAAAATTACTTTTTATGTCATTCGTTATTCGATGCACTTGATGCACTGTGCTATGACAACTTCTAAAACCAAATTGTTCTGCTGGAAGGATATTATGCTCGTTCAAATGCAACACTATTTTATTTTTTATGAGTTTCTCAAGACCCTTACTCAGAGAACTGAGTAAACTAATGGGTCTATAGCTAGAACTTATAGAAGGATTTTTTCCAGGTTTTTGAATGGGAATTATTTTTGCTATTTTCCATTGCCTTGGAAAATAACCTATTTTAAAGCAAGCAGTAAAAATGACTTGTAAAAATTTTATACCTGTTCTGGGCAGTTAAATATTTAAATGTTAAATATTTTTCAAACCATCGAGTCCTGGACTTTTGGAATTTTTAAGGCTACCAAGTACATTTTTTACATCCTGTACTGTAATTGTATCATCGCTAAATTGAAATTGTTGAGATCTTATAATTTCCATTGATTGCTCTACAGCAATTTCAGTAGAACTACTGCTCGAAACGTTGTTACCTAATTGATGATTTTCAAAAAATTCATGAGCCAAAGCGTTTGCTTTTTCGAGATTTGTCAAAAGAACTGAGTTTCCAGTTTTTAACGCTGGAATTTGACTGTTTTTTTTTCTTAACTATTTTGACAAGGTTCCAGAATGGCTTACTGGCTTTATCTAATGTTTGTAGCCTCACGTTCCACTTTTTATTTTTGTGCTCTTGAGTAGAAAATTTTATCAAATTATTAAGAACTTTAACTTCTGATAGATAAAAAGTATTTCTGGTTCTTGTCCACAATAACCTAAATCTATTCCTCTTTTTAATAAGTTGCACAATATTTGCCGGAAGTGAGTTTGAGTTATCGGTATGAACCCTTTTCTTTGGAACAGATTGTTCCACGCTTTCCAATGTAACATTTGTAAAATTTTGAATAGCTTCGTTAATTTGATCAGGACTGACTTCATTGGGATCTATTATTGGTAAGTTTTCTATTTTAGTACGCATTTTATTTTTAAACCTACTCCACTTAGCATTTTTGTAATCAAAAATCATGTTCTCATTTTGACGAGGTGCATGATTGACGCTACACATGACCGGAAGATGGTTTGAACTTAAATCGTTAACGACCATTGGCTGACTGAAAAGTTCAGGCATATTTGTTAAAAATAAATCAATGGTTGAAGGGTTCGTTCTATCATTAGGGGGTATACAAGTGGGTTCAGGAGGGTACAAAATATTGAATGAGTGCCTAGTATTAAGATCATACAATATATTGCCCCATGCGTTGGCTCTCACACATCCCCAATTCCTGTGTCTGCAATTGAGATCTCCCCCAATTAAATAAGTTTCATTTATAGTGACCAGTTTACGTAAATCATTTCTTAAATCATATCTTCTAGTTACGGAGGAATTGCCTCCCGGAAAGTAAACAGAAAATATTTTAATTGAATGTCCATTAGCAAATGATATTTCAATACCAATATTCTCTACTACCTTAGTATTAACAACGGGTAGTAATCTATGCTCTAGCGTTCTTTTTATAACTATGGCAACACCGCCTCCTATTCTCTCTTCTCTATCCAATCTATAACATTTATACACTTTATTAGCAATATTTACATTTTTGTCTAACCATGTTTCATTTACAAGACTAACACCAATATTATGCTTGCTTAGAAAAGCAAAAAATTCTACACATTTAAATCGAATGCCTCTAGCATTCCAACTGATTATATTTAAGTTTGTGTTTAACATTAGCCGCGTATTATTATCACCATGATCTGATCCGGATCAGATCATGATAATAAAACAGCATTGGATCATCATATTTTTTATTATTTAAAGTTTGGTAGCAGTGTCAAATTCGTTCTTTCAAAAGTGACATTTCGAAGCAAAACAAAAAATACAAACACATTTATCGATGATGATGATTCAAGTTCCAGTTCTAGCTCCACAACTTTTGAAAATGTTGCTGCAAATCACCAAAGAATTAAAAACTTTTTTGAAATAATTCAAATTCCGATGTAGACTTCAAAAAACAATTTATTATAATTTATTTGTATTTTCTCCCATTTGTGCTGTGCTGCGGTAGGTTTCGAGACGGTCCTCCATCTGACTACTAACCGCGCTCACTGATGCTTGATTTCGGTGATTGATGGGAACCGATGCTTTATCAGTGACTATATTTTTTGACATTTAAAGCAGTGTTGCCATAAGAAAATTTTGCTCAATGATTTTTTTTTGTTCTTTTTTTTTGGGAAAAATAATACCAATGAATTAAGTCAAATATACATTTTTTTGAACTTAATTATTTTAATTTCACCAATTTATGTCTAGTTTTGTTAAAATATCTCATTATTTCATGGATCATATACAAAATAAATAAATATAAAGCTTCTCGCTTTCTATTTAAAAAATATTTTATTTCAGTCAGATGAAAATGTTTATATGGCAATACAGGTTTTATATATTTCTTTGCAATGATACCAACATTTACATGTGAAATTACAATGATAAAGCCCTCCTTGTGTGAAAAAAAGAATTAAATTTTGGATCTGAAATTGAAATCCAAACACAAAGCAGGATCTTGTGTTGTTGTTGTAATGCATGTAAATCCAAGATCCGGATCAGATCATGGTGATAATAAAACGCGGCTATTATTTACCTGCGTACAAATACTTAATTGTAAATTGTGCAATACAATTGAATTGATCTGCTTTTGTATGACATTGACTAAGTAGTGTGATCATCTCAGCAGTGAGAGAGTTAATTTCATCCAAAGAGAAGAGTACATCGGTGGTGTTTGTGTTGTTGTTGTTGTTGTTGTTGGACCCCATAAAACCGGTTTTGTTGATATTGTTTGCCCAAAAATTTGAGTTATCATTGCTGGCGAGATTAGTCTTATTTGTTGCTTGCTGCTGCTGATGAAGATGTGTTACGATTGATGGGTTTAAGAGCAGGGAAATCATTTGTGTTGGATATAAATTGCGATTGCGATGGTTCATTGTGAATTCGCTTAGTAAAAGTGCCTGATTTGTTTCTTGCAGATAGTTTTTCTCTTATTTCGAAAAAACTTTTACGACTAATGCAAACAGGATCGGTGGATTTATGGGTTTCCATACAGTTTGCACATTTAATTGTATTTGATTTGCAATCTTTAGTGTCATGGTTCTCCGAACAATTAGCACAATGTGTTTTAATGTGACAGTGTTTCTCTCCGTGACCATACATCTGACAGTTGTAGCACTGGGTAATTTTGTTACGCGGTCTTCGAGCAAAATCCCAACGCACTTGTGTCTTAAATATTGCACGACAATTCTTTTTAAGATCACTCAATCTAATAGAACCAATTTCCAGATACACTAAATAAAATATATCAATAAACTAGTCATAATTTTTTTTGATGAGTTTTACATTTTGGCATTTAAGTCCAATATTATTAAGTTCTTGTTTGAGTTGACTTGTGCATAGTTCATGTAAACCATACAACATGACTTTGAATGACCTCTCCGTTGGAAGATCATGGGTGTAAAATTGCCAATTTTTTTGTTTTAACTCTGCACACACTTTATCATAGGTTTCTAGATCTTCACAATTTAGTTTAATGCCAATTGACATTTTTTTAAGGCTATATTTATCTAACTTCTGTTCAGCTAAGAAACCATGCACATTTTCACAAGTTTTTTGAAGAACGCAAACCGAAGGAATTTTAGATTTTTTATTAGAGATAGATGGTTGAACTAGTTCATCAACAAGATCAACGTCTTAGTCTTTGCCCGTATCGGGATGAGTTTGTAGGGGTATCCAATATTTTGGATTTTTTTTGTTGGAAAACATGATGTCTTCACAACTAGGGGAACGAGATCGTTTACTTATTTTGAATACTTTATCTATACCGCACAGAAGGTGAGACGTCGTAGGCGTTCAGTGTGCCGATCGTTGACTGAACTCTTTTATTTTGTTTTATAAAATCATTACTCATCCAAGGTTTCAGTTTTTTATTTTTATTATTATTTTTTGACATTATTTTAGAACATTTCTGGACATGATTATTAAGAATATTAATAAAAGTTCAGTAAGAACGAGTAGGATCACTTTCGCTAAATACATTTTCCCAGCATTCAAAACGAAGTAAATTATTGAGAGCGACAAAGTCGGTTTTAACAAATGAAGAACAAGGAGGTATATTAATATTTGAACGAGGAATTAATCCAAGCTTAAACAGGTCATGCAATGATCGGTTATTCGTAAATCTAGAACAGAGCTGCAGAAGCGAAACTTATGGGAATTAGAAAAACGCACCATAATATGATCGAGACAAGTTCCTGAAGAATCAGATATACGAGTAGGTTTGTTCACACATGATTCTAAGCCATAAGAAGACAGTAAAAAGAAATAATTATCTACGTGAATAGAATTTTGTAATATGTCAATATTGATATCACCCAATAAAATAATATCATGTAATGACTCACTTGATAAAAGGTTCTCCAATTCCTTATAAAACACTTTACTAGTCGATTCATGAAATCTATAAACACAGAACAAAGTCAACTTTTTATCATTAACGTTCACTTTTAAAACATCAAAGCTTTGCAAATAATAACGAATATTTTCCACAACACACCCATTTTTTACAAAAGCAGCAACGCCACCCGCAGCATATTCATTATTGCAACAAGATATAAAATCATACCCATCAATACTAAAGAGATTATTTTCTTCTTCATAAATCCAAGTTTCTGATAAAAAAATGAACTCCGGCTTATTAACAAAAGCATTTAAATTAGCAAGAAAGCAATCGAAATTTGTACGCATACTTCTAATATTTTGGTGAATAACTAGAAAATTATTGGAATATTTTTGGTCAAAAACGAGATTATAAGAGTCAACGTCAGCACAGTTAATAGAAGGAATACATGAATAATGAAATTGTAGATCTTGCATATTAAATTAGTGTTAGGAGGTCTTCCTCCGAGTTAATAATATATTTATCGTTTTCCTTCTTGCGCATGAGTACCCTCCCGTTTTTAACCCAAACATATTTATACATTTTTGTTTTCTTTTTTAGCTTTCTGTGCAGCTTTTAAAAGATATCTTGTTGCACTGTTAAGAGATTCATTAATATAAATTTTACTATTATTATCATAACCAAAGATTTTTTAAGTTAAATTATTTTTATTATTAGATTTATTCTTAGTTATATAACTCTTTTTTAATTTGGAAACGAATTTTACTACTAATATATGTAAATTATTGCTATTTGAATTAATGGATTGTTTAACATTTTTAACATAACAATTGTCAATATCAGCTTCACATATATGTGCGGAAACACTCTCTGAGAAAACCTTTAGAGCACAGTCAAGAGCATTGCTATTGTTTAAATTTGGCACACCAACTATCTCAACATATTTTTCTCTTCTTTCTTGATACAACAAATTTAATTAACTCTCCATATCACTGACTTTTTTTGAGAGTTTGTTTTTTTCCTCTTGTAAGGAGCTTATTAAAGAGAATGTATACGCATTTTCTGATCGGAGGGCAACAATTTCGTTGAACACTATTTCTAAAGTAATCACATTGTTAATATGAGAAGCGGAAGAGCTTTGTTGGAGTTGGACTTGTTGCTGAATTAAAACGTGCTGTTGAGGAACCTGCTGGTGTTGCTGCTGTTATGTGTTTTGGCGCTCAGTGATTTCTCCCATCGTTAATTTTTCATGCGAAGAGCCTAGCACTGGAATCCACGTCACTATCGAGGAAGCATAGTGCCCAGTTAAGGTTCCTGAAGAATTCATTGAGACCGTCCCAGTAGGATTTCTCATATTGCCAAACGGTTCTCGTAGGGGCTTTTACTTTAACTGGCGTTTTTTTGGCATGAGAAATGTGCAGATATGACACAATGGTCTACTGTGCCTAGAGGCGATAATACACTGACAGTATATTTATTAGGATCAGAGGTAAGAAACAAGTCTAGAGTGTTGGCGGATTGACCTGCAACGTCAGGAATCCGAGTTGGCTCGTCAACTAACTGTGCCAGGTGGTTTAACTCAGCAAAAATCTCGACATACCTTCTTTCGGATGTTGTCTGACGAGAATAGCGCAGCCACGAAGAATTGTGAACATTGAAATCGCCCGTAAAAACGATCTCACTGTGCGGAAAATGGGATACAATTCTCTGGATAGAGTCGGACAGTGCATCGAATTCGTTTGAAGTCGAATTACTATCCAAACTTGGGCTATGAATGATGCGCCTTTGAACAGTAAATTTGAACCATATATAATAAAAAACCATATATAAATAAAATATAATTTGTATTAATACATTGGCCATACTGTGGCAGAAGCTGGTAGGCAACATCATTACGGACGTAAACGGCTAGACCATGGAGAGAAAAGAATAATGGCACTAAGCTACAACCATGAAGGTTAAACTCCGTATGATCGGTGTTTTCGCCAACCTGGATTTCACTTAGTGCCAGAGCAGCTGGCCTGTTTAAAACAGTATGGACGTATACAGAACACAAATTTTTTCTTAGCCTCCGAATGTTACTATATTCGACAAAAAACTTACCAGCCATCACAATACACAAAAACACAAAAAAAACCAAAGCCAGACAGTTATCTATGCAGAAAATTTCTTTTGATTACTAAAAAACTTCACAGTTGCAATTATCCATTAGTGTTATGCCTTAATGGTAATCACACTGATCCGCTCCTGTACATCAACAAAAATTTAACCGCAATTTATCTTGCATTACTTACATAGTCTTCTGCCACACTGCATGATTTAGCAAACAGTGCGCGCAGCAGCTATGCAAGCAACTGTGAAATAAGTTAGAAAAGGGGAGCGTGGAGGGCGGGGAGCACATTGGGAACTCGCTGTGTTGTTTTTATTTTTAATTATTGTAGGTACACAATTAACGTTTTTTTTTCGTTTCTTAGGTAGGGAGAATTTTAGGGTTACTTTTTTGCACTGTTTTTGTTTGCTATATTTTTGGTTACACTCGCGGCGGGTTATTTATTGGTTAGTTATTGATGTTTAAATTAATCTTGTTAGGTATCGGTATATTAAAGCAATTAAAAGGAGCAAACAACACGGAGAGACAAAAGGACCACGATCCCATGCATGCGCTCACGATGAGGTGAAATCCAGCAAGTGTACAAGGTGAATCCTAGCATTCGCCCTAATCACGACCTGGAGAAAAGAGCCCTGCAGTACCACTTCTACCTGCGTAACGATATAACGCAGTGGTGATCCAAGAAAATCGGTTTTACCAGGGTCAATAACGCAAACTTGGCAAATGCCATCATCGCCGAGAAAAACGGGACTAATACCCTATTAGTCACGAAGATAGAGCTCCAGCTCATCTTCGATTCATTAAAGAAAAAGAAGTCAGCAGATGTCGATGGTATATCCAACATTCTACTATCACATTTACCTCAGGAAGCTATGGACATTTAAACCACTCTGTTTAACAACGTTCTGAATAATGCATACTATCCGGTCCGTTGGGAAACAGCTGTGGTACATCCTCTCCCGAAAAAGGGAAAGGACAACTTCAATCCGGCGAACTTCCGGTCGATAAGTCTTCTGCCGAGTATCAGTAAGGTATTCGAGAAGGTTATAAATAGAGCTCTGTCCAAGTGGGCTGAGAACAACAAAATAATTCCGGATAACCAGTTCGGCTTTAAGGCGGGACATGACACTATTCATACTGCGTCTAAGCTTGTTTCTAATATCCAGTGGAACAAATCTAAAAGGCAATGTACGGGTGCTTGTCTGGTTGACTTGGAGAATGCTTTCGACACCGTATGGTTAGAGGGTATGTATCTAAAATTAAACAGACTTGGCATAAGTAAACCACTGTTGTATATTATGCTTTATGGCATGCTTAATGGTAGACGGTTTATTGTCAAAATTGCTAATGTAATCTCTACCAAAATCTTTGATATAAAAAATGGTCTTCAACAGGGAGCGGTTAACTCGTCGATCTTATTACGCATTTAAACCAGTGATCTGATAGCAAGTCTGGCTCAGGCAATAGCGTACGCCGACGACCTAATTTCGTACAGAACGGCCCCAAAAATTGAGGTTATCAAGACACTTTTGTAGGGTGACTTCGACAAGATTCAACAATATTGCGATGACTGGAAGTTGAAAATCAACTTTCAGAAATGCGAAACTATTCTGTTACTATTCTGTTACGGATACAAGAAAGAACTGGGAAAATCTAGTGATCGTTGGACCGAATCGACAGCCACTGGCGAATAAAAGTGTAGTAAAGTACCTTGGCATCTGGTTGGATCAGTACTTGTAGTTCGGAAGACATATGAGTCCTGCTCTGGCCAGTGCTAGGGGAGCCTTTGCCCTGGCAAAACGGTTGCTTTTTAGTAGCCGTCTTGACAGCAGGGTAAAGGTGATTTGCTCCATGGCCCTTATCCGGCCGATGATTGCCTATGCTATGGGTGCCCGGTATAGTTCAACGTTGCCCCATCTCAAATGGAAAAGATTCGGGTGTTTGAGAGACAATGTCTGCGACGTTGCTTTGGACTACACAGAACACCAGAGTCGGAGTACAAACATTACTATTCCAACCAGGATCTATACACCAGAGCTAACATAAACAGAATAGTTAATTTCTTGCTGAAGCTTGGTAGGGGTCACATTGCGAGAGCGATGTCGTAGACTAACAGCTTATTTTTTTAGGCTTACAATGAGTGCTACGAAAGTGCACGTTTAAGTGGCAACATTCCACCCGAAGCTTATCTCTATTTAGACAATCGAGGGCTGATGCAGGATAGGGAGGCCGTTCCGCCAATTTACCACGTCAGCCGTAAAACTGTAGATAGGCGACTCATATACAGTCGAGACGTCCTCGCACCGGATGGAGCCGAGCGCCCTTGGTGCAATAGGGCTGTTTCCGATAGGGACCGAAGAGATAGGGTGAGGCAGAAGAACCAGTTTTGGTGGCTTCAAATTGAGAATGTCATTTAAAGTTGTCTAGGCCGTTTGGTCTTGGGCGGTTTACATAGGTTTAAGGATTAGGTTATGGACAGTCAGGGTGGCACAAAAAAAACTATATATAACTATTGGTTGTTTCTCTTAAATTGAATTGAAAACCAAATCAAATATCATTTAAATACCTTATTACCCTCTGATGCAAATATTCATTCTTAAAAACTCGTAGGTAAAAATTATTCAAACTCGTAAACACTAATCTATCTAATCAACACTAATCTAAAATTAATCCCAACCCCACAGGTAAAAAAAAAAATCAAATATACACTTACGCCATAAAGTATATATAAACACAACGCCCCGGAACCTTTCTGTTGCTAAGCCACATATCATAAAACATAAAACACCCTTAATCCCTTTTTTGTCAGTTAATCATATGGCGCAGCTCACAGGTAGATTTGTATGTCTAACCCACTTATTTATTTTATTATAAGTGAACTGAAATTTGTCAAAATGATAAAAACAAAAATTATGAAATTTATCTTTTTTATCTCCTTAATGCTTCAGTATGATCGCACCAGCGCCAGGCCAGCGTCATTGGCAACGCCAGCATGTTCACTTTTTTTCCTTTTTTTCAGGGATTTGTCTATCTCTTTCAGAATTAAAGAGTAAATCAGAGAAATTAAAAGAGACCTGCGCAGTAGAATGGCCAACTGAAATGGTTGAAGCTATAATTAGATCCAATGCAATTTAAAATTTATCAACTGGCGAGATATTGTCAACCATTGTGTTAAAAAAAGAAAAAATTAGTAAAAGAAACAAAAAATAAAAGATTGGTTAGATAAATTATGAGCTCTATGAGCAGAAAAGAAGAGAGGAACACCAACTTCTAAGAAGGAAAAAGAGAGAGCATGAAAAGCGTGCTGTCGAAAATGCTGAAAGGTTCAAAATCAGGAATGAAGTTCGAAAGTTTTATGAGCAGGTGAAACGAAATTCGCAAGTACATAAACCTCGAACCGAAGGCTGCAAAGACGAAAGTGGAAACATCATAGTGGAACCGCAGTCAATGCTGAGGATTTGGAATGACCACTTCTGCAGACTGTATAACGTTGAAGACGAACCGAATTCCGCTGTCAGTCAGGATGATCCATTCAACATAGACGACGAAAGCCAACAATCCCGTCCTCCCGACTTAGACGAAGTAAAGATTGCTATATCTAAGCTGAAGTCTAACAAAGCCGCTGGATCGGATGGCTTGAATGCAGAGCTCTTTAAAGCAGCTGGAGATAAGTTGGTTAGGAGCATGCACCAACTTATCTGTAAGATATGGTCGGAAGAAAGCATGCCCGATGAATGGAACCTCAGTACTGTTTGCCCGATCCTGAAGAAAGGAGACCCTCTAAACTGCACCAATTATAGAGGAATCAGTCTACTTAACATCGCCTACAAAATCTTCTCTTTCGTAATATGTGAACGTCTAAATCCCATCGTCAACAACCTGATAGGTCCTTATCAGTGTGGTTTTAGACCAGGAAAGTCCACAGTCGATCAAATATTCACATTACGGCAGATCCTGGAAAAAACCCAAGAACACCAAATCGACACCCACCATCTTTACATTGATTTCAAGGCCGCATATGACTGTATCTAAAGGGACGAGCTGTATAGAGCCACGTCTAGTCTAGTTTTGGCATCCCTGACAAACTCGTCCGTTTGTGCAGGATGACCATGGAGAATTCACGCTGCTCCATAAAGGTTGGAAACAACTTAACAGAACCTTTCGATGTCAAAAAAGGTTTAAGACAAGGTGATGCGCTGTCATGTGATTTTTTTAACATCGTACTTGAAAGAATAGTGCAAAGCTCACACGTCAACACTAGAGGCACTATCTTTCTGTCTGTCCAATAACTAGCATATGCTGATGACATTGACATAATCGGAAGAACTCAGCGTGATGTCAATGGGGCTTTTGTGAGTATTGAGACAGAGGCGGCAAAAATGGGTTTAACGGTTAATGAGGGCAAAACAAAGTACATGCTGTCAGAAAGGAGCTACAATACCGACGTCTTGGTCAAAACGTCACCATCGACAGACGTAACATTGAGGTAGTCAAGGACTTCGTCTACCTAGGCTCCGCTATTAACGCAGAAAACAACACCAGCGCTGAGATCAAACAAAGAATAACTCTTGCTAACCGCTGTTTCTTTGGGTTAAGAAAGCAATTGAGTGGAAAAATCCTCTCTCGAAGGACCAAAGTGTCGCTATATAAGACCCTTATCATCCCCATCCTGCTATACGGTGCAGAAGCATGGACTATGACAAAAGCGGATGAAAGCACCTTGGGTCGTTTCGAGAGAAAGGTTCTTCGTGTGATCTACGTTCCCGTATGCATAGAAGGGGAGCGGAGAAGAAGATGGAACGACCGATGAGCTGTACGGGCTGTACAGCGACGTAGACTTAGCCAGAAGGGTAAAGGTCCAACGACTAAGATGGCTGGGTCACGTAGAGCACATGGAAACCAATGCTCCGGCCCGGAAAGTCTTCAAATCCTAACCCACAGGACAGCGCAGTAGAGGAAGACCGCGAATCAGGTGGCGCGTACAAGTGGAAAGTGACCCCACCCAACTTGGAGCTCGATACTGGAGGCATCTAGCTAGGGACCGAGCTTGATGGAGAAGTTTGTTGGGTGAGGCCCTACTCCACACAGGACTGTAGCGCCAGCTTAAGTAAGTAATCAAGCAAGATATATTATGTAATTATTTGTAATAATTATGTACAAAATAATATTTAAATTATACAGGGTGTCCCGTAAGTAATGGATAACCCTGAAATGCCGCATAGTAGACTTTATGACCGTCCTGAAAACTGATAAAAAAAAGTTCTATCCCAACCACAAGAAAAGTTATTATGCATTTTTTTGTTCAGTGCACTATTTTTTTTCTTACTTTACATTTTTGAATACCACGACTACAAGTGAATGAGTTCCATAATTTTCTTTTTGCAGGAATATTTTACATTAATTTTGCCAACACATAAGTAGAAGAAAATTATTATAACAGTTGGACTTCTTAGAGACAAAAATTATTTAACATTGAATTTCAATGCAAAATGTGAAAACAAATAATTTTTGAAAAAGTTAAATCATAGCTGGTATAAAAAAATGCATGAATACCTGAGGGGCCAACTATTTTAAAAATATGCGCGTTAAATGCAGATTTCAAAATGGTATTACTTATTATTATATCTAGAGTCATTAGCAAGTTATTGGTAAAAATCTGCAATACTAGAGTAAATTTAGCAAAAACAAAAGTTTTCAAAATCAGCACAGTAAACGTGAAAATAATACCAAGCGTTGAACATAGCAGATTTTTGATTTATTGGCTGTTTTTACGATGTTGTCCTAATGATAAATCCAAGCTTTCAACTTCTAGGGCCGAATGCATTATTGATAAAAATGTCAAAAAAGTGCAAAAAACGGTTACATTTTCGAACTTGTTTTGAATTTTACTTGTTCTATTGGGCTTTAACAAACCCATCAAATATTTTGTTGGTTGCTATTAGAGATACCGAAGACTTAGTGCTTGCGGAATTTGACCGAGATCCTACAGTATCAATCCGACCAATAGCACGACGCACTGGGATCGGAAAGACGACTGCGCATAGTGTGCTAAGTAAATATAAATATCATCCCTTTCACCTAACACGGGTGCAAACTCTCCAGCCGCAAGATTTTGAAACGAGAATGAGTTTTTGTCGACAAATGATAATGAAAATTGAAGAAGATCAGCAGTTTTTTGACAAAATTCTTTGGAGTGATGAGTCAACATTTAAAAGAGATGGCTGCACTAATCTCTATAATCTCCACTTCTGGGCACTACAAAACCCAAACATCATGAGGGAAGACAGGTCCCAGTACCAATTCAAAATAAACTATTGGACTGGGATTCTCAATGGTTAAATAATTGGACCCTTTGAGTTACCGGGGATTTTAACTGGCCAAGGTTATTTGGAGTTCCTCCAAAATGATCTCCCAACCTTGCTGGAAGAAGTACCTCAAGAACTAAAGGAATCCTATTGGCTTCAAAATGATGGTTGTCCAGCACACTATGCTGTGCCTGTGCGGGCATATTTAAATGCCAGATATCCAGGCAGATGGATAGGACGTCTGGGACCAATTTTATGGCCACCACGTTCACCAGACTTAAATCCACTTGATTTTTTTTATTGGGGATGCATTAAGGAAATCGTATACAGCAAGCCGATCAGGTCTTTAGAGGAGCTAAGAAACCGTGTGGAGGCAGCTGCATTACAAATTTCTGAGCAAAACCTTGCACGTTCACTAAGACGTTAATTTATTCGGAGGTGCAGACCCTGTATAAGAGTGGGTGGAAAACAGTTTGAGCATTTGCATTAAATACAAAAAAATTAAAAAATTATCTATTTTTGTTTTTGTTTTCTAACTAAGTGATCATGTGATTAAAACCTGGCTCAAAAACTTTTTGTTTAGATAAAATAACAAATAAACTAATAACAACCAACAAAATATTTGATGGGTTTGTTAAAGCCCAATAAAACAATTAAAATTCAAAACCAGTTCGAAAATGTAACCGTTTTTTGCACTTTTTTGACATTTTTATCAATAATGCATTCGGCCCTAGAAGTTGAAAGCTTGGATTTATCATTAGGACAACATCGTAAAAACAGCCAATAAATCAAAAATCTGCTATGTTCAACGCTTGGTATTATTTTCACGTTTACTGTGCTGATTTTGAAAACTTTTGTTTTTGCTAAATTTACTCTAGTATTGCAGATTTTTACCAATAACTTGCTATTGACTCTAGATATAATAATAAGTAATACCATTTTGAAATCTGCATTTAACGCGCATATTTTTAAAATAGTTGGCCCCTCAGGTATTCATGCATTTTTTTATACCAGCTATGATTTAACTTTTTCAAAAATTATTTGTTTTCACATTTTGCATTGAAATTCAATGTTAAATAATTTTTGTCTCTAAGAAGTCCAACTGTTATAATAATTTTCTTCTACTTATGTGTTGGCAAAATTAATGTAAAATATTCCTGCAAAAAAAAAATTATGGAACTCATTCACTTGTAGTCGTGGTATTCAAAAATGTAAAGTAAGAAAAAAAATAGTGCACTGAACAAAAAAATGCATAATAACTTTTCTTGTGGTTGGGATAGAACTTTTTTTTATCAGTTTTCAGGACGGTCATAAAGTCTACTATGCGGCATTTCAGGGTTATCCATTACTTACGGGACACCCTGTTATACATATGTAACTAATTTATTACTTATTCACATAAATAGTATGTATATAAATTTAATATAAGCTATTTAATTACTAATTAGTTATTATTAGTTTGCAATCTAGATATGTACAGTTCTTAGAATACAGTATGGTTAAATTTTAATTTTTTTGGTTTAGTCTTATGTTGATTCACTTTCTATTTGTTCCCAAGTTGTCTCCATCATTACTTTTTTCGCTATTTTCTACTCTTCTCTCTGGTTTTATTTGCTGTTGGCTTCAATTTTTGTTTTCAATTTTGTAAAGAAAATGTGTTGTTCAGTTAAAGTGTACATCAACAATAACGTTATCATTTTTGTTGTATGCAATTCTATGTTTTTTTTTTATAAGTTATTGAAAGGGAGCAAACACAGATTATTTATTATTTTAGAAACGCTTATATTTTTCTCTTTTTTTTTGTGTTTCATTTTCTTATCTTGCTTAGTTCTATGTCTTTTTATTTTATCTACTTTATTCTTATGATTTTGACTTTTCAATTCTATTTTTTAAACATAGATTAGGTGTATATATTTTTCTTTTTGGCACTGCTATTTTAACTTTTTTTTCTTTAAGTAAATGAAACATAACTTTATTCTGCAATATTTAAATCAAGACTGAAGACTATAACTAAATATAATGCTTAGGATTTTTTTTGTTGCGTGTGTTTTTTTTATTTTATCAAAATCTTAAAACTATATTAAAGCTAGACAAAAATTCTTAAAAAAGTAGGGTACATTTCAAAAACTTAAAAAAAATATCTTACTGGCCCTATGCTGCCTTTCGGCCTAAGAAACAATAACTTAATCTAAAACCAAGAAAATTGAAACAAAAACTTGGTATCTTTATCATTGTTTTTCATTTTATGTAAAACTTAAAACTAAATTAAAAAAACTGAAACCCATTATAATATTTAAGCTACTTAAAAGTAACCAAAACCAATAATACTACTTAGAATTACTTAAAAACTATTTAAAAACTACTAAAACAGCCACAGTAAGGTTTTTAGTTTTGTTTTGTGTTTTGTGTTTTTTTTTGTGCCACCCTGACTGTCCTTAACCTAATCCTTAAACCAATGTAAGCCGGTCAAGACCAAACGCATTAGACAACTTTAAATAACATTCTCAATTTGAAGCTACCAAAACTGGTTCTTCTGCCTCACCCTATCTCTTCGGTCCCTATCGGAAACAGTCCTATTGCACCAAGGGCGCTCGGCTCCGTCCAGTGCGAGGACGTCTCGACTGTAAAGGAGTCGCCTATCTGACGTGGTAGATTAGCGGAACCGCCTCCCTATCCTGTATTAGCCCTCGATTGTCTTATTAGAGGAAAGATTTGGGCGGAATGTTGCCACTTAAACGTGCACTTTCGTAGCACTCATTGTAAGCCCCAAAAATTAAGCTGTTAGTCGACGACATCGCTCTCGCAATGTGGCCTACCAAGCTTCAGCAAGAAATTATCTATTCTGTTTATGTTGGCTCTGTTGTATAGAACCTGGTTGGAATAGTAATGTTTGTACTCCGACTCTGGTATTCTGTGTAGTCCAAAGCAACGTCATAGACATTGTCTCTCAAACACCCGAATTTTTTCCATTTGAGATGGGGCAACGTTAAACCATACCGGGCACCCATAGGCAATCATCGGCCGGATAAGGGCCATAGAGAAAATCACCTTCACCCTGCTGTCAAGACGGCTGCTAAAAACAACCGTTTTGTCAGGGCAAAGGCTCCCCTAGCACTGGCCAGAGCAGGACTCATATGTCTGTCGAAATACAAGTACTGATCCAACCAGATGCCAAGGTACTTTACTACACTTTTATTCGCCAGTGGCTGTCGATTCGGTCCAACGATCACTGGACTTTTCCAGTTCTTTCTCGTATCCCTTTAGGCTTCATACAGCGGAGTCCTGAACAGAATAGTTTTGCATTTCTGAAAGTTGATATTCAACTTCCAGTCATCGCAATATTGCTGAGTCTTGTCGAAGTCACCCTACAAAAGTGTCTTCTTGATAACTTTAATTTTTGGGGTCGTTCTGTACGCAATTAGGTCGTCGGCGTACGCTATTTTCTGAGTCAGACTTGCTATCAGATCACTGGTGTAAATGCTGAACAAGATCGGCGAGTTAACCGCTCCCTGTTGAAGACCATTATAATGCTTAGAATAACTACTTCAAGTATGGCTCTAGCATATCAACTTATCGGAGAGGTTGTAATGGGAGGCTGTTAATCAACTGTTAGTTGCTCTACACATATTTTGCATTACAAAATATGAAAAAAACATTAAATGTAGTAAAATGTATATTAGGTGTTGGTAATGTTGGTTATATAATAGGTACAATGTATAGTGATGATATTACTCTGTATGTCCGTACCTTTGGGAAGCTTTTTTCGTTGTCCATATCTCAAGTGGAGATATCGACTTCAAATAAATTATGTTATTCAGATAATAATGCAGAAAGAACTTTTAACAGAACAATTTAAAAAAAACGTACAAATTTTGGTTAACTCAAAATATCTCACGAACCAGTAACGCTAGCGACTTGATTTTATATTATACATTTCCAACGTAATAAGATTTTGAAAAAAAAATCAACTTACGGTTTTTTTATAAATCAAAAAAACTTAAACAAAATAATTGTCACCTGGAATATTTTACGAACAAACAATGATTTTATCTCCAAAATAATTTAATGCAACGAAAAATAACGCTTTTGACATCTAGTAAAATTTTGAGAAAAATCGAATTGACAATTTTTTTTTACAAAAAAAGAATACATACAAACATTACTAACTTGGTAAAAATTGATTTTCGACTCATATATCATCCCAAAATGTTTGGATATTTACTTAAAACTAATTTTATTTTATGAAAAATATTGTTTTCGACATTAAGTAAAACTTTAAGAAAAATCGAATTGACAGTTTTTTTTACAAAAAGTAAAAACCTAAGAAAAAACATTAATAAAAGCTGGTGAAAATTGATTTTCGCCTCAAATATCTTTTCAAAAATTAAAAATATTGTCGCGTACGATTGCGTAATTATTTACCAGCAAAAATATTATCTGAACAATTAGTAGATATTGGGAACAGTAAAGCAACCATTTTAACTAAAAAGTTTAAAGGAAAAGTGGTCCTGTTGCCACGTATTCCAATGATACCATCTGTGAAGGGATCACACTAGCGATCATTTCATTATACATTTAATTCCGGTCATTGACTTTAATCCACACTACGCTTCACAATAGCCAACCTATATTTTAGTGCACTCGCATTCCTTTCCTATTTTTTTTAACGCACTCGCATTTCATTCATAGTCATGAGTATCAACCTCATGCACTAAATTATTAAGTAATAATTTTAATGCCACTGACGAAGACGGGACGCGACGCTTCAGATTACTTTGTTCAAGTGTATCTACCTACTCGCTAAGGTTCAATGCATTGCATACTGTGTAGTGCATATGGCTGGATGCATTTGGACACATTTGTGCATTGTATTAGAAGGGCTATGCATATTGGTATCGACTATTAATTTGATGACATAGCAAGTATGCTTCCTGGTTCCGTTGTTCATCAATTTCCCACAGAATTCGGAATATAAAATATTTCTATGCTTAAGTTATAATATGTATTTGATATAGGCTTAAGATGTTAGTGTGTAAGTAGATTATTTTGTATAAATAGCTTAAGTTCGATTGAATAAATTCACTTTTATTTAGGAAGTAGAAAAGAACACTTTGGCTCCTCAGCTTTGTTTTAATTTACTTCAAACTTGGAACAGATCGGCTCTCTAGCCAACATCCATATTCGGCTTGGGAAGCTATCCAACATCCCCCATAGCTTAGTAGGTGAGATAGACCCACATTACACATCAGATTCTATCTATCTTCAGAAGGTTACAGTTCCCGATTCGTTTAGCTTTGTCTATAAATAAGTCTCAATTCCAAACAATGTCCATTTGTGGTTTAAATTTGGAAAATCTATGTTCTTCTCATGGGCAGCTATATGTTCCACGTTCAGGTTTGGGAAAACCGTCGAACCTATTTGTATAAGCGAAAGACAGGTTAACCAAAAATATTGTCTACCGATTACTGCTAAATTAAATTGAAATAAAAAGAATTTATTATCAAAATAACACATATTAAAGAAGATTTTAAACTAACCGCCCTACCTACCTCATTTATAGGTTTAACTGTCACATGTTACTTACTTAAAACTTTGTAATATACCCATTTCTTATAAAATTGAATAAAAATAATAATACATTTTAAATTTAAATCTTTTGTACTGATTTTTGGTCTACATCAACTGTTCAAAAATTCTGATCAATTGTGTTGAAACCAGTATATTTTTATACCAATTTTAACATTTCCGTCTTCGTTCGTAAATAATAATTTCATTGTAATAAGGAGTAATGAAGGTCGCCATGTTTTCTTTACAAATGGCATCTTGGTAAAAAAGCATGGTGGTGCCCATGTCGAATGTCTTCCTACCATTCCCCTTAAATAGATTACAACAATGTAATATGACAAAAAACGTTAGCCACAGGAATGCATGGCTGGGTTAGCTAGAATACATATATTTTAAAGTCAACTTTTATTTAAATCCTTATTCCAATAAGTAACATAATATTTTAATTTATTTCATTGTCATCAAAAAGTATTTGCGTACTGAGATTTACTCTAATTTTATAAGATTGTATCTTTATAAGGTAGTGATAAGATAGATAATAATTGTCTTCGACTAATAATAAATGATTTTATCTGTATTTTAATTTTTAAATGTTGGACATATTAGTTATTTGCAGTGTCCATTTTAAATTATTTATATGTTTGTCAACATTTTCTTTTAAGTTCGTAGATTATAAGAATAAATTTGATTTTGAAATATTTGCTTTGAATTTCGATGAAATAAAAATTAAATTTTGAAATTAATTTGGTGTTTTATTTATATTCTCATTTTATATTTACATATTTTTTGTTTTATGATTTTAATTGTACATGATATGTTTGTAAAATTTTGAAGTTGATGTCGATGTCAGCTTGCGGCACAGCATGAAGGGATTCGCCGATTAAAAAATGTGCTGGGGTTAACACATCTAAATCATCTATACTATCGGAAAGAGGACACAAAGGTCTCGAATTCAAGCACGCTTCTACTTGAGTTAGAAGTGTTGTGAGCTCCTCAAAAGTTAGTCTCTCTGTTCCAACGATCCGTTTTAAATGGTACTTGACCGACTTCACCCCGGCTTCCCACAATCCACCGAAATGAGGAGAAGCGGGAGGAATCAAATGCCATTCCGTACCTTGATTTGCAAGATAGATAGATATAGATAGATATTGTTTCGTAGCCCAACTTACCATTTATAAAAATGAACCTTCCGAATTAAAAGAAAGACACAACGATTTTTGGAGTGGAAAAATATATAAAAAAAACCACTATCCATCTTTATTCAAATTCATACTCCTGCTACCGTCCTCCTTGCGATTCTTAATAAGACTAACTCAAAAAGCTATAGAAACGTTTTCAAGAGCTTTCGTTTGCAGAACGAACGCTTCACCTTCGTTAAGTTATTTACAATATTTATATAAGTTTCATTTACCTTCTATTTATTTCTGGAACCATCGACTGCTGAGGTTGTAAATCTCATGCAGTTCGATACAGTCCCTTCGAAAACCTACGGTTTTCCTACCCGTTCTCCTTTTATTTTATATGAATACCCTGCTTTACATAATCTCAGATATACATAAATATAATAAATTGTTATAATCGTATTATTCTTCCTCCATCGGAATCATGCAAATCTTTTGCACCGGCCTTGTCAGTTGATTGGTCACTGTTTGAATAACAACGCTTCGTACCAAACCATCCCTGCTTGGAATAAGTTGTGAAATCCGACCCATGCTGAAGGTGGGAAGTTTTCACTCTTTATGATGCATAGCTGTCCTATCCTATTCTTCCTTTCATATTGAGTAGAAAGATATTCTTCTTTCCACCTAGCCCAAAAATGTTCGAGCATCGTCTTCCGCTCTCTCCACAGCCTTAGCCCCTTCGAGTCTGGTAGCTCATTGGTCGCAAATGGCAATGGCAGCACAAGTGGTTCACCTACCAGAAAGTGTCCCGGCGTTAACACCTGCGTTCGGGTCGTCACTCAACGGATGTAGCGGCCTTGAATTTAAAATTGCTTCTATACCTGTAAGTAGAGTTAGAAATTGTTCATATGCCAGTACCTTCATGCCTACGATCCTTGTCAAATGATATTTCATTGACTTCACCGCAGCTTCATAGATGCCGCCTTGGTGTGGCACCGCAGGTGTCATAAATTTCCATTCTATACCTTTAAAATACAAATGTTCAAATGTCTCCTTCACGAGCCAACGCTCTTTAGCCTTCCGTAATTCTTTCGCTGCACCAACAAAGGCTATGCCATTGTCACTATTATAACCTTTGACACCTTCCCCTGTGCGCTATGAACCTTTCGTAACATGCAATGAAAGCATACGATGTAAGGTCCGAGACCAAATCAATATGCACTGCCCTAGTTTTGAGACAAACAAAGACAGAAACCCAACATTTCTGCTTTAAAATTTGCTCTCCTGTCCGATTTATCATTTTTATATCGAAAGGACCTGCATAATCTACCCCTGTGTGTAAAAAAGCCTTTCCTGCAGTTACCCTCTCTGAGGGTAAGTCAGACATCAATTGCATTTCAAAGCGATGGTTGTATCTCACACAAACCACACACTTGTGCAAGAAACTCCTTAGCTCACTCCTAACCTTCGGTATCCAGAATCTCTGGCGTAAGCATTGCATCATAACTTGCACCCCGCCATGTTTTGTTGCTCTATGAGCACTATCCATAATCAACCAAGCTAATCGTGAACCAAACGGTACGATAGTAGGATGCCTTCTTTCATATTCCATCTCTGCTCTTTCCAACCTTCCTCCGACCCTTAAGATCTTTTTTCCATCCAAAATCGGTTTTAACGATTGAATCCTGCTCTTTTTAGAAAGACATTTGTCTTTCCCTATGCAAGAAATCTCCTTTGCATAATATTTTTCCTGTTCCTTCTTTAGTAGATTATCAATTGCTCCAATCTTCTCCTCAGAAGATGGTTGATACACTACTCCTGCGCAATCTTTCCTGTCTACCTTCTTTTCTAGTTGCCGTCGAGAGTATCTCGGTTTTCCTTCATCTTGCTTCCGTTTCTCTATCTTTGCTCTAGTAGCATGGATTAATCGGAATGTAAAACTTATTATATTAAGTGCCTTTTCCAAAGAGGATGCATACTCAATTATTGGAATCCCTTGTCCTGACCCCTTCACGTGTATAGATAATGGTTCTGTGAACCTCATTATCATGTGTACCTTCATTTCATCCCTCTCCCCATCTAAAACATTTGACACAAACTTTTCAGATGATCATGATGATCGCTGCTTTGAAAGCCACTCCGGACCATGCAGCCACAAGTTGTTGTCGATCAGCAAATGTGGTCGAACGCCCCTGCTAAAAAGATCTGCTGGGTTCTCCTTCGTACCAACATGCCTCCACCTTTTGACTTCCGAATTAGCCTGTATGGATGCAACCCGATTAGCCACAAATGTTTTTAAATTACATGGCAATTTATTAATCCAATGCAATGTGACCAGTGAATCCGTCCAGAGATTATACTCCGCATCTTTCCATTCCATTGATTTCATGACCTCTACTACTAACCGTCTCCTAGCAGCTCAGCCGCTGCTAGCTCCAATCTTGGAATGGTTATTGTCTTAAGAGGTGCTACACGCGTTTTTGCTGTCAAAAGACTAGCTGAAATTTATCCGTTCGGACCTATTGTCCGTACGTAAATCACTGCTCCGTATGCTCTTTCAGACGCATCTGAAAAACCATGTATTTCCTTTCTTATACCTTCCGCTGTTCCTATCCATCTATCAATCTTAACCTTTTCTAAGAATTTCATTTCTTTCCATACATCTTCCCATCTGTTTTCTATTTCCTTCGGTAATCTCTCATCCCAATCGACGTTTAGTCGCCATATATCTTGAATAAGAATTTTCCCTACTATCGTTACGGGTGCTATAAATCCATTAGGATCATAAAGCTGAGCCACGCTACTTACTATCTTTCTTTTTGTCATTTGCTTTTCATTCACTGGTGTTTTCACCACAAATGTGAACTGATCCTTTTCTAATAGCCATTTAATGCATAATATTGAAGATTTCTCATCATCTTCAAACAAAATTGATTCCTGTTCTTCATAATTCATATTTCTTACTATCGCTTTGGAAAATTGGAATACGATTTCCATTTCCTGAGCTCAAACCCTGCACCCTTCAATACTTGATCGATGTCTTTCGATAACTCGATCGCTTTCTGTTCAGAATCAGCACCTGTAGTGCAGTCATCCATATAGAAATCCTCAATTATAGCTCTTGCTGCATCGGGAAATTCATGTTCTGCATCTTTTGCACATTGTATCAATGCTCAAACAGCATTATGTGCAGAAGACGTCATGCCATAGGTTACTACTGTGAGCCAATATTCCTTCAACTTGTCATTGGGATTTTCCCTCCAAAAAATTCTTTGCAAGTGCCATTGTTCTCTTGCAACCTTCACCATGCGGAACATCATCTTGATGTCTGCACTTATTGCTACTCGATGCCTTCTGAAGCGCATCAGAATCTCATGTAGATCCTTTTGCAACTTTTAACCTAACATTTGCACTTCGTTAAGCGAAATACACTCAGTCGTTCTTTGACTTCCAAAGTGTGAAGAAGTGTATTTTTATATTTTATTTCAAAGTTAAATTAGTGCAGAAGAAGTAAACTTGGCAGTTTGCCAGTATCAAAATTAACAATCGATAGCCCAGTGGAGGTGGCGTCCGAAGGCAGGTCTAAGGGTCGTGGGTTCGAGTCCCAGTCGGAGTCAACCAAAATTTTAGAAGCTTTTTTTCATAACCGAGGAATTGCAGATTTTATTGAGTGCGAAAACAGGCAAATGGAGAAGGAAAAAAGAGCAGGGGTATCGAAAGATACCTCTGCCAACACATCAGCTGATGTTACGGTGGTGGCAGCGGTACCGAAAACATCAACAACATCTGGTGACCAGTGGACAACAGCAACAACCAACAAAAAAAGGAAATTAAAGAAGCATAGCCCTAACAAGGTAGAAAGGGCTAACGCAGCTAAGCGGCGTGATATGCGCAAACAAAGGGAGAGTGGTAAGGTTGGAATTACCACTGAGAGTGAATTCTCAGACCACTCAGAGTCTGAGAAGACAGAATATGTGTCTGAAGGTGGAGAGGGGCTCTTCAGGCCTCCGAATATGGATTTATTCCTATCGGAGGCAGAGCCAGTCCCGGCGACAACAAAGGCTTTGGAGGTAGTGGCGGACCTCCAAGAAATAGAACTGGTGCAGGCCCTGCAAGCCAAACAGGCAGACATCAGCCAACAAGAGGAAAACCTCAGAAAGCTCAAGGAGGAAATGGAGCCCCTCCTCAGTCAGCTTAAGCTGAAACAAGAGGCGCGCCGTAAGCAAGAGGCAGCCCAAAAACAACAGCTGCAAAAACAACAGCAGCAAAAACAACAGCAACAACAACCACAGCAGCAAAAACAACCACAACCCAAGCCCGCTTCCAAAAACACAGGAGCGGAGGAAAATAAAAAGACGCCAGCAACAGAGACAGTCCCAATTGCTGAGGGCCCATCGACTTCGGCTAAGGCCAAGAAGCAGCAACAACAACAGCTACAACCAAGGCAGCAGGAGCAACAGAAACAGCAGCAGCAGAAGCATCAGCAGCAGAAGCAGAAGCAGCAGCAACAGCAGCAACACCAGAAACAACCACAGCCCAAGAAGGAGAAGGTGCCACCAATAAGGACCCATAGAGTTGACCTGGACGACATAAAACAGGTATGTAAGTCGGCCACTAAGAGCAATTTTTTCATTAAAATCCTTAACGAAAAAGAAAAGAATTATTCGGTCCAGTGCTTCTCACTGGCCGAATACAACTTAGTAAAAGGGTTACTAAAAGAGGCCACAGCTGAGTTCTTCAGCTTCAAGCGAAAAATTAAAGACGGTCCTTCTGAAGGGCATAAGTTCCTGCACGGAACCGGAGGCGCTCTTAGCTGAGCTCCGCCAAAAAGCCATCGACGATCTCGATTTCATCGGGGTCAAGCCTTTCACTACGGTGAAGTCCAGGCGAGGGGGTTACAGGCTGCCAATGTTCCTCGTAACATTATCGCCCCAAAGTAGGTTTGAGAGTCTGAGGGAAATCAAATGCCTCGACTATCAAGCCATACACTGGGAGACATTAAAAAGGCACGACGACATTTTACAATGTACGAAGTGCCAGAGGTTCGGCCATGCCGGAGTCAACTGCAATATGCAGTTGCGCTGCGTCAGGTGCTCTGAAACCCACATCAAGGGAGAATGCAAGCTGGGGAATGAGCGGGTTGAGGATTTGACCCAGCTCAAGTGTGTCCTTTGTGGAAACCAAGGGCACCCGGCTAGCTATAGGGGTTGCCCTAAGGTCCAACAAATCAAACAAAAACAGGCCAGTCAAAAAGCCGAAGAAAGTCGAACAGTTCGACAGGCTCCTACACAAAAATTCGTGGATCCCAAATTTTCCTACGCCCAAATGGTGTCAGGGAATGGGAACACGAGACAGGCTCCACCAACGGTTGCCCCAAAGGCTCCTGTGCCTAAGGCACCAGAGGTGCAGCCTGCCATTGTAGCCTTGTTGTTGAACATTCAAGGTCAACTTACAGGACTGCAAAGTCAGATAAAGGAGCAAGGCAAAAGGGTAGACCATCTCTACTCTTTGTTGCCTGGCCTGGCGCAATTTAGACCATAATGGGCCCACTGCCGGAGACGCGCCTAAAAGTCCTAGCTGTGAATGTAAATTCACTGATTAGGATTGAACGAAGAGCCAATATGTTCCAATTGTTGAAAGACTACAGTCCCGATGTGTTTATGGCTAGCGAAACTAAGCTAAACCACAAACACAAATTGACTCATAAAAATTACAATATCGTAAGAAGAGACCGGCCCGACTCCACTCAAGGGGGCGGTGTCGCTCTCTTTATACGAAAAGGCATTAATTATAAAGTCATATACAACAATGAATTGCGAAAGCTCAAGACGCTAGAAGTTTGCGTTGTATGCATCTCTCTCACTCAAGGGAAGCGGATGTATATGATTGCGGCTTATGCGGCTGGAGCTCCGCAGGTTACTTACTTTGTTTCAGAACTCGAGATTCTTTTTAGGGAACTGAAACTGAGCTTGGAAGAAAACTATTTCATCTTGGCCGGTGATTTGAACGCAAAACATGAAGATTGGGGAAATCAACATAATAATCCCAGAGGTAACCATCTTTTTAATTTGATGAATCTTTACAGCGTTGAATATGGCGTCGACCTTCTGGCTACTGAAAAGCCATCGTATCCAAGAACCGGCTCCTTTCTGGATCTTTTGCTGTACGACACCAGACTGACAGTTACAGACAAAGTGGGTAATCACCCTCGAAACTGCTTACAGACAGTCGAGTACGACAGTGATCACTGCGGACTGGCTGCTGTAATACAGATTCCGAACGAACGCGTGGAGTTGGAGGAATACGTTGCAACGCATTCTTACAATTACAGTAAGATGCGCTGGCCTCGTTTCACCAACGCCCTAGCGAGAGAACTTCGTTCGAGTGACATAGCCCCACCAAACAACAGAAACCTGACAAATACAGAAATTGACCAACATTTACAACAGATGGACGAAACAATAAAACGAACGATGGAACGAACAATACCAAAGTACAAAGAACGGGACCAAATGGACGCTTACAGAAACGCGACTATTGACGCACTACGTAAGCACAAGAGTGGCTTACTGACAAGACTCAAAAACTTGTACAGACGACTTACAGACCCACACGACTTGGAGGTTAGGACACTGAAGTCGTCAATAAAAAATGTCAATCTGTTGATTAAGGAGAACTACAGGTTATCAATTAACAAGTACTGGGACCGCAAGATCCGGTCAGTTAATTCCAGTGACCCTAGTATGTTCCCTAAAATCAACAAGATATTCAGGAAAAAGAACGACAATGACCTTCCGTGTCTGAAACTCCAAAGAACTGAAGAGAACAGAGACGTACTCAGGACAGCGCAAATAGATCCAGAAGAAGCCATCTTTGACGATGACTTTTTTATAATTGAAGATCCGAAGGAAAAAGTGGAGGCGGTGGGAGCTGCTTTCCAGCAAGTGTACAAGGTGAATGTTAGCACTCGCCCCAACCACGACCTGGAAAACAGAGCCCTACTTAATCATTTTTACCTTCGAAATGATATAACACAATGGCGATCTGAGAACCGCGGTTTCGTGCGGTTCAATGACGATTCCTTGGCAAATGCCATAATCGCCGAGCAAACGGGTCCAAGTCCCCTGTTAGTGACGAAGGTTGAGCTTCAGCTCATCTTCAACTCAATAAAAAATAAAAAGTCAGCAGGTGTCGATGGTATATCCAACGTTGTACTAAGACATTTACCGATGGAGGCAATTGACATTTACACCACACTCTTCAATAATGCACTGAATAATGCATATTATCCAGTGCATTGGAAGACCGCTGTGGTTCATCCTCTCCCGAAAAAGGGAAAGGACAACTCCAACCCGTCAAATCTTCGGTCGATAAGTCTTCTTCCGAGCATCAGCAAAGTTTTCGAAAAGATCATCAATAGGGCTCTGACTAAGTGGGCTGCGGACAACAAAATAATTCCGGATAAACAGTTCGGGTTCAAGGCGGGTCATGACACAATTCATGCTGCGTCTAAACTCGTTTCTGATATCCAATGGAATAAAACAAAACAACAATGCACAGGTGCTGTTCTGGTTGATTTGGAAAAGGCCTTTGACACCGTATGGTTAGAGGGTCTTTACCTAAAACTGAGCAGGCTTGGCATAAGCAAGCCATTGTTGTATATACTTTATGATATGCTTAACGGTAGAAAGTTTGTTGTCAAAAGTGGCAATGTAACTTCTACCACAACATTCTTAATTAAAAATGGTCTTCAACAGGGAGCGGTGAATTCGCCGATTCTCTTCAGCATTTACACCAGCGATCTGATAGGTAGTCTTACAAAGGCAATTGCGTACGCCGACGATCTAATTGCGTACAGAACGGCCCGAAAGGTTGAGGTTATTAGAATTCTCTTGCAGCGTGATTTCGACAAGATTCAGCGATATTGCGACGACTGGAAACTGAAAATAAATGTCCAGAAGTCGGAGACAATTCTGTTCCGGACTCCGTTGGCTAGGGCCACGAGGGATACGTGCAAGAATTGGCGCAAGATGGTTATCGTTGATCTTCACGGGCAGCCATTAGCGAGCAAAAGTGTAGTGAAGTACCTCGGTATCTGGTTAGATCAGTATTTATATTTCGATAGACATATAAATGCTGCTCTGACCAGGGCCAGAGGAGCCTTCGCTCTGACGAAACGGCTGTTTTTTAGCAGTCGGCTTGACCCCAGAGTGAAGGTAATTTGCTACATGGCCCTCATACGGCCGATGATCGTTTATGGTTGTCCTGTGTGGTTCAACGTTGCCCCTTCCCAGATGGAGAAGTTTCGGGTGTTCGAGCGGCAGTGTTTACGACGCTGTACCGGCTTATATCGAACAGCCGAATCTTCTTACGTGCATTACTATTCCAACGAGGTCCTATACAACGGGGCTCGAATCAACAGAATTGACAATTTCGTGATAAAACTCGTTCGAGGTCACATTGCAAGAGCTATGTCTTCGACCAACAATTTAATTTTCGGGGCGTTCTATCCGAACGACGAGTATTTTGAAAGTGCACGCTTGAGCGGCTTCATTCCACCAGAGGCATTCCTCTTTTTAGATAGATGCGGTCTGATACAGGATAGATTGGCAGTTCCGCTAATCTACCACGTCAGACGACGAACCGTGGATAGGCGACTCCTGTACAATCGGGACGTCATGGCACATGGCGGAGCAGAGCTCCTTCGGTTCAGTAGGGCTGTGTCCGAACGGGACCGAACTGATAGGGTGAAGCAGGAGAACCAGTTTTGGTGGCTTCAATCGGCACTTAATAGTGAGTAGTCGGGATGGGGTTTTTAAGCCTTGGCCGGCTTACATACTTGTTTTATAGTTTAAGGGTTTAGTTTTAAGTAGAATAGGCATGGTGGCACCAAAAAAAAATACAAAAAAAAAATACAAAAAAAAATAAAAAAAAATACAAAAAAAAAACAAAAAAAAAACAAAAAAAAAGGAATAAAAAAAAAACATGGAATTAAAAAAAAAATAAAAAAAGAGACAACAAAATATGAAAAACAAAAAATGTCATATAGTTAGATTTGCTACTGTGGTTGTTCTAGTTTTAAGTAGTTTATAGGTAGAATAGGTAGTTTAAGTTAGCTTTAAGTTTTATCTTAAGGACCTTATTTGAGGTAGTTTTAGGTAAAAATAAAAAAGGATATTGATATTAGTTTTTTTTCAAATTTTCTAATAAATACAAAAATAAATAAAACTGAATTGAAGTAAAATAGATCTTAGGGCCGAAAGGCATTAGCATTAAGTATTATTGTTTAACTTAGAGTGTCCGTATGGGACCAGTAAGTTAGTTGTAAGTTATGGTTAATTAGGCTAGTTTTATGAATTTTTGTCTAGCTTTAAGATAGGTTTAAGATTGAATTAATAAAAATGAATTTACAAAAAAAAAAAAAAAAAAAGCGAAATACACTTCATTGTCCTGCAGCTAGCGTCGAATACGACTCTAAACTTCTTCGCAACACAGTGGTGCGGTATGTGATATATTATTCTGCTGTGAGTCACACCAATCACTGGTGTCATGTGACCCATCCTTTCATATTCCCTCAAGAAATCAATATATTTTTGTTTTATTCCAAAATCATTCTGTAATTTCCTTTCTAAAGCTGAAAACCTTCGTTTTGCTATAAGTTCTGAGCTACCAATCTCCCCTGCTGATTCCTTCAAAGGAATTGTGACAATAAATCTACCAGAATCATCACGTGAGTACGTATTGATGAAATTCTGTTCTACCTGTTCTTGCTCCTTTGATCTGTTTGACAACAACTCAATGTCATCTAACTGCCATAATCGTTTAAGTGATTCATGCAGTTGGTTGTTATCTATTGATATAATATTCAACCCCTGCTCTGTTTTGCTTTTCCTTCAAATTCTCCCAAAACAACCTTTCCAAACAATGTTTCAATGCATAATGTTCCACCTGCTTGTCTGTCTAAAATAGACAGACAAGTTGCCGCCGCAAACCTGCAACCTAGCAATAGGTCCACGGGACCAGCCTTCCAAAACTCAGGATCAGCCAATGACCGCCCTACAATAACCATCTTTGGCCTTTCCAAATCGTGTGCAGGCACAATTGGTTGCCATTTACTATCCTGCGGTAGTATATAGAATTCTTGCTCTATTGCATCCTGCGAGTTAAACCATGGGCTTACCTTGAGCGTAGTTTTATATTTAATGTGAAAAAGTTCACCCTCCACACCAATCAGCCTGCGTGTAACTGCTGTTTTACTTAGCGATAACCTGCTTTGCAACTGATGGCTTATAAGATTAGGTTGTGCACCTGTGTCTATTAGTGCACGTATGGGACCATATTTTTTGCCATCTAGTTCGACCCTCACCTGAGCTGTTGGCATCAAAGAAAACCTTCCCTCTAACCTACAACTAAAAGAATTAGTTTTAATTTTACCTTTATTGATATCATTTCTTTTAAAGTCATTCCAAGAATCAACTTCGTCTGATTATGAAAAATCATCCCTAAAACCTGCTCCCTGCTTTTCATCATCCGAGCGTGGCCGTTTTGCAGACCATGGCGCTAGTCAATCCGCCTTCTTCTTCATGTCCACCTGTGGTGCATTCTTCCGCTTTCTGCCATCCTGTACGTTTAAGACTGTGGCCTCAACCTTCCCAAGCACCTTCATTGGGCACAACACGCTGTCATGTGATGGCCTGTTTGGACATTTCAGACAAGGCCCCTGGAAGCAATCATGTACAATGTGTCCCGTCTTCAGGCAGTTTGGGCATAACTGCTTCTCTTGGACGAAGTTCTGCCTGGCCCTTAGATTTAGGGCATTGAAGTCTGGACAGCACCACAATGGATGTTCCATTGACCTGCACAAATGGCACGGCCGTTTTTTGACATCCTCCTGCTTCTGCTTCCTACATGGGGTGACCATGTTGCCCCGTCGGCTTAGGTCCACCCTTGGCGCCTGCTGAACAACCTCCTTCCTTCTGTTGTCCATTGCACTTCCTAGCGCTTCAGCCCCGCTTGTCCAGGAACAGACAGAATTCCTTCGCTCTCGGCAACTCTGTTGTGCGCGTCTCTTCCCATTTGCAAGCTGTCTCCTGGTCCAGCTTCTCATGAAGAACATGAACAATGATAATGTCCCAATTATCTATTGGAACACCCTGCGCTGCCAGCTGCCTCATTGTTTTATGACAGGTGTTTCCCATCCTTTGAAGTTCCGTTGCCTTCGGGGTACCTTCGAGCATGGGCAGCCGAAAGAACTGCCTCAAAAGCTCCTTGCATGTAGCATACTTTTTGTTGTACACCTCTTCCATCCGCTTCCATCGTAATAGTTCTGGTCGGAGAGCTGCCATTCTCCGAGCGCATTCTTAGCCCTGCCGGTAAGTGATGCCTTCAAATATGTGAACTTATATGCCGGCGCAATCTTATCATTTTCGTGCACAGCAGCGACAAACCGATCACGGAAGCCCTGCCATTTTGTGTAGCTGCCGTCAAACTCACCCCACGTATTCTTTACGTCGTGCTGGGCAAACGGCATGTTTACCTGCACAGCGATAGGGGCGCATCTCCTGCTCCTGCTTTGGCTGCGACTAGCTGGCCAATCCTGCTTTTCAAGTTAGTGCAAGCTTGGAAGAATTCCACCTCGGCTTCCACACTTTCCCTCTATATTTTTAAGCTCACCAGAAGGTCATTCTTTTGAGCGAGCATCCCTTTGCTTGCCTGCATTTGCTGCCATGCATCCTTCAGAGCCTCGAGTCTTACCTCGAGCTCCTCCTGCGAGGACTCCTTGAACCCATCCATTTTTGTATACGACAGCATCCTGCTCAACGTGTGCCTGCCTTCTTCGAATAAATATTCGTGATTCGCACCTTCCATTTTGATATGTTTTTTTTTTATTATTCTAAAAGGAAAAAAAAAAGAGAGAAGAATGAATAATATCGTCTCAATCCGATTGCAGTAGGTACTTAAAAAAATAAAAATATATTTCCCACTATGCAACTCGTCTGAGATACCCTAGGTGTCGTGCTACTATTTGTGTTGTTGCTGTTGTTATTTATTTTCCTTTTATTTGTTACCCCTAATAGAAAAGAAATTGGCAATCACAGAAGTACTCCGCAGTAGGTAGTAAAGAAAAAAAATATGTTTCCCAGTATGCGGATTTCTGTGATTGCCCTGCAATAAAATGTTACCCCCTACCTATGTAAACCAAAAATTGTACATACAGATCCGTCTGTATTTATTTTTGCATCTTCTTATTCTGATAGTTGTGTGTTTTTATTGAAAATCCTAATTTTATTTTACAGTTTTCATTTACCATCAACCTCACCAGCTATAATTGGTTCAAATAAAATTTTAATTTATTTAACCCCTTCTCTCATTTTATTTCCTGCTCTTTTATAATGGCAACTCGTACTACTGTACTTTGAGTTCTTCCGGCGGCCTGCAATCATGGCAACTCGTACTACTTTACATTGAGTTCTTACGGCTATTATATACCTACTCCTCTCCCTCTTTCCACTCAGCCGCACGTCTGCGCCTGAGTGCCTGCTTTTTCCTTCAAAATATACACTAGGTATATACTACGCTCATCAATGTGCTCATGCACACGTCTTTTTCCATCCCATCGCACATGCGCACACACAGCGACAGCCTACCTAACCATATACACTACACACAATCTACTTGGTGCCTGGCGAAGGAGAAGAGAAGGAACTAAGAAAAAATAAATATAACCCGCCGCACAAGCAGATACATAACACAATTTGATGCACAACACAATTTTATGCAACGGAAAAAAAAAATAACCACACCACGACAGCACAGCAAGGCACAAAAAGAAAAGAAAATGTTGAAAACCATAATTTTCTATTTAGCGTATGTGTAAAATACTACTACTTTTTTTGTTGTTGAGATATATTTAAACAATAACACGACTTCGCGCACTGACTAATGAACATCAACTGAAGAGATAGAGAAGACTGAACAAAATTCCAGTTCAGAGTTCATATACCTGCTTGCACATAATCACTTATGTATTTATGATGGTAGTCACTCTGACTATTGCCATCTTCCTTCCTCTTTAGCCACGGCACATAGGCCAGTGGCTCTTTCGAGCTTGTGTCTGTTGTTTCAACAAACTGAAAACTTTCCAGGCGTTCATTGTTTTTGCAATGCTCCTCAATTAAGAATAAACCGAAGGAAGGAGAAAAAATAGCGTTTTCATCACTCCAATATACTTATGTCAGTTATGTGAGCGTATATAACGCTCCATGCACAAAAAGACTGCTAGTGGACTGTACTTTTTTGTATAAAACCAAATTGCCTTCAAATTTGGTAAACAAATATATTTAAATTTTGGTATACAAATATGTATATTTAAATTCAGTGACCAATAAAATTCCTTACTATGTTTTGTAGCTTTGTACAAAACTTCCTTCCAGCACCTTCCCTGCAAAATTGGCACAGCAACACTCTGCTTTTTCCCTTTTTTTTTTGATTTTTTTTTTTTTTTAACTTTATACCTTCCCGCACTGGACCTTATCCGGCTCTACATGGACCAAATGTTTCGTAGCCCAACTTACCATTTATAAAAATGAACCTTCCGAATTAAAAGAAAGACACAACGATTTTTTGAGTGGAAAAATATATAAAAAAAACCACTATCCATCTTTATTCAAAATTATACTCCTGCTACCGTCCTCCTTGCGATTCTTAATAAGACTAACTCAAAAAGCTATAGAAACGTTTTCAAGAGCTTTCGTTCGCAGAACGAACGCTTCACCTTCGTTAAGTTATTTAAAATATTTATATATTATTCATTTACCTTCTATTTATTTCTGGAACCATCGACTGCTGAGGTTGTAAATCTCATACAGTTCGATACAGATATTTTTTATTTTCGTATTAACAGTTACATTTGGTAAGCTACCGCACAGTTTACATACAGAGATTTGATATTTGATATATCTTTCTGCTGAACAAGTATATTAATTTGTATATAGAATTTAGATAATAATAATATAAGTAATATTTTTGAAGGAAAATACAAACAAAACCTTCAACGCAAATTGAAAAGGGCAGGTACATTTTGACTCAAGTAAAACTAAGATTTCGAAACTTTTGTTAAGAAGTATGTTATTAAAAAGAGGTTAGTATAATAAATGATAATTGGTAAATATATATTAATATATTAGTAATTTGTTAGTAAGAATTAACAAGTTGTTAAATAAATAAATATAAATAAATGAATAAATTATTGTACAAATAAATTAATTAATAAATAAATAAATAAATAAATAAATAAATAAATAAATAAATAAAAAAATAAATAAATAAGCAGATAAATAAATAATAAATAAATGAATAAATAAGTAAATTAATAAAAAGATAAGTATTGACAAATAATGCATAAATAATGAACATAGAGAAAATGAATGAATAAATTAACAATTTAACAAGTAATATTTAAATAAATAAATAAATAAATAAGCAGATAAATAAATAAATAAACGAATAAATAAGTAAATTAATAAATAGATAAGTATTGACAAATAATAAAATAAAAGTATAATATATAATGAACACAAAGAAAATGAATGAATAAATTAACAATTTAACAAGTAATATTTAAACATGCATAGGTACGAAAAACTCAAACTAACTAAAACATATCGGAAAAATGGTTAATAAATCAATTGATTAATAAGCGGATTTTCAGAGGTTTCACAATTTAGCAAGAAAGTGTTAGTCAGTTTATTGATTCTTTGAAAAATCAATTCAACATTTGCCTTCTCATGTAAGTCTCTGGTGATATGATATCGTGGAAGGTTAAGCATCATTTTTAGAAGCTTGTTTTGTGATACTTGTAGCTTTTTAAGATGACAATTTGCACATTTCCCCTAAACCTGGCATCCATACAGAAGTATTGCTGGAATACTACTTTTTGAATTATCATTTTATTGTCGTTGCTATGACAAGACTTTCGATTTGCCAAGAGATCGATTTTCCTTAATCTGTTCACAGACTCTAAATATCTAAATACCTGTTGAGTAGTACTGTGATGCATTCTGAATCCAAATTGTTCATTTGGAAATATCTGAAACCCATCAACGATGCGTAATATTTTACATTTCAAAATTTTTTCGAACACTTTGCTTATACAACTGAGCAAACTTATTGGTCGATAGCTTGTTGGGTAACCTTGATTTGCAAGGTTTTCCGCGATTTCCTTAAAATCATGTTGTGCAGCTTTTAACATTTTGTTTAGTTCAGTACTAGCTCTAACAAAGTTGGTACCACAATCACTATGGATTTGTTTGCAAATGCCGCGTCTGGCAGTAAACCTTCTAAATACTTGTTTCGTCAAGTCTGAAACGACTTCTAAATGTATAGCCTTTGTTGTCAGGCAAATAAAAACCGCGAAGCATCCTATCATTTTTTGGATTCCACCATGCAAAGTATTTTTGTGAGCATCTTTTGCCACAAGTCTTGTGAAATGGTGGCTATTATGCAATAAAATTGGATGCTGCGCCTCATAAGGTAGCAGTGGGTTTTGAAGTCGACCACCGACTCTCAGAATTATGTTGGTATCAATGAATACATTAAGTGTTTGTAATTGTTTGGGTATTTTATTATTTTCTCGCATATCTTTTAATTCTTTGGAGAACATCTCGCTCTGGGCTGTTTTGATAGCAAGAGTTCGAGCTGCTTACAACTCAGACACACTTAATAGTCCGGTGAGTTTCGAGGCAGTCACTACCACATTGCTAATCTTTGACTTTTTTCTGGCCAGACTGATGGCTCGGAAATTGGTTTTGTAACGAAGCCACCACGCTATTACTCGAATTACCTTGTGTAAGATCGAGATCTTGTGAATAATTACGCTGGTGAGTTCCTCTGTTACTTGAATAGTATGGATCTTTACTGGACGACGTTCTTCTTCTCTTTCAACACTTTCAGCTTGGCCTGGTACATCAAACTCCCACTGCGATCTTATTTATTTATGTATTTATTTATTTATTGTGTTGGGATATAAGACCAACAATCGCCGTTAATTAATCGTTGTATTTCGGATACTTGATTTGAAACAAATGTTGTCCAATTTGATGGAGTTGTTCGAATCCAAGCAAGAGCAATAGTAGAATCAGTCCAGGCGAAGATGCGAACATTTGGAATGGCTAAGACATCTCTAGTATATTGCAAAAGTTGTGCCAAAATGACTGCACCGCAAAGTTCAAGACGAGGTAACGTGATCGTCCGCTTGCTCGGAGCAATCTTCGTCTTTGCTAGAAGTAAGTTATTGTGGATATCTCCTTTGTTATCTAATACTCGCACATAAACCACAGCTCCATATGCTTTGGTTGAAGCGTCGCAAAAGCCATGCAACTCGATTGCTTGATTTGATGGGCCCATTCGATTCCATCGCGGAATTCTCACCTTTTCTATGGTTGGGAGTTCTAGCTGAAAAGCTTCCCAACTCTTTTTGATATGGGCTGGAACTTCCTCGTCCCAATCACATCCAAGATCCCAGAGCTTCTGCATAATAATCTTTGCATTGATTATGCACGGTGAAATCCATCCAAGTGGATCGAAAAGCTTGGCGACGGTCGATAAAATAGTTCTTTTTGTTGTTGTTTCATTTGGTTCCTGTGCATTTTTATATGAAAAGAAATCGCAGCTAGGAAACCATTTGATGCCAAGAGTTTTCACGTGGTTGGACAGATCAAAAGGAAGCTCGAAATCATATTCTCGATCTTGAATTGGAATATCTTCAATCAAGTCTCTATGATTGGCTGTCCACTTGCGTAGATTAAAACCGGCTGACGCTAAAAGTTCTCTTGCTTCATCTCGTTTTCTTCTCGCTTCTTCCATAGAATCTGCACCGCTAATCAAATCATCAACATACATATCTTCTCGCACGACCTTCGCCCCCACAGGATACTTATCCTGTTCATCTTGGGCTAAACTTGCCGTTCCAAACGTTACAGTCTTAAGATTATAAAGCTTCAAAGGTTCTGTTCGGTTTTCTCTCCACATGATGATTTGGTAAAAGGAATCTGGATGACTCACCAAAATTTGTCGGTACATCTTTTCTATGTCGGCCGTAAAAGTATATCGGTGTGTTCGCCATCGTATGACAAGATCTATAATAGATGTTTGTAACTTTGGACCAACCATAAGATAATCATTGAGAGAGCACAATCCAGCCCAATTCCGTTTTTTGTGCCATCGGTCCGGTGCCGTCTTCCGGACGTTTAATTTCCGGTAGAAATATTTGGGCACAAACGTCACTGCCTAAAAGTAAATCGATGGGTGCAGGTTCGTGGAGATGTGGATCTGCCAACGGAAGTCCAATTAGGTGTTTCCATGTGTCAGGTACCATTCTTTGGGTCGGTAGAAGGCCAGTAAGCGACTTAAAAGTGAATGCCTGTAAGGCAGTTTGAAACGATGAGTGGCAAGATATTATCTGTACCTGTACAGCGTTCTGCGAGGTGCCACTACTGACCAACCCCAGCCCTGATACCTCGACACATGTCCTCAATTTTTTAAGCTTAAGCAACTGAGCAGCTTCTTCACTGATGAACGAAGATTCGGAACCTGTATCAATCATGGCTCTCAAAAAATGTAACCGGCCGTCTGAAGAACGAGCCTTAACTATAGCGTTTGCTAATAGCACTTGATGAGAGAAATCTCGATCACCATATGAAGTGTGATAGTTCAAGGTGGTGGAATTTTGAGCATCTTTGTTGGGTTGGAATTCGAAGGCGTTTGCGTTCATAGTTGTTTGAACTACATTTGAGGTAGTTGCTTTCGGTTGAGTTGGAATTCTCGAAGAAGGTTGCGCAGGATTTCTTTGGAAATTGTTATTCTGTAATTGTTGGTTTACATGCAACAAAGAATGATGTCTCTGCTGACAGAAGAAGCAGCATAGTGGACTTGGACATTCATTTAAGGAATGCCTATAAGAAAGACAATTTTCACATACTTTTAACCGTCGAACAACATCTGTACGACCCATGGTGTCCATATTTAAAAATTGTTGACATCTTTTCAACGCATGTTTTTCTTTATTACATAATTTACATATTAAAATTTCCGTCACAGCTTGTTTAGCAGGCTTAAATTTTTGCTTAGCAAGTAAAACCTTGGACTTCATTGGAAAACGCGATTTCGCATTAGCTGCTGGATCAAATTTGGTGGAATTTGAAGTACTCTGATCCTTTTGATCGAAAACTTCAAGAGTTCGGAAACGTTTTTCCAAAAACGAAGTAAATTCATTGAATGTTGGTAGTTCTTTTTTATCACCTAAACTTTCTTCCCACAGCTTTTGAGTAGCCGACGGCAATTTCTGGTTAATGAACCAGATGAGAACAATGTCCCACTTTTCAACCGGAACATCCATATTTTGCAACGCAATAAAACATTCTTTTGTTGTATATAAAAGATTTCTTAAACCTGTAGCAGTCTCACGAGGAAGTGGAGACTGTCCAAAAAGTTGTTGCATTTGGATATGCACCAGAATGCGTTTGTGATCATATCTTTCCTTCAAAAGTGTCCATGCCTTCTCATAATTGCAGCTTCAACCGATAAATTATGAAGGAATCGTTTTGAGTCATCAGTTAAACAAGACTGCAGAAAATGGAGCCTATCTAAGTCAAACTTTTGTTGTTGTGGACCAGAGTCTGAAATCTGTCATAAAATGGCCGCCAGGTGGTAAATGAATCATCAAACTTAGGAAGATCGATGCAAGGCAACCTAACTTATGAATGGGCAGATCGCTGTCCTTCAGAAACAGAAGCAATATAAGCTTTGTCGTCCAACTTGACTGCAGGCGGAGGCGTCGAAAACTTTTCTAAAGACTCCATTAAAATGGCTTTATAGTTAAATAAATATCACTAATTTTGTCATATATAACCTTCAAATCTTCTTCCAGACAACCTCCACCAACAATTGCCTCATGAAAAGATTTGGCCGATTTTTCATCGTCATTCAACTTATCTAAGCGTCCTGATATGTGCGTCTTTGTCAAGCGTTCTTTTGGTGACTTTTTAAAATTTTCAAGTCTCTCACTATTTTATTGAGAATTCCCTTTTGGAGTACACCATATTTAAAACCTTTACGGTCCATTTTGTTAATAAAATATCTTTATCTTACAGATAAAACCACAAGAATTAATATTGACTAGTTTACAACACAAATCAAGCAAGACTTACTGCGTTGTTTGTAGATATTGATGCTGCTGGTGATGCCGGTGTTACCTTTGCTGCCGCCGTCGCTGCTGCCGTCGCTGTCGCCGTCGTCGCTGTCGTCGCCGCTGTCGTTGCTGTTAATATTGCTTAGATGCAATTTGCTTGCGATTTTTATATCGCAATTTAGATTTAATAGATTTAAAGTTTTTAAATATTTGTAAATTGTATTGACACAGATTTACTTTAACACTTTTGAGGTTATAAAATTATGTCCATTTAATATATATATTTCAATTCTTAAATTTGATGTTGTATTTAAGTAAATTAAATATAGTTATTTAATTAATTTTGAAATCAAATATTTTAACAGAGGCCTGGAAGGACCAATGTATCAAAATCCGGCTCCAAGGACCAATGTATATCTTGTACAAGAATTTTTATATAAAAAATTAAGAAAAAAAGATGTAATAGCATTGGCGGAATAATACACAGATACACAATGGTGTTCAGTTGATGGATACTGAATGACTTTAATTTAATATTATTTTCACCTCATATATACTTAACTTATCTATACACAATTATATTTAGTGGAAAGTGCAAGCGTAGCAAGAAGGCCCGAACTCAAGTGTGTCATACATTACTCGGGCACAGCGTTGCCACAATGTTACAAGTGTAACAAAAGTGTTACACTTTTCTTAATTTTCTTGTATTTATTACTATGTTACTTTTTTTTCTTTTTGTTACACTTTTTTCTCCAAACTTTTTTTTTCTTTAAAAATTTACTTTATGATTTTTTTAATCAGTGTGAAGTGCGCTTAAACAACACTACCAATTTGTACACCTACGTCCTAAATTGAGTTGAAATCACATTAATTCGACTCGATCGAACTCGTTCATTTACAGTTTAGTCGAAATCTTGCTATCTTTCACTTTAAATTCAAACTCGATCTCTCGATCCAGCATATAAACTTACGTTCCTATTAAAAATAAAAAATTGAGTTCAAGAGCATTCTTTGATTTAAATCATTTTTTTCAATTTGTTACATTTTTTTCGCTTCTGTTACGTTTTTTAAAAAAAAGTGTTACACTTTCGTGAAGCCCAGCGGCAATGCTGGGGCAATGCACTAGAAAAGGTTCAAGTGGTGCGATATGAATCGTCACTATTTAAGTTGGTCACTGAGTCATGCTGACATTCGCAATTATTGTTTGTTTTATTATTAATTATTGTTTTTCCCGAAAACAAGTTCAAAAGCACAGTAACCATGCACGGTTGATGGTGTCGTGTTGTATCAATAGCAAAAATATTTGAGATATTCATCCCAATCGCTTTTATCAACAGATATATAGGAGAGTACATATTCATTGAATGTACAATGGCTACGTTCAACTGTTCCCTGTGTTTGATGATGATATGGTGCTGAAGTTTTATGTTCAACTTTAAGTAATGGACATAATTCTTCAAAAATGCTGTTTTTATATTCTGTTCCCATGTCTGTTAACATTGTTTTCATACAACCATAGACGAGAATACAATTTTCAAATATTGCTCTTGCTATTGTTTTGGCGTGCTTGGTTGGTATTGCTACTGCAATAAAATACTTTGTCTGATCACATATGATGGTGACTGCGTACTCGTTCCCGCATTAAAAGACTTGGGAAGAGGACCTATTGTATCTATTTGAACAGTTTCGAATGCTTTTTTTGGTGTTTCTGTTATAACCATTGGTTCTCTAATGTGTCTATTTGTTTTGTTCTTTTTACATTGTGTACAATCGTTAACATAATTTTTTATATCTTTTTTCATATTTTTCCAGTAGAAATGTTGCCTTATTTTGTTAGAAGTTGGTACAAACGATTCCTGGGTGACCTCCCCGAATTGGATCGTCATGGTACTGTCTAATGATTTCGTTAATTTTTTCAACATTTTTCACCTGCGTTAATTCCGGAGTTAACGCTATTTCTATTCCTTTGAGAACTTGGGTACCCTTTTATTTAAATTCATCTACTCGAGTATATTTAAACAATTTGTCTCCTAAAGACAATTGTATTTTTAGAAGTCCTAATTTGCCGGCTTCTTTCATAAGCCTGACAAAGAATTGTCTTAGTCAATTTTCGTCTCAACAATCAGGTTGCTTGTATTTATATAGCTGCAAATTTTAATTCCTTTTCTGATATACATTTTCGGAAAATTAAAAATGAGCTGAGCATGCTTTCTAACTTCATATTTATTTAGCGCTTCGTAAATTTTGGAGTTCTCGCCGTGGTGACTTATGTCATTTGCAACAGTGTAAGGATCATGTTTATTCATTGCTCTTGTTATTACTCTGTACGCTTTTGTAGATTTTACCGTAAGTTGCTTTGAATCTGCAATATTTATTCGGGATAGTGCGTCTGCTATGTAATTTTCTTTTCCAGCTATGTATTCCACTTCAAAGTCATATTCTTCAAGGTATAATCTTATTCGCATTAGTTTAGAAGTTGGGTTTCTCATTGAGAAAAGATAGGTTAAGGGCCTGTGGTCTGTTTTGACGAAAAATTTTCATCCGTAGACATATGGTCTAAAAAAGGTTATGGCCCAATGTATGGCTGCTAATTCTTTCTCTATTGTGGCTTTATTAGTTTCTCCTTTGTGAATGCTCTTGAACCGTAGGCTATTGGTAATTGCTTGTCTTCATATTTTTGGCTAAGCACTGCGCCACAAGCGAAACCGCTTTCGTCTGTTGTGATATAGAATTCTTTGCTAAAATTAGGGAATTGGAGTACTTGTGGACTGATTAGAGATTTTTTTAATATTGGAAAGCGTTAGTGCATTTCTCAGTCTAGTCAAATTGAACATTTTTCCTACACAACCCTGTTAAAATCCTAGAATGTTCGGCGAAGTTAGGAATAAATTACGGGATATTTCTGGACTGTTTCAAATTTACTTGGGTCAGGCAAGATGCCTTTGTTTGTGCATTTATGCCCAAGATATGTAACTTCTTGATTGAAAAATATGCATTTATCAGGATGCAGTTTTAAGTTGTACTTCCTGCATGTATGTGTTTTTCGGAACAACCTAATACTATCAAGTCATCCATGTAAAGAAATGCTTGCGATGGCTTAAGACCTGCAAATGCCAGAGTCATCATCCTTTGGAAAGAATTTGGGGAAATTTTCAATTCATAAGGTAGTCGCTTAAATCGGTATGTACCACCATAAGCTGTGAAAGATGTGATATCTCTTGATTCCTTGCTTAACTCTATTTGATGGAATCCTGACGTTAAGTCTAAACATGAGAACTATTTTGCTCTTCCCAATGGATCGAGTATATCGTCTATTCTTGGTAATGGGAATTTATCTGCCATTAGTTTTTTATTAATCGCTCTGTAGTCAATGACTAGTCTCCACCTTTTCTCTTGTTTGCCTGGGAATGGTTTTTTGGGTACCAAGAGTATAGGACTATTGTATTCTGAAATGGATGGTTTTACTATATCATCTTTAATAAATTTACCTAATTGCCTACTTATTTCATATTTGTGTACTTGAGGTATCTTATAGTTTTTAATATACACTGGTTCATCATCTTTCATCCTAAGTTTTTGTTTATAAAATGTATTGGTTGTTATGGGCTCTGTTTCTAATGCGAAAATGTCCACGTAGCTGGAGCACAAGTTGTTCAATGCTTTATAAGCAAATTTAGGGAAATGTTTCCTAAGCTTACTTAATTTTTCTTCACAATTAGCCGTTGCTGGAATCGAATGGATAATATTATAGTCGTGAAGACCTTAATATTCTGTATTGTTATATTTTCATTCGAAGTGTTGGCAATTTTAACAAATGGTTGATTTCTTGAAGTAATTGTGTTAGCTATATACACACCGGTCTTAATCTCCTGATGAGGAATACAAATTTCTTCCTCTGTTGATTCTAAATGAATAAGTCGAATGACTTCAAATCTAGCGTGAATAGAAATTGTGTTTACTTCGAAAGAATTTGACATGGGTATTGCTATATCCTCATGGTAATCTTTCGATCTTATTATAAGCCAATCTTGTTTTGTTTGATAATCTAAAACACAATTATTTTTCTTAAAAAAATCTAGGTCTACAATACCTGAAGTGAACATGGTATGGGAAAGTTGTCTTCTACCACATGGAAATCATGTCGAACAAGCAGATCCTCTAATATTAGATCCGAACTCACCATGCCTATGGTACTAACTGTACCATGACCGTTAAGGCCTGTAACAATTTAAATTGAAGTGTCTATACAAACATTTTGCTTTATGTGACCCTTTTTAAAAATGGATATGTCTGCTCCTGTAGCTATTAGGAACGTTGAGACTAAATTATTTAAAGTTGAGCTTGAAGATATATAACTGCTGAGATGCAAATTAAATGCATACATCTTTTTTAAAGCACTATCTATTCTTGTTCTTGAAGTGGAGTTTGCTGGTTTTCCTGCTGAGTTATATTTCTAATATTTCTTGGATTATGTTGATCTCTGAACCTCTGGTTATTTTGATTAAAATTTCTTTTGGTTTTATTAGAGTTGTAGTCGTCTCTGCTATGATTTGGCCTAAATCTACCTCTATTGTTAATATAATTTCCATTGTAACTACCTTGATTCCGGTTTATATATAGTATGGTATTAGGATTACCAGAAGCATCAGTGCAACTATTTGTAAATTTTGATATGGCGTCATTCATTGTAGTAAATGTACCAGCTTGCATGATTAGTTTAACACTGTCGACTGAACAGTTCTTGCACATTGCTTTTACTGCCGTCTGTGTAGCATATTTTGTTGCCAATTCAGTTGTTAAGCCATCAGAAATGTATGCTCCCTCTAGTGATTTTGTTAACGCTTCTATCTCACCAGTGTATTGGTTTGCGGTCTTACTACGTTGTTGTATATTCATGATTTTGACAATCAGAACTTCAACTGATTCACCTTTTACCGTAGTTTTAAGTCTATCTTTAATGTTTTGTAGTGTTTGTTCTTTGTTAATCAAGTTTCTAGCCGTTCATTTAAGCTTAGTTTTGACTATCAAAACCGCGGTGGCTTCATGAGTCTCTTTAATCTGTTCAAGGATATCTATTGCATCCAAAAAACGTGTTAAATTTTCTGCACTACTATCAAACTCTGGAAGAATTGATGAGGCTAACTTTATGAATTCTACTGCTGTTACTGGCATTTTGGAATCAGGAATAATTCTTCAAATTTAATTTGTATGTCTTCAGCGTAGGTGGAGGTACTTCTGCTTCTTTGTTATGCTTTCCTAACGCGGCTATCAAATTGTCTCTAACGCTAATAAAAATTTCTTGTCCCTGTTCTTTATGAACGTTCGCTATTTCTACAGGTAGATTTCGTAGACTTTCAGCTATCCCATTTAAAGCTGCTAATATTGATATGCAATGTTTGATTATCGTTTCCCTACGAATGGGAACATTTTTGTTAATACATTTATAAGCCCTATCTGCTTCTGCTTTTCTAGTTACTAACTCCGTAAGTATTTTGTCCCACTGACACATCTGTTACTGTGTATGTATAGTTCGTATGCGTTTACATATAAATTATAACAGAGAATGCTTATGCGCCCTCACAAAGTAAACAAAATAACTTAAGGCCCAACTATAATAGGCATAAGCAAACATAAGCTTATGTCAAAAACCCAACGAAAATTCACTTAAGTTTGTGAAATTACTGCGGATAGCCATAATGCAATTTTGCTCACGTATCTACATGTCAACAGAATACACAACAGATACACAGAATGAGATATTCATGCAAAAACACTCTATATGAAGATATAAATCCTTCGTACGTATCACCCTCCAAAACCCATTTGTTTACATTGTTGTGTTTGTAATGTGAAATAATTCAACAAGAAAAATTGACGTGTTTCCACGCATACATAGAAATAACTAATGAGTTTTTTGGTGAAATTTCATAAATTAGAGGAGAATTGACACGCACACTATGAATAAGTTTATGAGGCTGATTTCGGTTATGATAAACATTCTGAGAGAAATTATCTGCAGTGCAGTTGGCCTGTGTGTATTTGATCAAAACTGTCAGATTTACTTATGCGGCGAGCGACTGGGATCGCTCTTGCTTAAGTTTGCTTAAGTTAACGAAACTGAGAAAAATTGAACGAAACGGAACTAGACTCCATTATGGTCACTCGTATTAGATTCTTTGTATTCGTACGTTTACTTATGCGCGCATATGCTAGCTTATGCCTATTATAGTTGGGCCTTTAGACTTCAAATTCAATCGTAAATAATACGATCGAATTTGAATAGGGATTGCTTGTGCACCCTAAAAAAACGAACAAAATAATTAAGACTAAAAAATCAAATCATAAATAATACGATCAAATTACACACAGATATGAAAAGACAAAGAACTGTAAATCTGCTGTGTAAACATTAAATTACTATAAAAGAGTTTGCTTGACAAAAGAAACTCTCAGTTTTTAGACAACTACGTATAGCTGATGATTTCCCCCGACCAACGGTAAGGGATCTGATGCTTCAATAAAGATACATTTCTAAAATAAAAACGGATATTTTATTTAAAGTCAGCAAGTGCACTTTTTTACGTTAAACCTAATACTCAATTAAAAATGGCGCAGTCGGTAGGATTGCCAAAAAATTAAATGCTCAAATTGGCGATCCGAAAAACAGAACCAACACTTTAAATTAATCACTAGCGACTCGTAACCCGTGATCGTGAACAAGTGAAAATAAAAAGTGCAATCGGAGCAAATATAAAAGTGCTTTAAGTGAACTAAGATCAATTAAAGTGCGAAAATATTCAACAGTTCAAGTCAACGCAAATGACCCATACTGTGAAATTCCATAGAGCAGAATATTTTCAAAATTTAAAATAAGTGCATAATTCAAGTGAACCCACGCAAAATAGAAGGAAAATATATATTGAAACTACAAAATAAATCAAAGAAATATAAAAAGAAACAAGAAAAAAAAAAACAACATCAAACAAAATCAAAAGTGCAGAAAAATTATAAAATAATTGAATAAATAAGTGAAAAAAAATTATTAAATAAAAAAAGAGAAAAAAACGAATTAAGTGACATAAATCCAACGAGACAAATAAAGTGACAAAAGACTTGTGCGATAAATGAAGGGTATAAGAAATACCAATAGAACAATAAAAGGAAAGCAAAGAAAAGCCGAAGAAAGACTTCAAGAACATCAACCCTACTATACATCCAAGCCAAAAGAAGAATCAGACTCAGAAGACATGGCGCTGAATCAACAAGCAACAGCTGCAGCGGCAATAGGTAATATCAATCATGGTAATAATTTACAGTTAGATAATAATAATATTAACCTTAATGTACCAAGAGTTTTAGAACTCAACCCCCTTAAATATATAGAACGTCTAACGACATTTGATGGTAGAACAGAAGATCTACCAATATTTATTAGTAACGTTGATGATATAATTCCGACTTTACTTACTTATAATGAGCAAGGTCAAAAAATGTGCGTAAACATACTCAAATCAAAATTTATAGGTGGTGCCAGACAGGCAATTGAAATTCACACCCATTTAACCAAATGGAGTGACATAGAAGCTATGCTACTAGAAAATTTTGGCGGTTTCAAAAACAGTTTTCAATTATACGACGATCTTAGAAAATCGCAATTTAGAGGAGATGTCCTTAAATACTATAATTACATACAAAAAACACTATCTTTACTCAACCAAAAGTGCCTACAAGAAGGAAATCAATTAGATATTCCTAGGAATAATGATACAGCGTTAAAAATTTTCAAGGAAAAGTTACCTGTTAATATGAGAACTATTCTATACTCATTAAGACCCTCTACCATGGAGTCAGCACTCCTGGAGTTATCACAAGCAGTTTTTGTAACTCGCAGTTCTGAATTAAATAATTCAAAATCAAATGAGAAAAACGAAATGAAATATAGAAATAATAATTTTAAACAAAATCAAAACAGTAGAGACAATTTTAATACTAGAAACAACAACCAGAACCAATTTTGAAATAACTGGCAACCAAAGCCATACCATCCCCAAAATAACTATAATTCTAATTTTTCAAACCACAGACAATACAACCCAGATTACCAAAGACCTAATAGACAACAATATAAACAATACCCCCAACAATTTGAACCAATGGATATAGATCCTAGCTCATCTCAAATAAGACGAAGTAATCCTCCTAAAAACAATTATATTAAACAAGAACCTGAAACAAATGACATACATTTTCAATATGCAGCCTCGGAGACACAAAACAAGGTTTACCCTATATTAAAGTAACAAAAAGAAATGCATCTATTAGATTGTTAATCGATACTGGTGCAACAAACACTATAATAAATGAAGAAGATACTCCACCACAATATTTAAAAACTAGAATTAGCCCGCTAACAATTAAAACCGCAGGTAGTCCCATAACTACTTTTAAAGACGCTATTTTTCCCAAAGACAAATTTGCTGTACGTGTATTACACAACGCCGAGTTTCAAATTTAAAAATTTTCCGATGAATACAATGGTTTGGTAGTATACTATTTTCCTTATAACGATTTATTAAAAACACAACCGTTCACTTCGAAATTCCAATTATTATATATATTTTCTCTCCGTATTTATAATGTTTGATTTTAATAATAAAGTTGTCAAGGCGATAATTACAAACAATAATGATTATTATATTTTAAAGTAATAGTAGAATGATCTAAAGTAGATTTTTTAATAAATAGTGAACACTACATTCTCTCCTTTTTTTAAAAGTTAAAATGAATAAAAATAACACAACATGAAATTGAAAGAAAATAATAATTGATACTCATATAACTCAATTACACGCTGAATCATCAAACGAGTTTGATTTATTAGTTTGAATTGTCCAATTTCCATTAATTTTCTTTAAATGAACAATGTTCCGTCTTGTTACTTCACCAGTTGTTGAATTCTTAACTAAAACATCTCCTCCCTTCTGTTTGATAACTTCATGCGGTATTTCACCAAAGTTGGAATCTATCTTGTTTTCTTTTCGCATTTTCTTCACCAGAACTTGGTCACCAATGGTAAGTTCACTTTGAGCAGCTCGTCGCTTTTTGTCAGCGTACAGTTTTCCTTTTTCTTTTTCAATTGCATCTTTTTCAGTAAATTCCTGATTAAAACCTTGATCTTGGTTAATTAGTGATGGAATTTTATCTTTAAGAAGTCTTCCGTAGAAAAGTTCAGCCGGAGCTTTTCCTGTAGTAGAATGTGGAGTGTTGTGGTACATAAGCAAATAGTCTATTAAATCTTCTTTCCAATTGGATCCTGTAGCCTTGCTGATTTTTATTCTTTTAAGTATGTCCCGATTTTGTCGTTCAACTTCACCGTTTTGTTGGGGCCAGTATGGAATTGTGTTATATAATTTTACGTTGAACTCTTCACAAAAATCTCTAAACTCCTTACTGGAAAATTGTTTACCATTATTTGCAGTTATTGTTTGAGGATATCCTAATCTAGAAAACATTTTCCTCAGAGATTTTATAATTGACGTTGAAGTTATATTTTTTAAAATAACGATTTCCTTATAACGGCTGTAATAATCTACGACGACAAATAGATGTTCGTCACTTGGAAGAGGTCCCATTAAATCTATTGCAATATCTACCCATGGAGCTGTTGGCATTGTTCGTCGTTTCATCGGTTCAGGAACAGTTGGCGCTGAAACAAGGAGACAACCTCTGCAGTTTCTTACAACATTTTCGGCATCTTGGTCGATTTTTGGCCACCAGACTTTTTTTCGCAACCGTCTTTTTGTTCCAACTATTCCTGGATGTCCTTCATGAGCAAATTCAATTACTTTTTTACGAAGCTGTTGTGGAATTACTATTTTGTTTTGCCGTAGTAGTATATTCCCATAAAAACAGAGTTCATTTTCAAATACTTTGAAATTAAGAACATCTTTGTTCCAATTTTGTTCATACATTCCTTCCTTAACGCGTAGTATTTCTTGATCGTTTTCTGAAATCCTGTCAATTTCTTTCAAGGTGAATGCTTTGGGAACGCTATTGCTGGCAATGTGATGAACATGTTCTTCGGAACCAAAATTCTTTTTAATTATAGGATCAACTATACAGAGTCTTGAAAGTGGATCAGCAATGTTAGATTTACCTGGTTTATATATGATTTTATATCTGTATGACTGTAATCGAAGAACCCATCTCTCAATTCGTGCACATGGCTTAGACTTTAAGCCAAAAATTGTTTCTAGAGGTTTATGGTCAGTAACGAGTTCAAAGTCTAATCCATACAAATATATATGAAAATGTTCAACTCCCCAAACTAAAGCCAATGCCTCTTTCTCTGTCTGACAGTATCTTTTCTCACAATCTGATAAACATTTGTTTCCATATGCAATTATTCGTGGCTTCATTTCGTTATTAAATTGTATCAAAACCGCACCCAATGCCACAGGACTTGCATCCACAATCAGTTGAGTTCTGTCATAAGGATCATAGTAACCTAAATATTTATCATTTTGTAAAATATTTTGTAACTCTTGAAATGAACGCCGTTGTTTTTCACTTAAAGAAAGTTCTGATTTTCGATTACGATTTTCAATTTTTAATGCGTCACGTAATGGCTCGGTTAGAGTTCCCAGATTTGCTATAAATTTACCTACGTAGTTTATGAGCCCTAAGAAGCTTTCAAGCTCTTCAACAGTCCTAGGCTCTCGAAATTTTTGTATAGCATCTATCTTTGAAGGTGATGGCTTAACGCCTTCTGCAGAAAGAAGATGTCCCAAAAATTCTATTTGTCGGACATTATATACGCACTTAGCATCATTTAGTAAAATATTATTTTCGTTTATAACATCCAATAGTTTTTTAAAACGTGCGTTATGTTTTTTTTCATTTTGACCAAAAACAACTATGTCATCAATAAAATTAACTACACCTTCACATTTACATAAAATTCTTTCCATTACCTTTTGAAATATTTCTGGAGCGCAATTCATTCCAAACATTAGCCTCTTATACCTGAATAAACCACTATTGGTAATAAATGTGGTTATGTACCTTGAGTCTGGACAAATTTCTATTTGATGAAAAGCGTTCTTTATATCCAAACGAGAAAAAATTGACGACTTCCGAAGCTTGGGCAAGATAAGATTCATCGTAGGCAGTGGATAGTTTTCCCTTAATATTGCTGTATTTGCTCTTCTCATATCCACACATAAACGAAGATCTCCATCTTTTTTCAAAATAGGTACTATAGGAGATATCCATGGCGAATGTCCATCTACAGCTTCGATGATGTCTAGTTCGAGTAATTCGTTTAACTTATTTTAATTTTTTCTTCTAAAGCAATGGGTAATTTTCAACAAGGTTGTATTACTGGAGGAATCGTTTCGTCAATAGAGATTTTGATAGTTAAATTTTTTATTTTTGGAAAAGTTGTTTTTTCAATTGAATTTAAAAGTTGTAAGTAAACCTACTTTGAGAACTCCAATTTCTTTCGCCGTTTCTTTACCCAGTAAACATCTTTGACCAGTTTTTATAACATAAAATTTTGCATTAACAATTTTGTTTACTACCTGTATATCGGCGTCAAAAGATCCTAAAACGTCAAGTGCTTGTTTTGAACCGTCGTAGGCTAAAAATATTTTATTTGGCTTTTTGATTTGGTTTCTAACCAAAACTCCTTTCTTCTTCATTTCCAGCCAAGCTCCTTCTGAAATAATATTTGATGTGCTACCAGAGTCAATTATCATTTGAATGGAAACTCCGCCAACCGAACAATTTATTTCATCTTCCTTTTGGCTAGAAAAATGAAAAATAAACTCTTCGTCTTTTACCTTTTCAACTGACCGTATCGATTCCCTTTTCAACTTTTTGTTTCGGAATGTGCTGTCAGTAAAACCTTGTTTTGATTTGGTGCGACATTTGGATTCAAAATGACCTTTTCTTCATTTTCGCAGGACATTTTGAGTCTTGAGCTGAGTGATCTTTTGAACCACATCGAAAACCTTCAAATTTTCGAGAAGGAAATTTATTAATTTTATTAATTTCAATGGTGCTATTATTCTGTTTGCTGTTAAAATTTTCCATTTGAATGTTAACTGTTTCTAACGAATAAGACAGAAAAATAACATCATTTAAACTTTTAGAATCATCCATCTCTAATATTTTCCGTCTAAGCTTTTCAGAAAAACATTTCTCAACCACTTGGTCTTTAATATGTTCATCCGGATTTTCAAACTTACATTTCGATGCTTGACGCCTTAACCGAATAATGAAAGCTTCAAATTTTTCGCTTCTTTCTTGAAACATTTGTCTAAAAATATGTCTTTCATGTTTTATTTTGACACGGATTGAAATATTCATTTAACTTTTCAACGCACACTTCATAGACATCAAGGTCTCTATTGGCATCTAAAATTGGATCAACATTTGCTCCTGGTAAATTGTAAAAAATTTCTTGGAGATCTTGTCCACCACAATGAAGAAGAGTGGCCTTCTTTTTAATAGATTCTGTGGTTCCAGAAATCTGAAGAAAAATTTCAAAAGATTGTTTCCATTTTGCCCAGTTTATTCCCAAAGATTGAGAATCTCCGAAACAGTCAAATGTTCTTAAATGGGGTATATTTTCCATTTTCCAAATTGATCCCTGTCAATCAAATTGATATGAATCGTAAATACAGAGGCATGAATTTAATCAATATATCAATATTAATGAATCAAATCAACACAAATTATGCAATTCTTAGAATTTAATCTATGTACATATATGAATTTAACTCATCCATTCAAATTTCATCGTTACGAATTTAATCTTTACGAATTTAATCAATACGAATTTAATCATTTCGAATTTAATCCACAAAAAAAAAATTCAGACATATTATACAAATCGTCTTAATAACCAATGCATCTTTATAAATCAATATGAATTTAATCAAATTAAGATTTCTTTTCCTCCTTTCCAGAAAAAGATCTTGCAAATTATGACTTACTTAATTTTCGTTTTTTCTTGACGAACTTAGAATTATTTTTGATTTTCTTCCTCCAATGTTTCCTTTTTGGTTTTACAAATTTTCTTCCTCGTCGCCAAAATATACTATTTTCCTTATAACGATTTATTAAAAACACAACCGTTCACTTCGAAATTCCAATTATAATATATATTTTCTCTCCGTATTTAAAATGTTTGATTTTAATAATAAAGTTGTCAAGGCGATAATTACAAACAATACTGATTATTATATTTTAAAGTAATAGTAGAATGATCTAAAGTAGATTTCTAATAAATAGTGAACACTACAGATAGGTAATAACATATTAATCCCAAACAACGCAAAAATACTTAACAAAGAAAAATTACTAATTTTAAACGAACAATCATTTCCCTTTTTCTTTGACAAAAATGAAGAAATTGAATACGAAAATACGATTAATCATATGCATAACATCGAAGATGACTTAAATATACCAGATTTCACTAATGAATTACGAACAGATCATTTAAACGACTAAGAAAAATCTGAATTATTCAAAATTGTCAACCAATTGAATCAAGCTTTTTATAATAAAGGCGATGATTTGACATTTACTAATTATGTCAAACATAAAATACCAACTGATGATAATTCACCCATCTATACCAGAATTTATAGATACCCCGAGGTTCACAAACAAGAAGTCAATCGTCAAATTGAAGAAATGTTAGAACAAAAAATTATTGAACCTTCAACATCCCCTTACAATGCTTCTATCTGGGTAGTTCCTAAAAAAGAAGATCACACCGGAAACAAGGAATGGAGAATTGTCAATTCGAAACTACAACGTTGGAAAATTAAACTTGAAGAATATGACTTCACAATCGAGTACATTCAGGGCAAAGAGAATAAAGTGGCAGATGCCCTCTCTAGAATTAAAATTAATGAAGCAAAAATAAATATATTAGAAGAAGAAGATTTAAGAACCAATCATAGTGCAGAAGAAGATAATTCTTTTTTTATACCTATTAGCGAAAAACCTCTAAATTATTTTAAGAGACAAATTGTTCTTGATTCCAACGTAAATGGAGATCAAACAATTTTATTCCCGCATGTTGGTAAAAGACGAATAACATTTAAATGCTCAAACCCAAAAGAAGAATTATATTTACAAATAATAAGCGAAGTTGACACAAATATCACAAATGCTATATACATTGAAAACGATGAACAATTTAATGAATTTCAGAAAGTATGGATCCAAGAAAATAAAATGAAAAAGAATATATTATTTAGGAGTACAAAGTTATTAAAAGACTTAAATATAAGACGCGTATGAAACTATACTTAAAACATATAAAAACTTTAATCATGTAGGAATTGATAAACTCTATTTAGAACTTATCAGAAAATATTATATCCCAAACTTTAAAGAACTAATTAATAAAATAATAAACCAATGCAATTTTTGTATGACAAAAATAGAAAGACACCCAATAAAACTTCCTTACGAAAAAACGGTAACACCCACAAGTCCACATGAACACAACCACCTAGATATATGGTATCGAGATAAGAATAGAAAATACCTTACGTGTATTGATAGATTTTCAAAACATGCAGCAATGGAACGAATTAAAAACAAAACCTACATTGATATTATTAATGCCATGACTAAAATATTCTCGTATGTGACTAAACCAAAGATAGTAACATTAGATAACGAAAACGCATTTGTAGCAGAGACGTTAAAAAACTTTTTGTCTAACAATAACATAGAAGTACATTACAGTACAGCCAATAGACATACCGGTAATTCGGATATAGACAGGCCCGTCGAGAGGGGGGAAAGGGGGGGGGAAACCCCCTGGGCCCGGGATTTTCTAGGGGCCCGTAAAATTAAAAGCAATGATAAGAGTGTTTTTTGTTCAATATAGGTAGTCTAAATTCATCACCAACATACCTATTCCCACTTATTTTTAGGGGCCCGAAAATTTAAAATCATTCATGCTTTCGCAATCGGGCCCCTGTTTGCATGTTATCTACCAATCTTTCAGTCACAAAGATTGGGCCCCTGATTATTATTGGCGTACGTTTTTGTTTATATTTAATGAAAAATTGGGCAATTTTGAACTATTGAAGGAAAGTTATAATAAATTGTTTCGCTTTTCTTACTTAATTTAACGTAAATTTCAAATTTGTTTTATTTTGAAAATTTTTAAAATCAAAATTAGGGGCCCGGCAACTTAAAACAAAACACAAATATTTATTTCGGTTTCTGTTTTATAAAGTTTCTTTTCTTCTATTTTTGTTTCTGCTGGGAACGAAATTTTTGATTCGGTTTCGGGGAACGGGAAAATACCACGCAAACGTTTTTCAATTGTGGTTTCCGTAATATTAATTAATTAATATTTTGAATAAATTGTTTACTGAAGATTCGAAAGATATCAAGTCACTTCAAAGTGTGTATATTAAACCAGCCATTCAAAAATAGCAAGGAATTCTATATATATAATAATATTGGACACCATTTTCTTCCTTGGCGAAAGGGGACTAGGACTACGAGGCGATAGCAATCTTATTGGAGAGCCAAATAATGGACATTTTTTGTTTAGCAGCAGTGCTCAACGTTGAAAATTTTTAAGAAAAATGTGCCCGGATCCCTTCACAAACTTTTCAATACAAGATGGTCAGCTAGAATTGAGGCAGTGGAACCATTTGCAAATCATCTGAAAAACCTAAGAACATCATTAGAAGCCTTAAGTGATATTAATTTAACTGCTGAAGCTCGAAGAGATGTAAATGGCATTTTAAAATATATGCACAAATTTGAATGCGTCCTAATGTCTTTGATTTGGTGCAAGGTTCTTAGCGCTATAAATAAAGGAAGTTTCCTTCTTCGAGCCAGAAACAGTACTATTGACGTTGAAATTCGAGATCTCGACAACTTGATCTTCGATTTGAACATTATTCGAAACGGATGAGATCAATTTTTATCTGAATGCAAAGCAGTTGCTACTGGATTGGTGGATGTTAAAGAATCGTTTCCATCGAACCGAAAAAGGCAGTTAAAGAGACATTTTGAAGAAAACCGAGGAGCTGGAAAGCAAATAGAAACAGACGAAGAAATAAACTTCAAGAGAAACACCTTTTACGTCATAGTTGATTCAATTATATCTGGAATTTCTCGTCGGTTCGATACGATGAAAAATTTGAATGCTACATTTTCATTTTTATGACAATTTTCAACAATGGACGAACTTGAGAAAACCCATTTATGAAGCCAATTTCAAAGCAGAACTTCTGCCATTGAGTTTGCTCAATGCTATTTATTTCCAGAACTTGGAGACGATTTTCCCCAACATTTGTGTTGCTCTCCGTGGGTGTTCCACCTTACCTGTAACCGTAGCTAGTGCCGAACGTTCATTTAGCGTCCTTGCCAGAACAAAGAAGTTTCATCGTTCGTGCTCATCACAAGATCGTGTTTCCAGACTTGCTACACTATGCATCGAAGCACCTTTGGCAAGGAAATTGAATTTCGATGCAATTATAAGTTGTTTTGCTGCTCAGAAAGCTAGGAAAGCTCGTTTGCCAAAAGAAAATATTTCATTGAATGCAAACTCACTCTAATAAAACATTGTAATAATATTTTAATATAAAGAAAAACAATAAAGAGTATTTAATGTAAAACTTTTAAAATACTTAGTTTTTTTTTTAAAGACAAATTTCAAATATTTTTACTTCGCTCTATTTTATTTTCATAGTAGGTAATAGATCTTCATACTATTTTTTTTAATAGTTAATCGACCGTATTATCAGTTACTTACATGTCGTTGGCAATATCGAATTGAATGTATGATTCTGTTCGGATTCTGATCTAATCGCATGTAGAATTATTTTCTATCCATCCTCCATTTCAACTAAACTGGATGATACCCGTAAGATTGACTTGATGATTAACACTTTTTTCGGTTAATTTTGATTATTTTCATTAATTCCAACCAATTTCATGCTATTCGTAATTGAAATTAGAGCGCACCATATCAGTAGGCATGAACTTTAAGAAAAAATGCTAAATATGGGGGGGCCCGAGATTTTCCGTCCCGGGCCCGGAATTCCTCTCGACGGCCCTGGATATAGAGAGATTTCATAGCTCCTTAAACGAAAATCTCAGAATTTTATCTCAAGTAGAAAAAACAGATGATCCTTTCCCATTAGTAGATCAAGTTATAAAAACTCTTTCAAAAGACAAAGAACTGTAAATCTGCTGTGTAAACATTAAATTATTATAAAAGAGTTTGCTTGACAAAAGAAACTCTTAGTTTTTAGACAACTACGTATAGCTTATGATTTCCCCCGACCAACGAAAAGTGATCTGATGCTTCAATAAAGATACATTTCTAAAATAAAAACGGATATTTTATTTAAGTCTGTTCGAAAGAACAGCAAGTGTATTTTTTTACGTTAAATCTAATACTCAATTAAAAATTATATTTATAAATTTATGTATATATTTATCTTTTTATTTATATATTCATACATATATATTTTTTTTATAATTTTTTTTTAAATTAGAACTGAATAAAAATATACTGAAATAAGTAAGATATGAAACTTAAAAATGTTTTATATTTTTATTTTTATTCTTTTTTTATAGTTTACAAACCCCTTAGTTTTGATTTATTTTGGGTGTATCTTTTTTTTTAAATTTATTGTGTGTTGAGTACAATTTTATAAATAATTTTACACTAGATATTATTATAAGAATTAATAAAAACCACCAAATGTCATTTAAATGACTGGTGTGATCTACGAATTTAATAGTGTTTATAACAAAAATGTTTGCCCATAAATAAGCAGCTGTGAGGTTGCCAGAATTTTATTATTTATTTATGACAATTTACCAGGTCTGATTGCTTTTATTTTCTTCTTTATTTCTTTTTTTCAGTACCCGTGGCATGATGGTTAGTGCTTTGGACTGTCATGCGAGAGGTCTTGGGTTCGAGCCCTGCCTGTGCCACCTTAATTTAAAAAAAAAAAAACAAAACGTGTACTGCCTCTTGCGAGGAATTGACAAATTATTCGAGAGTAATGCTTGTCATGAAAAAGTGCTTTCTCAAATTAGCCGTTCGGATTCGGCATTAAACTGTAGGTCCCCTCCATCCCTGACAACAGTACTCGCACACAGGAATGGTTGAGAGTTGTAAGTCACTAGGCCCTGGTTCTCTACGGACTGTTGCGCCACCTAATTTATTTATTTCTTTTTTTTTGTATTTGTTGAAATTGTTAGGTTTAACTCTCTGTATAGTACTGCGATCGCTCTTCTTTGTTTGAATTGTTTTCCTCCTCTCTTTCTTTTTGCTGGTATCGTTGTCGCTGATGTTGGTGTCTTCCTCTCCCCTGCTGCATGTTGATGTTGCTTATTTTCTTCGATTGTTAGGGGAAGTGGTCCTATTCTCAACTCATCACTTCGGGTCCCTTCTCCGGTTGATGGGCGCTAGGGTCTTCACTCTTTTTAGCGCCTTCCATTTCTTGAATACTGCTCCTAGCAGGATCGCCATGTAATAGCATTGGCGGAATAATACACAGATACACAATGATGTTCAGTTGATGTATACTGAATGACTTTTATTTAATATTATTTTCACCTCATAGATACTTATCTATACACAACTATATTTAATGGAAAGTGCAAGCGTAGCAAGAAGGCCCGAACTCAATTGTGTCATACATTACTCGGGCAATGCACTAGAAAAGGTTCAAGTGGTGAGATATGAATCGTCACTATTTAAGTCACTGAGTCATGCTGACACTCGCAATTATTGAGTTCCGGATTCTTGCAATACTACAAAGAACTTCAATAGAATAAAACCAAATCGTTGAAATGTTGCTTTACGTATGTATATTTTATTGCAAAGGAAATAGAATGTACAATGATAATATATATCTTTACGTTAACCTCAATTTTTGAAATTTTTACATTTTTCGTTAAATTTATTTTGAGATACAAAGGTTGGCAATACTGTTTTAAAGTTGAATTCACATTTTCACCTCAAGTATTATTGATTTATTGATATGGTGCCCAAAAGTTTTAAAATAAGTGACCATTAAACAAAGGTTGGCAATACTGTTTTAAAGTTGAATTCACATTTTCACCTCAATTATTATTGATTTATTGATATGGTGCCCAAAAGTTTTAAAATAAGTGACCATTAAAACTGCTATTTTACTATAAAAATATATTTTTAATATGTATTAAAAAATAACATTTGGATTTTTTTAAGAAATTTCTGAAATTAACGTGCCTGGTATAAGTATCGTCTTTTTATATTATTTATCTTCAAAATAAAACTAAAAATAATGTTGGCACTATTATTCCTATTGTTAAAAAATATGTCTCATTTGTAAATGGTTCGAAATAAGTAGGAAAACCCTTAATTTTTCAAATGTTTATACAAAAGAAGAAGTTTTAGAAAAGGCTTTAACTTTGTAGTTAAACCTAGCACTGTATTTTAAGCTGGATTTGTATAAGAGAAAATATTATCCGTAAGTAATTACAAATATATAAAGCTGAACTATTACTTGAAATTATTGTTTTTGTGTCGGAGACTATTGCTTAAGTTAAATTTCAATCATTACTTACTTACGTACTTAAGATGGCGCTACAGTCCTGTGTGAACTAGGGCCTCACTCAACAAACTTCTCCATCTAGCTCGGTCCCTAGCTAGATGCCTCCAGTTTCACGCTCCAAGATGGGTGAGGTCACTTTCCACTTGTGGGCGCCACCTGATCCGCGGTCTTCCTCTACTGCGCTGTCCTGTGGGTGTGGATTCGAAGACTTTCCGGGCCGGAGCATTGGTTTCCATGCGCTCTACGTGACCCAGCCATCTTAGTCGATGGACTTTTACACTTCTGGCTAAGTCTACGTCACTGTACAGCCCGTACAGCTCGTCGTTCCATCTTCTTCTCCACTCCCCTTCTATGCACACGGAACCGTAGATCACACGAATAACTTTTCTCTCGAAACGACCCAAGGTGCTTTCATCCGCTTTTGTTATTGTCCATGCTTCTGCACCGTATAGCAGGACGGGGTTGATGAGGGTCTTATATAGCGACACTTTGGTCCCTCGATAATTGGGCTTTGCTACTTAATTTCTTTCTTTGCCCAAAGAAGCAGCGGTTAGCAAGAGTTATTCTTTGTTTGATCTCAGCGCTGGTGTTGTTTTCTGCGTTCATAGCCTATCCTAGGTAGGCGCCTATCCTCCAAGTTACGTCTGTCGATGGTGATGTTTTGACCGAGACGTCGATGTTATACGTATTTTCTTGATGACAGCATGTACTTTGTGTTGCCATCAATAACAGTTAAACCGATTTTTGCCGCCTTTGCCTTAATAATCACAAAAGACCCTTTGACATCACGCTGAGTTCTTCCGATTATGTCAATGACATGCAATTGGACAGATTTTTGAAAGATAGTGCGCCTAGTATTGACGTGGGAGCTTTGCACTATTCTTTAAAGTACGATGCTAAAAAAATTGCATGACAGCGCATCACCTTGTCTAAAACCTTTTTTGACATCGAAAGGTTCTGTTAAGTTGTTTCCAACCATTATGGAGCAGCATGAATTCTCCATGGTCATCCTGCTTAAACGGACGAGTTTGTCAGGGATGCCAAAACTAGGCATGGCTCTATACAGCTCGTCCCTGTAGATGCTGTCATATGCGCCCTTAAAATCGATGAAAAGATGGTGGGTGTCGATTTGATGTTCTTGGGCTTCTTCCGGGATCTGAAGTAATGTGATTATTTGATCGACTGTGGACTTTCCTGGTCTAAAACCACACTGATAAGGACCTATCAGGTTGTTGACGATGGGCTTTAGACGTTCACATATTAAGGCAGAGAAGATTTTGTAAGCGATGTTAAGTAGACTGATGCGTTTATAGTTAGTGCAGTTTAGAGGGTCTCCTTTTTTCAGAATCGGACAAACAATACTAAGGTTCCATTCATCGGGCATGCTTTCTTCCAACCATATCTTACAGATAGGTTGGTGGATGCACCTGACCAACTTATGTCGGGCATCTCGGCATTCAAGCCATCTGCTCCAGCGGCTTTGCTAGACTTCAGCCTAGATATGGCAATCTTTACTTCGTCTAAGTCGGGAGAACGGGATTATTGGCTTTCGTCGTCTATGTTGAATGAATAATCCTGCCTGACAGCGGAATTCAGTTCGTCGTTGCCGTTATACAGTCTGCAGAAGTGGTCCTTCCATATCCTCAGCATTGATTGTGGTTCCACTATGATGTGTCCACTTTCGTCTTTGCAGCCTTCGGTTCGGGGTTTATGCATAGCAAATACTCATATATACAGTCGATGTAGGTTATTTTTTTAAATTAGTATTTTTTTAATTCAAGTGGGTAGAGGGTGGGTAGGTACGAGTATGTAGAAAATCAAGTATTAAATAGGGTAGGTTTGTGTGTTGGAAGTAGAATTGTAAGGACTTAAGTTCTTTTGTGATTGCAGTTAAGCCATGACCCAAACCAGAAATTGTGTGTATCAACCGTTAACGTTCACAGCATCAATGTTTAACACGTTTTAAATGTATGTCTACAAATGACGTCATTTTTAAGTCAAAGAGTCAATGCGTTGACTGTTTACGTTGAATATCTAATGGTAGCTTCAGACTTTTTTCTTTAATATATTCCAGTGCCTGACAGCGGACAGCCGACATTCCTCATCAAACCAGGGGTTCCTTGTTTCTTGAAACCCAGCACATCAGAGGCGGCTTCTCTAATTGCATCTTGGCAATGTTGCCACTGGTTCTCGATACATTGTGTTGGCGGCAAAGAACGTCGAGAGAGGTTACTTGTAACTCAGTCGGAGAAGGATTTGGCTATCTCTTGCGATTGTAGCCATTGGACGTTCTCTTCCCAGCATCTCCCTGTTTTGCCTTGGGTCTGGAAACCCGAAGTGCTACCTTGACTACAACGAGGTAGTGGTCCGAGTCGTTGTTAGCTCCTCGGAAAGTTCGGACATCCATGATGCTGGAAGCGTGTCTAGCGACGACCTTCAACCTGAAGGACCAGGTCCTTGATTCAACTTCAAGGGCGAGAGCCGGCATAACCACTACTTATAGGCCTGGGCTTTGAATATGTCGTAGTAGCCCTATAGGGTGTTCACTTAGTAGTTCAACTTAACTGGAACTGCAGACGCCACCGTTGATTCCATCTTGGGAATTCCACCGCTGCGGTCTGGATAAAAGGAGAGGTGCCTTAGTGGAAACACTTCTGCCCCCTCTCTTGTTTGCTACCACCAAAAACTTTCCACTGGGGTTGGAACCCAATCTCAAGTTGAGGTATTAGGCACCCGATGTTCACCACGGGGACGTAAGAGTAAGAGTAGGAGTCGTAGGAGAGACAGAGGTAAGTAAGTAAGTAACAAATTCATTTATTAATTCAATAATTGTTTAAGTTTAAGTTTATACATGAATTTTAAAGCTATGGCTAAGCCGTCAGCGTGGTTGACAAGAATTATAATTCTTAAAAACGTTTTTTATAGATAACAATTATATAGATAAATTTACAAATTAAACATATTCGCTAACTAAAAGCATTCTATATTTGAAGATAACTTCTAAAACTTTACTTAGTGTTTTCCAGTCGCACTCGTTTAGTATTTTAAGGGTGTCTTGCATTGAAAGGGTATTTTTACCAAAGAAGAAACGTCGGTGTGGCTTAAATATTGGGCATATACTTATAAAGTGGAAGCAGTCCTCTTTTGACTTAAGGTTGCATATTGAACAGAACTGATCAAAGCTCCCGATATAAGGGCATCCGTTTAGGCTGAGTAGTTCACATCTCGCTTTAAAAATGAAAGAAATCTCTCGGTATGTTGAGGTATCGTTAAAGTAATTTCTCTTCTCAAGATTGTAGTTAAGCTGAGAATATAACAATCTACTGTTGGATTCACGACCATTTAGAACAAATGTTTCTCGAGTCAAGTCCTCATTCTTTCTAATTATACGGTACAGCTGTTCCTTCAAGTTGTTGGGGTTATTAAAGTCAATATGAAGTGTTTCACCACAAGCAGTACCTAAGTTTTCCCACTTAGCAGTCAACCAGTCTTTATTCCTCAACTCGTATAAGAGCATTTTTTTTGTCATCCTTGAGTCGTCATGGGCTAAGGTCTTAATAATAAAATCAGCCTGCGCTTTGAGGGTACTTGTTAGGAGTTTTGGTAATCCTGTTTCCAAGTAGATTGCATAGTTTGGTGTGTTTCGAGATAAGTTGAATAGTTTTTTTAAGAAATTTCTCTGGAATTGTTCAATTTGTTCATATTCATCTGCACCCCAGACTTGACATGCGTAACAAAGCGTTGACTTCACTACCGCTTCGTATATCTTATACTTGACGGAAAGAATTATTCTACTATTAGTAAACACTTTTCTCCATGTAGAATTTAACAAGTTTTGTGAAGTGTTAGCCTTTTCTCTTAGATGGTTGTTGAAGTTCAAATTGTGGGCTAGTTTTACGCCTAGATATTTAATTTCATTGGTTAGTAGACTTCTATTGTAGTACCACCTTTTCACGTTTTGACTTTGGGAGGAGCGCGAAAACACCATGACCTTAGATTTTTCCGTATTAATCGTTAGTCCCCATCTGTTGCAGTAAGATGCTAATCGGTTAATCATTAATTGTAGGTTTTCTGATGATTCAGACAGAATAACAAGATCGTCGACATTTACAACGGAATTAGATATCCTTATGCCTCCAGGTAGATCTTCAACAATGTCATTGATAAAAAGGGAGAACAGTAACGCGCTGAGAAGACATCCTTGCTTTTCTCCAGTGGTTGTTTCAAACCAATCTGAGAATATTGCACCATCCCATACCGCTGCTTTTGTTCCATTGTACATTTCCTTAATCACAGAAAGAAATTTTGATGAAATACCCAACTGCGAGAGCTTATATAACAGTGCATTACGATTCACCCGCTCGAAAGCTGTTTTGAAATCTACGAAGAAAGAGTATACTTTCTTATTACGTGCTTGGAAGGCTTTAACGATTGAAGAAAGTGTAAATATCTGGTCTGTTGTAGAATAGTTCTTTCTAAAACCGGCTTGAAGATTTGAAAGAATACTTTTCCTCTCCACCCATTTTTCAAGTCTCTCCACAAGTATACCGCAGAATATTTTTGCTAATGCGTTCATAAATGATATGCCTCGATAGTTGTTAGCAATATCAAAAGCGCCTTTTTTATGAATTGGGAAGATAACTGATTTTGTGAACGAGGAGTAAAGAGTAAATGTCAGAGTGAATAGACGTGTTGATAATCTCGTCCGTCATTCTAAAACAATTAATACAATTTTCTATACTTTCTTGATTGCCTAGACAAGTGCAAAAATAAATCGTGTCATACAATCGTTTTCTACCACTTTTGCTGTGAAAATAACAAGTTTAATATTATAAAATAAAACAAAAACTATTTTCTTTTTATTCATACGCAATTGCAAAACGAAAGCGCGCTTTTTATTTTCCTTGTCTCTTGCGTCTCACTCCTCACTTGAAATGTCAAATAAACGATCTAACATCAAAGACAAAGGGCTCCCTTTCATGCAGACCCCTGAAGGAAAAACAACACCATCAGCAAAATCAACAACTCCAGCGGGAATCAGAACTGATAAGGGTACACCAAATCTTTCTGTAACGCTTGCAGAATTTGATGATAGAATTGTGAAACTCACTGATGATATTGTAAGCCGAATCGCCGTAGAGGTCAGTCTTCTTAGATGTGATTTAAATCAACGCATTGAAACTATAGAGAAGAATCTTTTGTCACACGTGACTTCGGTCGATGCATTTCTTAAAAGCTTAGAATCACAACAAGAAAAAATAGAAGCTCGAGTAAATGAAATTGAAGCGAATCATCGAAATTTGCAAAGCAAAGTAATGGAGACGGAGACACACTTGGGTGCATTGCATGCCTTTGATGGGAGAGTTGCTGATTTGGGAAAGCGATGCGATGCTTATGAACGACGAGAAGTGGCATCTGATGCCATTATCTTTGGAATCCCGGAGCTAAAAAAATGAAAACCTTAAATCTACTTTTAATCACATATGTCATAGCATTGACACACCGCCACCAACTGTCAAATCTATTTTTCGCTCCCGACACCAAAAACAAAACTCGTCTTCAAGAGAAAACAAAACCGACTCTCCTATTATTGTCAAATTCAACTCCCCCCATGAAAGAAACACAGTCCTACATGCAGTCTCTCAGTTCTGCAAAAATAAAAGACAGTTGTGCCTCCAAGACGCCTACATCGAAGCCAACAAAAACATTAACATTTATATGTATGGAAGTTTGACTAGTAAAAATCGCTACTTTTACCAACAAGCTAGCCGTCTTAAGCGAAATAACCAACTATTTGCTGTCTATACACGTTCTGGTTACGTCTACGTTAAGGAGAATGCACTGGGTGAGGCTATCATGATAGAGAGTGATGAAGTTATGAATTCAATAGTCGCGAGATGTCAATCGGATGCAAAAACCAACACAGAAAAAGAACCGAAGCTTATAGAGAAACCGAATATTTGATTATTTTTATTACTAGGTATTGTTTATCTTATTATTTCTTTTCCGCTTTCTTCTTCTCTTTATCTGTTTCAATTTCTCTTAATTTTTCTCATTTATTTTCTACTTGTTTTCATTAAAGTGTCAACTCTTATCTGTGTTTGCTTGAAAACATTGTAATTAATAATTTTTATTTTTGTTTTGTTTTTGCAATGATCTTATTAGATCTTTTTTTCTGCTCTGTTAGCGAGGGGGGTTCTCTTAATTTTTATCGTTGTGTGTTCTTTCGTTCTCTGAAAAATCATATTTATATTCTTAAATTGATTTAACACAAAGCGGGGGTGGTTTCGGGGGTGATGGAGGTACTGACGTTTTGCAATCGATGCTAAAAATGTTTTGTAGCCGAAGACAAGGTTTGAAAGTTTGTCAACGCTCAAAGCTTGCATGGAAAAATTGATGAATTTAGAGAAATTTTTATTAATTCAGGAATTCATGTAATTTGTCTGTCGGAAACTTGGTTTCATGCGGATATAAACGATGCAGTTTATGCGCTGAGTGGTTATAGGCTCTATCGTTCTGATAGAAGGAATAGGTCTGGTGGTGGTGTTGCAGTATATGTGCTAGGTAGTCTTATTTGTAAGATAAAATGTGTATCTCCCACTGGATCTTTGATTGACTACATTTTCCTAGATATCGTGTGTGGCTCAAGTAGTTGTCGTTTGGGTGCATTTTACCGTCCAAACAGAAACATTGATCTAACACCAATAAACACATTGATAGAACAAATAACTACAACTTCTACTGACTTAATATTGTGTGGTGATTTTAATAGTAACATAATTGTTGATACAAGCCTCACTGATATTTTTGATATGTTTGATTTGCATCCAGTGAATGCAGTTTGCCCTACACATTTTACAAACCTCTCCAGTACTCTATTAGATTTATTTTTTGTAAATAAGACTGATAAAATTCTTTTTTATAGTCAAACTTCTGCTCCGGCTTTTTCAAAACACGACCTTATATTCCTTACTTATGACTTTGATGTCCATGAAAATTTTGCACCTGTAACTTATAGCTATAAAGATTTCAAGAATGTTGATAGGTCCTTACTTGAGCAACACATACACAATATTCCTTGGGAGTAAGTTTATTATATGCCCTCGCCAGATGATCAGGTAGAGTTTCTTAATAGAAATATTAAACACTTATTTGATGAATATATCCCAACAAAAAATGGGACAGTTAAAAAAAAGTCGTGGTTTACCAATGAAATTCGAGAGCTAATGATGCAAAGGGACCAGGCTTACAGACGGTGGAAACGTTTTCGAGTAGAGGCTCTTTATCAAAATTATAAAATGTTGCGCAATAGCGTAGTTCGTGCTATAAAGGAAGCAAAAAAGCAATTTTATTTACATCACCTTTCCACAAATAATAACTGCCGCAAATTGTGGGGTAATATAAGAGATCTAGGCATAGGGAAGCAAAAATTAAGAAGTCCAGCTGATATTGATGCTGATGAATTAAATCGCCAGTTTGTATCGTTACCCAGTCCTGTACCTTCAGCATTACATAATACAAGATCTTTTGATGGCTTTCCGGTTTCAACTGAAACACTCTTTACATTTTCAAGAATAGATAAAACAGACTTCGTAGAGGCTTTATTGTCTGTCAAATCAAACGCTACCGGGCTCGATGAAATAAACCCAGTCTTTATCAAAGCCATATTGCCATTGTTGTTGGACTATTTCACTCATGTGATAAATACAATTTTTATGACAGTTTTTTTTTCCACAGCAATGGAAATTGGCAAAAATAATTCCAATCCCAAAGAATTCATCAGGTGAAGAGTTTAGACCTATATCGATTCTTTCATTTCTTTCTAAGGTATGTGAACGAATAATGCATAATCAAATTAATAAGTTCTTAACTGCAAACAACCTACTCGTTCCATTTCAGTCTGGATTTAAAGCTAAAAATAGCTGCACAACTGCTTTGTTAAGTGTCGTTGAAGATATAAGAGAACAATTCGATCAAGATTATGTAACGTTTCTAGTTCTTTTAGATTTTTCAAAAGCGTTTGATATGGTGGATCACACTATACTCCTTAAGAAATTACGCTATTGCTTTAATTTTTCTCCTTTTGCTACAGAACTAGTCTCATCTTACTTATCTGGAAGAAAACAGTCAGTTACTCTTGGAAACGTTTCGTCAGCTTTTGTCTCCTTGGCCAGAGGTGTTCCTCAAGGATCAATTCTTGGGCCACTTCTGTTCTCCATATTCATTAATGATATTGCTTCCATAATTCTTCGCTCGTCTAAGCGCTTATATGCTGACGATATCCAAATTTACCTCAGTTGTCCATTAGGTTCAATAGAAAACTGTGCAAACACTTTAAATGAAGATTTGAAACATATCGAAAACTGGTCTTTGGAGAACGGTCTCGTGCTCAATCCAAGTAAGTTTAAGTGCTTAGTAATTTCACGAAAGATAGTAGATCTTTCATATTTTCCGCCTATTTTGCTTAATAACTCAAGAATTGAATTTGTGAATAGTGCAAAAAACCTTGGTGTTATTTTTAACCGTACACTTACATGGAATAATCACATAAATTTGATCGTAGGAAAAGTTTATGGAGTCCTAAGAACTTTGTGGTCCGCACAAAAATTTACACCCATGAAAACAAGATTGCTCCTTGCGAAATCATTGGTTATTCCTGTGTTAGTTTATGGTTGTGAAATTTTTTACAACTGTGATAGTGAAAGTAGGAGAAAACTACAAATAGCTTTCAACAGCACTATACGCTATATTTATAGTCTAAGGAGATATGACCACGTATCACACTTAGCAAAAAACTTGCTGGATATGACCTTCGAAGACTATATCAAGTTTAGAACTCTTGTTATCCTTCAGAGCATAATAAGAACAAAACAACCAAGCTGCCTTTATAACAAAATCAAGTTTCCGACATCAAACAGATCTCTCGACTTGATTTTACCACGATTTTACTACTTAGTATCCGAAAGACAATTCTTCATTGCTGCCATCCGGCTCTGGAATTCACTTATGCGCTACCTAAGAGAACTGAATGACACACATCGATTTAAGAGGGAACTGGGGACATTCCTGTCAAACTAGAGTAAAAAAACGTATATGTTTTGTTTCAAGCAATCTCAAGTGAGATTATAAAATATATGTTTACAATTTATTTTATTTTCTTACTTTATCAACTTAAACTTTCGCATTTAAAATTAAATTGATAATTATATTACTTTTATCATTAGCATTTTCGGAACTCTATTTATTTTTAGTGAAATATAATTATTATTATTATTATTGTAATTAATTAATTAATAATGTACATAGATCTATCACAGATTTAAAAGTGTATTCTTACTGTGTTAGGATGTATTCAATAAAGATTAAAGATAAAAGATTAAAGGAGGAAATTTCGGCGTTATCCAAGATCTTGTTATAAAACTTTAACAAATAGTTAAAGTATGAAGGAGTTGCGTTCTGGTTAAATTCGTAGGGAATCCCATCTTCACCTGGTGCCTTTCCATTTTTCGCTTTCTTCATTACTGCTTCTATTTCCTCAAGTGTTATGGCCGAATCTAAAGATTCGTCGAAGATTGATTGCTGAGCGTAGGAAAACTGAAGGTTAGAGTCGCTGTGGAGAAGATGTTTGAAATGGATTGCAAGTGATTCAGCTGATAACCCTGAACCTATTCTGTAGCTTGTACCGTTAATATTTCTGGCGATTTTCCAAAATTCTTTCGAGTTTTTAGTTTGACCTAGATTAAGCGCATTGCTGTTTTCAAATTCTATTTTCTTGTGTAGGCATAAATTTTTGTAGTAGGTGTTGCAGTCATTGTACCATTTCCTTAAATCGGGATTATGCGAAATCCGGACGATTTTCAGAAGTGCAAAAGATCTTTGGCGTGCCTTCAAACAGTCATTATCAAAATATTGTTGTTTAAACTGTGAACTCGTGTTTGATATTTTGATCGTTGTTGAGTTTCGTATAAATTCTGTTAATTGACTAGCCATAATGTCAGTAGATTCGGTTGCCAGTAAATTTGTTTCAATTAAATTGTTCAAAGCATGCATATAGCAGTCTGATTCCTCATTCTTCCATTTGAGTCTCGGTAGTAATTTGAGACTAGTGTGTCGGGTTGATGAGTCTCTTGTAAATTCAACTGTAATAGGCATGTGATCCGAGAAGGTTTTACACTGCACTTCGAATTTTTTAATCTGCTCAAACCATTCATTATTCACTGCACAGTAGTCATTGACTGATTGCCCTTGACCTCCTATGAATAGCAACCCTGTTCATCTCCTTCAGTACATCCATTAAACACTACTAGGTCATACATTTGTAGTAACTCTAACATATCAGAGCCGTTTTTATTACATATTCTGTCTTTCGATTTCCTGTTTACATGAGTAATCGCCGGATTAGAGATGTGTTGACATGTAGTGATTTGTGCGTTGCTAGTTCTAGCATTCCAATCCCCGATCAATAAGACGCTTTTACTCGATAAGAATTGCATGGTGTGATGTAACTTCTCAGAATCATGATTCCACTTATTACAATTAATGTAGCAGGGTAAAATATACATATTGTTTTGGTGAATGAGTTTTACTGCTATCGTTTCTTCTATTTCTTCGAAATCGTACGCATTAGTTAATGATGTTTTAATGCCATACAAAGAACCTCCACTTGCACGACCCTTAATATTAGTTTTAATTGCTTCAATCCATACAAGTTTATAGCCTACAAAATAGTTTTTAAATTTAATGCTTTTATCTTTGGTAACATGAGTTTCATATAGAAAAAATATATCGTAATTTTTAACATACCTAATTAAAAAAGTCTACAAATAACAGTTTATAATTTAGTCCTGAGATATTATAGGATAAAATCTTACAAGATATATTATTAATAGGGCTGACGGCTTTTAATTCTCAATTTTTTGAAAATCTACTACAATTTGGTGTTTCATGTGCCACCCCTGGTGAATGCAAATAATGAGATCTATTCCATTTTGTTTGTTGTTTGTTTGACATTGACAGTTTGATTTCGTTGACATTTCCAAAGTTAAGATCACCGAACATATTTTGCAGCTCAGTTTCTCCATCAATTTCTTTGTATTAGATTATTAGATTATTAGATTCATTTAAATAAAAAGTCTTATCACAAATAATTAGAGTGTTATTTCTTATCTTAACTGCTTCTGTTGTTTCTGTTTTGGTCACTTTGCGATAAGCAAGGAGGATTCGACGTTTAAGTTGTGCTTGTTTGCTAACAGAGACAGAGGTAGGTTTTGAGAAAAACCTGTGGACGCTTGTGTCCTCTTGAATGCACATGTTGACCATTGGAACATCAATTTTAAGAATTTCAATCATTTTTTAAGAAACATTCTTAATGCATTGTGGACAATATCAAAGAAAATCTGTCATTCTTAAGGAATATGAGTGATTTATTCGATTGCCTATACAGCAAATATAAACAAATATTTGTAAATAGTCGCAGGCTTCTGAAATTAACTGTTCAACAGATTGATTTTTTAACATGGCAAATACGTTGTCTATTTAATAAAACAGTATTGGGAGAAAGAAAGAAAATGGAACAAAGAAAATCAAGGTTAAATTGACATTAATTTTCGGCATCTCCAAACCTCGATATGTTTACGAGAAAGATAACTTTGGCGCCAATAAAAAATAATGGTTTTCGGTAGAGGGGCTCGATACAACCATTTTTTACTATAGGAGATAGGGTCTGTCTTCCCTCGTTTAGACGTGAATGGGAGGGTATATCTCCCCTCTTTTAGGCGAGAGTGGCAATTTTATGAAAATTGACTGAAAGTCTAAAAAATTATTTAAAAACAATGGTAACACTTACAGCTATAAATGTTTTTTCAAAATCCAGAATTCTACACTTTATAGTTAATTTTAAATAAAGTTGTTTTAATCCATATTTTTTTAATTTTTGACTTTAATATCAAAATTTATGAAAAAATCCATTTTGATTATTATTATTCTCATTTTTATAAGCACCATTAAAAAAGTAATTGTGGAGGAGCCAGCTGCTAAAATTACAGAACAAAAAAAAAACACTCCACATCCATCAATACATCGCACTTTTCTTTTATAACAAATACTGCATTGAAGAAAAATATAAGCATGACTTGGGATCTCAAATAATGGAATTATTGCTAGATGTAAAAAAAGTACACCCATGTTTGATTGATGGACAAGAAAGTTTGGGTCTGCAACTAAACGACTTCCACCCTCCCGAAGTTCGCAGTGAACACGTGTTGTTGCCAAAACTACCTCGGCCCTTTACCACTAATGACAAACTTAAGAACTCCACAGTGACACTGGTAAGGATGATGAATTCATTGACTAGACTTAAGCTAAGTGTACACGATTGCCAGGTCTGACAGTCATTGTCAGATCTGCAAACGTCTGACAATGTGTGAAAATGAGCTGATAATGAGCTGAAAATTTAATTTGTGTGTACACGGTTTGCAGATATCTACAAACATCTGCAAATCTGTTGCCAAATATTTGTCTGACAATGTCGACAAACTAATAGCTAATAAACTAATAGCCAAATAGCTAGCAATAGATTTGCAAACATTTGTAGATTTTCTGCCAACCGTGTACACACACAAAATTTACCTTGTAGTTTTCACCAAATTTGTCTGCCAATGAATAAATTTGCAAATGTTCCTCAAACGGCATCTGCAAATTTATTTATTGTCAGACGTTTGTACAATCGTGTACACACGATTGCCACATCTGCAAATTCATTTGTCTTCAAAATGATTGATGAACAAATTTTCCTGCAAATCAATTTGGTGTGTACACGGTTGTCAGCTTGCGTGTACACGATTGCCAGATATCTACAAATTAATTGTCTGCAAATTAATTTGGTGTGTACACGATTGTCAGCCATTCGAGACAAATTTTTCAGTGACAGATCTGGCAATATTTGCAGATCTGACAATCGTGTACACTTAGCTTTACATACATACCTTAAACACATTGAAAATTGACGAGACAATTTTTACTAACTCCGGACTTACAAACAGACTGACTGGGACGCGGAATGCAATAATTCTATCTTCTCGTAGTGCATTCTGGGTTCTGTATGGATTTGAAGAAGTATAGTTTTGCTATTTTTCAATTATCTCGAAACTAGAAGACATACAAAAACTAGTTTTCAATTTTTAATAAAACAAATAATTAGAGTAATTAACTACACCAATTACTTTTTTATCGATATCCATAATCATGAGAACAATAATACTCAATTAAATTGTTTTTGAATTCAATTATTTCAAAAACTATTGACACAAACAGCTTTATTTAAAATGCATTGTTGCCAAATTTCCAGGATTCCTGCAATAAAATCCAATTAAAATAAAACACCAGAAAAACTTTACCTCTTAAAGCAGCACACAAAAAAAAGACGTGCAACTTTATTTAATTCCTTAGTTGAACACTCGTATATGTTGGTTGTCAGCTTCGACAGCTGACTTAATGCTATGCGTTTCTGGGTGTAACAGTATTATGAATTGTAGAATTCTGGGTTTTGAAAACGGTATCATTTATAACTGAAAGTGTTGATGTTGTTTTAAATATTTGTTTTTAGATTTCAAGTCAATTTTTATAAAACTGCCCTTCCCGTCTAAACGAGAGGAGGTAGACCCCCCATAGTAAAAAATACTTGTTATAAATCATTCTACCAGATACCGTTATTATATCTAGGCGCCTAAGTTATTGCACTCTCCCCTGGATTATTAACGATGAAAATACGACTTGAAGTTTTTTCGCGAATCACTAACTGAGTTCGAAATAAACATTAATAACAAATAAATCGAGTATAATTTCGGTAAAATACTCTGGACAATTGCAACTGGTCGTGAAATTAACGACGAAAGATTGGTTTTTCAAAATACAGCTCTCATTACATGCCTAGCAGTGTTCATACGTTTCTGGTTGATTCAAAACATGTTACATATATATTTTTCCCATTAATGGTGGTTGTGATAGTGAGTCCTCAACTACCTCAAGGTTTTGTCGAAGACTTCGATGTTCAATGTCCTTTTTTGATGACAACATATACTTGGTCTTGCCGTCATTGACAACTAAACCCATCTTCTTAGCTTCCGTCGCAATGCTCAAAAACGCTCCACTGACATCACGCTTTGATCTTCCAATTATGTCAATATCATCTGCATATCTGAGTAATTGGATGGACCTTTGGAAGATTGTGTCTCTAGTGTTGATGGTTGGGTTTTGCACAATTCTTTCCAAAACGATGTTGAAGAAGTCGCATGACAGTGCATTGCCTTGTCTAAGAGCTTTTTTGACATGAAATGCATCGGTGAAATCTTTTCCGACCTTGATAGAGCAGCGTGCATTCTCCATCGTTATTCTGATAAAACGGTTAAGTTTGACAGGGATGCCAAAACTAAACATTGCTCTGTAGAGCTCTTCCCTATAGATGCTGTGATTCGTGGCTTTAAAATCGATAAAGAGATGGTGGGTATCGATTTGAAGTTCTTGGGTTTTTTCCAAGATCTGCCGTAGTGTGAATATTTGGTCGGTGTGGACTTTTCTGGTCTGCAGCCACACTGATAAAGACCTAACAGGATGTTGACGAACGGCTTCAGACGTTCACATAAAAAGGCAGAGAGGATCTTATATGCAATGTTAAGAAGACTGATGCATCTGTAGGTGGTACAATTTATAGGGTCTTCTTTCTTATGTATTGGGCAAAGTATGCTGAGATTCCACTCATCGGGAATGCTTTCTTCCGACCATATTTTGCAGATGAGTTGGTGTATGCTCCCTCTCAAGTCATCACTTGCTGTTTTGAATAATTCTACAGCGATGCTGTCAGCTCCAGCAGCTTTGTTTGACTTCAGTTTAGATGTAGCTATCATCACTTCGTCAAGGTCGGGTAGGCGGAGTTGTTGATTTGCGTCGCCTAGAAAATTTTAACAACCTTACACACCGCAAATTTGAATTGTATCTCTAAGTAAATCTAAATTTATAATAAAAGAAACTGATTTGTTAGACCACGTAGATACATGAATTAAACATAACAAAAAAATTGAAGCAGTTACAAAACTTCCTAGTGCTACAACGGTAAAAGAAATGCAACACTTTCTAGGATTAACAGACTATTACCGAAAATGAATCTCAGGTTATGCAGCTGTTATAAAATGTATTGTTTAATTATTTGGATTATTTCAGGCACTAAATTAATAACAATAATAATGCATAACAAACAAAAAATTAGGAAAAATGTATAGAATCATAGCAGACAAAAATTGAATATTATATAACAGTATAAAAACTAACAATAATTGTTTGAAACAAATATAGACCAAAAAATTAGTTATACAATAAATGAGATGAAGGTTTAGAGAGGGGTGGGGGACAAAATGTTTCTAAAGGATGCAAGATTAAGGCGAAAATCAAAGATTTCTTGAACAGAATCAGCAGAACGTAACAATGTGGAGATTGGATTAAAGTGTGCGTAGTTTGTAAGGTGAGTGGAAAGGTTAAAAAAGGGAACGAATCGCTGAGATGGCTACCCTAAGGAACCTCGGAGGATGCGAAGATCGGATCAGACACCGCGTTTCTAAACACAACTCTATATGTACAGTTCTCTAGGTATGATTTAATCCATTCAATGACATCATTCCTACAATAGAGAGAAATTGACATCAAAATATTGTTATGAATATTTTGTTAAAGCTTCAAGCAAGACAAATCGACAGACGCGATGGGAAGTTATCAGAGTGGGTCGCACCCCATCCTCTTTTTTAATTGATTTCAATCAAACAGCAAGCGTGCAACAAAATTTAACAAAATTTAAACAAAATTAGAAATGTTGTCTGTGGTTTAGAGATAACGTCATAAGTTTTAGATATAAAGTGGTTTCATCCTATACAAATATTGTTGTTAATATTTTGTAACATTTAAAGACAGTGCGTGGCGCAAAATTTTAAACAACCTATTGTTAAGGGTTTTACAATTTACTAGTTAGCAATTTGCTAAATATTTAGAAATTTACTACCGGATTCCACAATTTTAAACCTTTTTTTCGTTTTACTAACTAGTAAATTGCTAATTGCCTTAAAATATGAGCATTCAAACATGTTTAAAAAGTGACAGTTCTAAGCAAATACGCTTAAACGAACTTAATAATTGGAATTCCCAACTTTTCACTGGACCATTCCATCCGCTGTATAATAAATGTACAAATGTAATATGGATTTATCAAATTGCTAAAAGTTAAAGTAGCCGCTCCGTGATTTTTAATTTTAGAAAATTGTTAAGAGATAGTAAGATGTTAAAATCGTTTAAAGTACGGTAAATCATCGTTTAAGCTTAGTAAATCGCTAAAAATGACTTTAACATTTTACTAAATCGTTTAAAATTTTGCGTCGGTGTTTCTTACAAAATGCCAAAATGCAAATAAAATTATTTAACTTCTCAAATATCTCGGCAGAAAATAGCTAGAACTTAAATAAACAAAATGTCTTGTTACAAAAAATTGTTGAATTTAGTACTTGCAAAATGTATACTTAACATGTAACTTATATTAACTTAAAGTGGGAAAATTTTTTACATACATATATATTCTTTGAGTGATTTGCTTATATATAAATGAAATGGAATCGAAATGTACCATGTAAAATCATATGAAATCAAATGCTAATTTAGTAGTCGAATTAAACTTTTAAAGCAAACTTGAATTTGTTTCATTTATTCCCAACAAAGGTTATGGGCCCAGATTCCCACACGTTGAAAAGTCTTTAAAGTTTCTTTTTTTTTCATTTGCTTAAAAAATTAATTTATCGAAGATGAGTTCTGGATCGGGGTTATATCAAATTGAGAAATTGTGTGACGACAACTACGATGCATGGGCAATACAAATGAGATCTGTTCTTATTCATAGTGGACTATGGACCTATGTATCTGGTGAGACGATGGCCCCAGAACCAACTGAACCTGCAGCATCAATATCGGAGTGGCAGAGGAAAGACGAAAAGGCATTGGCGACCATAATTCTTTCTGTTAAAACCTCTCAACTTTTGCACATTTTAAACTGCAAAATTTCTTATGATGCATGGAAGAAATTGGGAGACATTCACCGTCCGAGTGGTCCAGCCAGAAAAGTATCTCTTTTCAAGCAATTACTGAATCTTAAATTGCCTGAAAATGAAATTGTAAATCATTTAAATAATTTTTTCAATGTGTTTGAAAAATTAACTGAAATAGATATTAAATTGCAGGATGAGTTGTTGGCTATCATTTTGTTATCCAGTCTACCAAAGAGTTATGACAATTTCATCATCGCTATCGAGACCAGAGATGAACTGCCGTCGACAACTGTTCTTAAAACTAAGTTGATGGAGGAGTTGAAAAGGCGAGAAGGGGATTTTTTTCCAAACAAAGACATTACACACAAAAACAACGGAGTAAGCCGCACACAAAAACAATTCGCGGTAAGTGTTTTAAATGTAACAAGAGAGGCCACTATGCATCGACATATACAGCAACAAATGCTGCCGCAACAAGTTCCTCGCGAAACAAGTTGACATCATCTTTTGCAATGCTCAACACAGCATATTTGTCAACACTTGATAGAGACACATGGGTTCTTGACAGCGGAGCAACCTGTCATTTATGTTGTGACAAGACACTATTTATCGAGCTAAGGGATCATATGGAAAGAAATGAATTGGCAGCTGATTATTTTATTGAATCGATGGGTTTATGCAACGTTTTGATTATAACATCGAAGTTTAAAGTTATGCTGAAAGACGTTAAGTTTGTGCCTAATTTAAAAGCTAATTTCATATCAATGAGTAGAGCCACACAAAGTAAGCATACTGTAAAATTTAATCACAAAACAGCTATAGTTCGAAATGAAAACTCCGAGATCGTCATGAGCGCAGATAAAGTTGGGAATCTGTACTTGTTTAAGCTAGATAGATCGAAATTATTTTATCTTGATAAAGGAAAAGTTGATATGGAATTCTTAAAATGGCATGAGCTATATGGGCATTTAAATGCCAAAAGCTTAAGCTCGTTATATCATATGAATATGTTTAGGGGTTTGAATTTGCCAAGGGTTGTCGATGCTTTGGAATGTGAAGTTTGCCTAAAAGGTAAAATGTGCGCTATCCCGATGCCTAAGCAATCCATTCATCAAAACAAAGATGTTCTTGAAGTTGTGCATAGTGACATTTGTGGTCCAATGCGAACGCAATTTGTTGCAGGCACTAGGTTTTTCGCATTATTTATTGACGACTATAGTAGGAAGATATTTGTTTATTTCTTAAAGCATAAGAATTAAGTCTTTGATGCATTTAAATCTTTTAAGTCGTCAGTTGAACTAGAAACATCAAAGAAAATCAAAGTTCTTAGAACTGATAATGGTGGCGAATACCTGAGTATAAATTTCAGTCGGTACTTGCAAGAGGCAGGGATTAAGCATCAATTAACAGTTCCATACACCCCACAACAAAACGGAGTAACTGAACGAGGTAATAGAACTCTCGTTGAAATGGCAAGGTGTATGATATTAAACGCAGATCTTCCGAGTTCACTTTGAGCAGAGGCAATAAACACGGCTGTTAATTTGCGCAACCAATCGCCCACAAAGATTTTAAACGACAAAACACCATAATGGGGCATGGAGTGGACGAAAGCCAAATGTATCGCATTTAAGAATATTTGGATGTAAGGCGTTTATGTTGGACAAGCGCCCGTCGAAGTCAAAATTTAAAGCAAGAGCTACAGAATGTTTTCTGTTGAATCTAAAGCGTATCGCCTTTATGAACCAAAATCAAATAAGATTTTTAAAAGTCGCGATGTTCGTTTTCTAGAACAGGTAAATAATATTCTATGCAAAGAGGTCGATTTGATTCTACAACAAGAAACAGAAAAACCAAAAACAAGTCTCCTTGAAGAAGAAAAGGTTAAGACTCTTAAATATGAGGCCATGATGTGAAACAATCTATAAACGTGTTGGATGTGAATGACGATGTTTTTACAGCTGATGTTGTTGCTGCTAATGAGGATGACTCAGATGATGTTCCTGTTGCGCATGAGGATGAGATTGAAAACGATGATTTTGAAGATGCCAACAATATGAGTACCAGTCCTTTAAGTGAGCACGTTAGAACAGACGATTCCGATCGAAGTGTCTTTTATGTGAGTGATGATGGTGTTATTGCCGATGAAGTCAGAAATGATGGGTTGAGTGTTGTTGTTGGTGGTGAAAAAGTGGTCGAGCAAAATATACCAAAGGAGAACACAAGGAAGTGGTGGCTGCGGTCAAGTAAACGAAGATCTAGTTCTGCTAATTTTTTGATAAAATCTAATGAGTTTCTTGTGAATCCAACCACAGTCGAAGAGGCCCTTAATCGAAACGATAGAGACCAATGGAAAAAAGCTATGCAATCAGAATACAGTACTCTATTACATAACCATACTTGGGACCTAGTCGATTTACCAACAAATAGGAAGGCAATCAAATCAAAATGGGTATTTAATATCAAGCGCGATAAGAATGGCAACGTAGAACGCTACAAGGCTAGGCTGGTGGCAAAAGGCTGTAGTAAAAAATTTGGACTTGACTATCATGAGACGTTTTCACCTGTCGTACGTTATTCCTCAATAAGGTTGTTGCTTGCTATTACTGTAGAATATGACTTGATAGTACACCAGATGGATGTTGCAGCTGCCTACCTAAATGGCGAATTAAAGGAAGATGTGTATATACTACAACCAGATAAGTTCGTGCATCCGGATAGCGCAAGTAAAGTATGCAAACTAAGGAAATCCTTATATGGACTAAAGCAGTCAGGGAGGGAATGGAATGCGAAGTTGGATAAAGTTCTAAAAACTATTGGGTTCCAACAATGCAAGGCTCATACATGTGCTTACATTATAAATCGAGAAGGCGTAATCACTTTAATAGGCGTTTATGTGGACGACTTATTGATAGCGTGTTCAAGTCGGCGGAAATTAGAAGAAATAAAGTTTCTCATTAGACAGGAGTTCGAAGTGGTTGATAAAGGTCCTGTTGACTACTTCCTTGGAATGGAAATATCCAGAATGGAAATATCCAGAGACATCAAGACCAATGAAATCAACTTATCTCAGCGTCAATTCATCCTGGATTTGATCGAAAGATACAACAAATTAAAACTTTTACACAAAATTATGTTAAAAAAATTACTTTATTAAAAAAATATATATTCTTAAGACTAAGTGTAATCATGTGCGGTACGCACTGCGGTAGGAATCGAACTCAAAACTTGTTGATCATCTCGTTCTCCTCGGAGGTTCGGATGACGGTGATTGCCTGCGGCGTCGTCGGTAGTAATGTATCTATTATCTATTTTTGGGGATTGGCAACACTGGTTTGTTGGACAAAAGTTTAAGTTTGATCTACGCTAGTTGAAATTACATATTTATATTAATCTAAATAAAAATAAAAATAAAAAGTTTTGTCAAACAGTTGCTCTATCTGAGTAGTTTTTGTAGTGTCAATAAAAAGGAGGTGAGTCCTTATTATAAGCAAAAAACTAAGAAAAACAAAAGTATCCAAAGTTTTGCAACGGAAAAAAAATCAAAATGCAACGGACCCCAAAAAAAACTGATATTAACAGCTTGAATGGTCAATTAGAACAAAGGCCGCCAAAACGAGGATTTATGCAAATTTCTCCAGAGCATCAAGCTTATGGTACAACAAGTGCACAAATCTCCGTCGGGCAAATGAATGCAATTGACCTGAATCAAATGATTGAAAACACAATGGCAAAACTTCTTGATTCACGTCTCATGAACATGCCGACGAAAACAGATTTTGAGGGACTTTCTTCCAAAATAACAACACTACAAAACACCAATGAATCACTGCAGGTAGAGCTGAAAGAGGTTAAAGGTCGTTGTAATTCCTTAGAACGACAAGTTGAGTATTTGGAAATGAAAGCCAACGAAAGGAACATCGTCTTGCATATACCGACTGCAGATGGAGATGACCCCGTGGAAAAAGCAAAACAATTATGTTTGGGGCTTCTTGAATCAAATAACAGTAACATTATTGCAGAAACACAACTACTTCGAACAATAACAACACAACTTCCAACGTTATTGTTAAATTGCAAAAAAAAGAAGATGTTGCACGCATTTTAAAAGCAAAAGCTAAACTCCGAAATACTGCGGCATCATTACATAAGGATTATCCAGCTGCATCACGAAATAGAAGAAGACTTTTGTACAAACTGAAGAATGATATTTTTACAAGAAATAAGACGATAAAAACTGAGATACGAGGTCAATCATTAATAATCGATGAAAAAGCTTTTTATTATGATCGAAACAACAATCTGAAATGTGATGGCGAATGCGGAATGTCATTGCTGTCACAGATGATAGGTGACAGCTCGGAAGGGCGCGTTCATAAATCCAATCCTGAAGGTGGACACGCAAGGACGATTGCAATAAACAATGCATCGACTACAGGTGGCTTGCAGCCTACTCAGAATATTTAATTGTAATGCCGTCTGCCTTTATTCTAATAAAAATACAAAAAATAGTAGTTTAAATATAAAACAATATAAAATCTTATCATTTAATATTGCAGGTTTAAGTAATAAGTCCCTTTTTAATGATTTTTTTAATTTTGTCAATCAATATGAAATTTTCTTTTTGTATGAAACATATATCACTGAAACTGAAAATAATTTTAACAATTTCCAACATAAATTTGCAAATTATGAACTAAAACTAATACCAGCTGTTAGATCACATACAAGGGGAAGAGCCAGTGGTGGATGCTACTTTGGGTACAAAAAAGACTTGTTTAACATCCGGTGTAATTTCGACTGTTACGCAGATAATACTTTCGTTAACGTAGAAATAAACAACAAAAAGTTTTATATCATACCAGCATATCTCAACTGTAACAATTGGAATCGTGACTTTGATAAACTAAACGAATTGATGGTATGTCAATATAAACCGAATACTTTACTTATTGGTGATTTAAATGCAAGAGTGGGAAAAAAAGAAGGTATAGAAAAATAATATCCGGTATTAACCGAAAGTCAAAGGATGAAATATGTAACTCGAGAGGTTTTCAAATATTAGAACTGTGTGACGACTTTGGATTAAGACTCCAAAATGGAACGAGCAAAGGTGATCCAAATGGTGAATTTACCTTTGTAGGAGCGCAGGGATCATCCGTTATAGATTACAGTTTCTTCTCAGGTGAATGGAAGGATTACATCTCCAACTTGGAGGTGCTGCAGGTACCTTACGCAGACCACATGCCAATAGTTGTAACCTTCGATCATATGGAAACAGCCAATCCAGAAATTGTCGATATGGTGCTCCTTCCTAAACTTGCGTGGAAACATTCCAAGGCCGATGATTATAGAAACAAAATAGATAGCAAGCTGAGTGTTGAGTATGTTTCAGGAGTCGATCTCTTCGTATGGTCAACAAGGAAAAACTGTGTCTTTTAAAGAACCATGGTTCGACAAGGAGTGTATGAAAGCGAGAAACATATCTTATGCGTGGTTGAGAATATTTCGTGAAACGAGTGATGGTCGAAATAAGTGCTTTTATTTAGAAGCAAATAAAAAGTTTAAAGAGCTATGTAAAATAAAAAAGAAATCGTTTTATGAATTGGAAGCTATGAAGTTAACACACTCTAATAATTCTAAAGATTTTTGGAAACTAGCCCGGAAATTGAACGGAGGTCGCTACGTTACAAGCAGTGAGCTAAAACCAAATGTACTGCAGTCTCATTTCCAAAATCTTCTTGCACAAACATCTGTAAGGAACATGGCGGTACAATATGCGGTGCCAAATTTCCAAGATGATACCTTGGATTCACCGATCATCTCTAGAGAAGTTCATGAAGCAATAGCCAGGCTAAAGGATGGTTAAGCAGCAGCTGATGGAATACCAGCGGAATTTTACAAATACGGTACTTCAAACCTATGTGAAACACTTTGTCGTGTGTTCAATCAAATTTTTGAGAGTGGAACTATACCGCTGCGGTTCAAGGAAGCGCTTATTTTTCCAATCTATAAGAAAGGTTCATTGACAGACCCAGCCAACTATCGAGGAATCTCATTTTTAAACAGCTCCTATAAAATATTTACAGCAGTCTTGATCAAACGTTTAAATACATGGATAGCCAGGAACAATCTTCTAAAGGAAACACAGGCAGGTTTCAGAGCTGGATACTCCACAATAGACCACATATTCGTTCTAAAATCTATTGCTGATTCGTTCATCACCCGTAAGAAGAAACTCTATGTATTTTTTGTGGACCTAAAAGCGGCATTTGATACGGTAGACCGTGAACTTCTATGGTATAAATTATATGGGTATGGTATGTCTCAGAAGTTTGGAAAACTAATTCAAAGTCTATATAAGGATACCAGAGCTGCAGTTTGGAACGGATATGGAATATCTGAGTGGTTTCAAACATATGCCGGAGTAAGACAAGGATGTGCACTCAGCCCAAGTTTGTTTGCGTTATTCATTGAGGACCTAACTGATTGTTTGCCAGGAGGAATAGAGTATGCAGGAACTCTCATCAAGGCTCTATTATTCGCGGATGATATAGTCATAATGGCGTACTCACCAGAGACCTTGCAATTGATGATGAATAGGCTTGCGGAATATTGCTTAAAATGGAAACTTACTGTCAACACAAGTAAATCTAAAGTAATGGTGATCAAAAATGGTTCGGGAAGACCATGCTCAAATGAACGGTGGTACTTTAACCGAGAAATGGTGGAACTTGTAAAAGAATATAAGTATTTGGGTGTTAACATCACTATGAATATGAATATGGAAACGCACCTGCAGGAAAAACTGCAAAAATCCAAAACAGCCATCAACGCGACATGGAAAAACTGCTTTAACAATAAATATATCGCGCATAGTAAAAAGTATAAGGTCTTCGAGTCGGTATCAGAATCAGTCCTATTTTATGCAGCTCAGGTTTGGGGAGGAAGGGGGTTTGAAACTGTAGAGAAACTCCTTAGATTCTACATAAAAAGAATATTTCGGTTGCCACCAAACTCACCAAACTACATGGTAATGCTTGAAACGGGACTATCTCCACTTTTTATCAAAACACTAAAACTACACGTCGAATACATAATTAAAGTGATGAAAATGCCTAACTATAGACTTCCAAAGAAAATAGCTTTACACTCAATACAGACTGAAACGGGATGGTTTAAGAACTGGATGGATATTGCACGAGAGAGTGGAATAATTGCTAACTTGGACATAGAGGATATTGGATCTTGGCAAAACACAATGTATGAAGTAATCAAAAGACTAGACGAACAAATAAGAACGAATTACCTGCAAGAAGCTTCGGACTCCTTGTACAGAACTATTTACAGTCGACTGGAACACAACCTACAGGATAAAAATTACTTTCGAGATTCGTGCAGTGTTGATGAAATTTCCACTATATTTCGTGTAAGAGGAGAGCTCTTAAGTCTCAATTTCATACCACATAGGCAGGATCTACCCATCTTATGCAGCATCTGTAACTTACGAGAAAGAGAGGACATACTTCATTTTCTAGGCAGATGCCCAGTTTTGAGAGAGACAAGGAAAAGTATCTTAGGACGTGATTATTTATCAAGTGAACAGACTATTGAGCTTCTAAATGAAATGGATGTCAAAAAAATATTTCTATATTGTAAAATTGCGCTCGCTTACAGAAAAAGTATAATAACTGAAAATTTCAAAACCCAAAAGTTAATATAAAAGTTTAATTAAAACAAAAACAAATTTAGTATATTATATTTAGAAAACAAAACATGTTACAATAATTGTAGATCCTTAAATATTTATTATAACTGTTGTTAATCAGGCAGACGGCACATGCCATGTTTTATTGATTTTTGTAAATATATATTTGTACACTAATTAATATTTGTCCGAATAAAAATCAACATCTAATCTAATCTAATCTAATCTCTATTTTTGGGCCTTATCTTATTGTTGGCTTGGGTCATAAATCAAAGAGTTTATGACGATCCCGATCTTCTTTCGGGGTTGGTGTCATTGTGTCACCATGCACTTGTTGACCCATGTGGTCGCCATGTGTTAACTCTCCCCTTGGTCGGAAGAAGATTGTCCCGATCTTTCGCTCAACATCTGCTGTACCCTTGATCTTGAAGTGTCCATGAATGCTTCCATCTCTATTGTGACCTGTTCGATCGTGTTTGGGCAAGTGACTTCTTTGATTCTGGTTATGCGATAACTCTGAATTATTATAATTATTTTGTAGATAGAGTAAATTAATATTACAATGAACAACTTAATACATATTCCCCACAGTACGGGATGTTCTTTGAGATCTGTTATAAATGGTTCTATATGATCAAGATTTGTGTACATGAGTTTCTCGTCTTGTGAAGCAATGAATTCGAGAATTTGGACTTGAGTTGGTTTGCTTAACTTAATATGTTCTAGTATTTGGTTTTCTGAATTCAGATAAATTTTGCCATTAATAGACACGTTCTGTTCAAATTGGATCAAATTGATTCCTGACAATTCTATTCCGTTAACAATGTGGTTTCCCGTTAAAACAATATTCCCTGAGTTAATTATTTCTATTGGTTGATTACGTTCTTTGATTTTGGTACAGTTTGCTTTATATTTATTTAGAAGGTTGGTTAAACAACTAGATTCTTTACTGATTTTACAATAGTGGTGGTTGAGTTCCTTTTTACATTCTGATTTATAAAATGTTTTCTTATATTTAATGATTTCGCTTAGTATTATAATTTTTCCACCATTAACATTATTGCTTCTGGTTAGATAGTGGTTTCCTAACCCTTTTACCTTGGGGTATTTGATAAATACAACGATAATATTATTTTTTTGTACAATTTTAAAAGTGGAAGCATCTAGTACATTGATTATGGATATATTTATTTTTTCTTGTTCCATAATGTTTTTTATTTCATTTAAATCTAACAATATTGAGTATTGAGTATATTTGATTTACTTTAATTAATAGTATTTATTATTTCTCTAAGTTCTACAATTATATATTTTATTATTTTACTTTCTGTAATTCCTTTGCTATTAGTATCTCTATTTATACTGTCTAACTTATTAAATAGACGTGTATTTATATTTGTATATATTTTATTAATTCTTGCAATTTTAATTTCTAATATTATCCTTATGGATTTTCCGATTATTTGAATCTATTACTAAATTCCCTAAATCTTCTTTCACTTTCTTTTTAATGAACAAAGGTTTGTTCTTACTTTTCGTCTGCCCGTTATTTACAAAAATTGTTTCTCCTTCCTTATATACTTTATTTTTCCTATTCTTGTTAAAATATCCTATCATTTTCTGTTGGTGTTTTTTAATTTTTACTTTGGTGTCGTTGTTGTCTATATAATTATGAAATATATCTGTCGGTCGTTTGTCTGTCACCGTGTGAATTGTTTCGTTATATTTTTTTGTAGCTAAAGTCATTATATCTTTAATGTCTGTAATATGTGTAGTTTCTTTAACTATTCTAATAAGCTCTGTTAGAGTTGAGTGAATTCTCTCTATTGTACCGTTGCTGTTTGAGTGGGCTGGTGGTGTAGTTTTATGAGTGATATTAAGTAGGTTATACGCACATTTTGCAGAAGGTGAACAAAATGCTGCTTCGTTATCGGTTATCAACATTTTGACGTTACCAAAAAGCGGTAGTAGTTCTATCATTCTGTCTTTTGCTTCCGTCTTTGACTTTACTTGGGTTGTAACGAGATATTTTGAAAATGGGTCTGTCATTGTAAGAAAGGACGAGTTTTCGCAGTAGTAAATATCTACGTGAATGCGCTCTCCCCCTTCTTCAGGAATTGGAGGCTCTCCAATTGGTTGCTTATTCGGATGTCTATCGTACTTCTTCTTTTTACAAAATTCACATGTAGCGTTTAATGAAAGAATTTGCTTGAATGCATTTGGCCAATAATATCTGTTAACAATTTGCTTATACACTTCTTTAGACTGTCTATGAGCTCGATTGTGTTCGGCAGTGACGATACCTAATTGTTCTTCCTAATCTATTACGTCTTCAACTATTTGGTTGCAAAGTAAAAATTTTATTGTTGGAAATTCCTCCAGAAGTTTGTCTTTAATCTTGAAGAATGTCTCTTCGGTGCTGTAAATTCCTACTGTCGAACCTGCCTTTAATATTGTTTTAATTTTACTTACAATCTCTAAATCTTTAAAAAGTACCGTATGTCTCCAGTAATTTGTGTGTATTTCCTTTGAAATTATGTTGTTGTTGAGTGATTCTTTCATGATTAATTGAATTTTGAAATTATTAATTCTTTGGTTCACTCTTTTTATTTCTGACACGGGACTACTCTCTGCGCTATGAACAGTTCTTTTCTCTGATTCATCTTCGTTCATCACATTTAGTTCTTGTCTACTAAGGGCATCAGCTACAACATTTTCCCTTTCTGGTTTGTATATAATTTCTGGAGCGTATTCTTCTATGAAAGCGCGCCAACGTTTTATTTTTGCATTAGGGTGCTTATCGCCTATGGCTAATGTTAATGGTTGGTGATCTGTATATATGCGGATACCACTCACACCATAAAGATAATTTCGAAGGTTCTTCAATGCCCAAATTATGGCAAGGAGTTCCTTCTCGTTTGTCGCGTAATTTTCCTCGGTTTTACTTAACGTTCGGCTTATAAAAATGATGGGCTTATTATTTTGACTAAGCACTGCACCCATGGCTGAGTTGCTAGCGTCTGTGGTTAGTTCAAATCTTTTGCTAAAGTCAGGTTGGTTGAGCGTAACTTGTTCGCAGAGTTTGTCCTTCAATATTTTAAATGCTTTAATGGACTCCTTATCAAACTCTATTGTGACTTTTTTGCTACTACTTTGGCCAGTTCTACCATTCTCTCCCCTGAGATACTTGGTTAAGGGCTTTGTTATCATCGCATAATTTCTTATGAATTTACGGTAATAACCAGCTAATCCAAAAAAAAAGATCTTAATTGACGTAAAGTCTCTGGTTCCGGAAATTCCTCTATGCATCCAGTTTTTATTGGGTCCATTTTTATGCAATTAAATGATACGATGTACCCAAGAAATTCTACTTCTCTCATGAAGTATTTAGATTTTTCACTCGATATTCTCATGTTCGCTGTGCTTAAGGCCTTCGTTATTGTCTCGATATGTTCGATATGTTCTTCTTCCGTCTCTGAATATATAATGACGTCGTCAATATAAACATGACAAAATTTCCCTATGTATTCGCGGAGGATGTCATCCATAGCTCTCTGGAAAATTGACGGCGCATTTTTGAGTCCAAACGGAATTCGAAGGAACTCGTATTTCCCATTGTTAACACTAAAAGCTGTTTTTTCCCTATCGCTCTCTTTTAACTTTATCTGATGGAACCCGCTCTGTAAATCAAGAGTGGTGAAATATTTAGCTTTGCCTAAGTTTGCTAAGATAACCGATGTTTCTGCCTTAGGATATTTATCTGTTTTAGTAAATGAATTAAGTTTTTTGTAATCTATTACTAATCTATGTTTCTTTGTACCGTCCTCGTTTACACCTTTCTTATCTACAACCCATACCGGAGAGTTATATGCACTTCGACTAGGCTGTATTATATTATTATCAAGTACATTCTCTATTTCCTTGTTAACGAAGCTAGCTACCGATTTTGGATACGGGTAACCTTTCGTCCAAATAGCTGTGTCAATAGTAGTATCAATGCTACATTGCACACGCGTGTTGTACGGAAGGTAATTTGGGTTCTCGGTAAAAACACCCTGGTATTTTTTTACTTGCGACATATAGGAACTATATGGCAAGTTTTGCATTCGTGCAGAATTTTGTCTGTCTGTCCACGCTCCTACAGCCTATACCATTGGGTCGATTGAGTTCAAACTTGGAAGTTAAGGTTTTGAGCAGATTTGCGTTAGGCGTTTTTTTCATTTTTTTTTAAGATCAAAACTAACAGTGGCCCCCATACAATTTTTTTGGTTAAAAAACGATAATTCGAATTTTCTCAAAAACAAACAGATAGATTTTTTTTTAATTTTCTCTAAAATTTTATTTTTTAACTTGGCTTCTTTTAATAAGAAAAACATATTTTTGTATTGCTCAGGAAAGGTACCGCTCATAGAACCGTTATTTTGTTTTTTAATTTTCTCAGCAACTTATATACTGATTTAAATAATTTTTTTTGTGAGTAAGCTCTTATATTGTTTTAACAATATTTGATTATCAAAAGTGCAATTTTTTTTTGTTTGGATTTTTAAAAAATACTGAATTTTTTTTTTTTCAAAATTCTATATCTCAAAAACGGGTTAATATTTTTTTACGAAATTCAAATATAGAGCGTATATTTACAATCACTAAACAACTGCATACCAAAAATATTTTTAGAACAAAATTGAAAAATTTTATATATAAAAAATTAATTAAAAAAAAAACCGCTCTAACGATTTTCGAACAAATTTTTTGAAAAATCAAGGGCTTTTTTATTTATAAAATGGCATTTAAATTTTTGAAGACAAACTTATTTTTCAGGTAAAATTTTGAATCTTAAATTAGTTTTTTTTTTTAAATTATTTTAACTGTATTGAATGTAACCCCCTCCCAAAAAAATTGAAAAATGGAGGTTTTTTCGACGAATCAAATGGCATTTATATCTTTGAAGACAAACTTATTTTACAGGTATACAGTAGACGCTCTATATAGTGAAGTAATAAAAACCAGCCATGGTCACTATTTCGAGATTGTTCACTATTTCGAGCGGGAGCCTAGAAACGCTTTCCAAAGTTAAATTTGATCAAAAATACACATTTTGTTCAGTGTGAAGATAATTATATTTATTTAATGAATAAACTAACATTTAAGCAAGTTAAAACAGTTAAAAACAAAAACAAAAACAAATCATGATACATACTTATTATTACAATTACAATGCTGTACAAAAGTAAGAACACAGCAAGAACTTGTGTTCTACTAAATCAAGTGACTACTTTCTTTTGTGATTCAGTGTGAGATAAGCATGAATTAACGTTAAAATTTGTTTAAAGGCAGTCGACATGATGTAGACGTATTGCCACTGTAATATTCTTGTTTAAACATGAGAAAAAATATATGTTCACTATATCGAAATTTGAATTGTTCACTATTTAGAGTAGTACATGTAACATTTTGGGTGTTCACTATACTGGATAGTTCACTATTCCGAGGTTCACTTTATCGAGCGTCTACTGTATTTTTAAATCTTATATACATAGATACTTTTTTAAACAGGCTCTTCGAATACAGGAGCAAGTTCGTGCGACCCAGTCGTGCATTTTATTAAAATTGAAGTTAATTTTTCTTTTGTAGAAAGTTCATTATTTATATTGAGTGTATTGATTAAAATATCATTAAAAATTAAAGGTATCACGCCCTGATCATATTCTAACGTTGAATCCCTAATATTAATATTCCCCTTTACAGTTCTTAATAATTTAATGCCAATAATGGCATCAAAATCTTTTAGTTCATTAAGTTCATAAAATGTATCTTCTACCCCCAAGATATTTATAGCTTGGTAAGTACGAATGATAGTAGTTCCATGAACGCTGTTGACTTGCGACGGAGTTTCAAGCTCCATACTTGGGAACAGCCCTGGTTTAATGTAGTTATGAGTTGCTCCTGTATCAATTAAAATATAAAATGTACGCCCCGACTTAACATCCGTCCTTTTTATGTACGGTAAGTCGTGCCTTACTCTAAAAAAATTACCACTCTCATTCAAGTTATTGAGGCGTGCAAATTTATGTAACGCTGTTTGGTCACTATTTGCCCGATCTCTTTTGAACGGGTTGTTACCAAAAGAGTTATTGGAACATTGTGGCCTATTATTACTATTAGGTTGAGGGGTGACTTGTGTTGTGGGCACTATATTCCCACTTGATGTGTCCATCCTTTCGGGTCGGTTATTATTATGGTTATTATTAAAATTATTATAATGTCAGTTTTGCTGAAATTGTCTATTGCGTTGTTGAAAAGGTTCCGCGTATTGTCGGTTTTGATGAGTAAAACCGTTTTGGTAAATTGTTCTATTCTGACGCGGTGGTCTGGTTGTTGGTTTGTCAAAATGGTTTTGTTCGTATTGTCTGGGTTGATGTCTGTAGTTAACGTGACCCATGTTTCTATACCTTGTCTGATTTGATTCAATCTCTTGTGCTCACGCTAAGGCATTGGGTAAATCCCCAGGATTTAGTGAGAATAAGATGTTACCTGCGGGTTGGTTTAACCCAGTAACGAATACTCGCAAAGCGTTTTGTCTTGCCCTCTCAGTCAGACATTCGGTTTCAGCGGTCCTAGGACCATAACTCATAATTGTCTTGTTTATTATAAGCGTAAGTATTCTTGTAACGTTATCGTAAAATTCTTGCAATGGTTTCCTATCCTGTCTCATGTTACATAATTTTGTTTCTAGCATATGGACTGGTCTTTTGTCGCTATATGTTAGATCTAATCGACCAAAAATAGCATCAATGTTTAACGGTGTCCCGTGGCTAGTGAGGACATCGTTGGCTTTCCCTATGATTTTATTCCTTATTATATTTACTACCGAAAAGTATCTCGACCCACCTTTACACGACTCATACACCTTCATAGCGTTCGTAAGCGCTGTGCGCCAAGAAACATAGTTTTCTCCATCAAATTGTGGTATACACTTGGCTACTTCTAACCCCTCTCCACCTACTATCGCTGGATCAATTGTAATGTCCTTATATGGTTCAATGATGTCTCTTGTTGTTAATGCCGTAAGTTGTCTGTTTAGTCTATTTACCTCTTCTGTTAATTGTTGGTTGGCATCAGCTACTAACCTACTAACTACTGTCGACAGTTCTTCTGGCGTCATTGTCGTATTTGTGGACATCTTTGTTATAATTTTCAACACAAGGGATATTTCCTATTTGTACCTGATTTAATTTAATTTTCTCAAACTACTTCGCTTATTTTGACAAGGATATTTTCTTTTTAATTTAAGTTTTACTTTCTTAAGTCACTTTGATAATTCTTGCAAAGGTATGTAGTTTATCTTAATTTTAACATTAATTCCTTTAACCACTTTGATACTTTTTACAAGGAAATTTTCTTTCTAATTTTTTCTATTGATTTTTATATTTTTTAATTCTTTTAACCACTTTATTGCTTTTAATAAGGATACTTTCTTTTTATTTCGTTTTCTATTTATTTTTTTATCTTATTTCTATTGTATGAATGTATGTATATTTATTTATTTATTTGTTGTTTTAATCACTTTACTCCTTTTTTTATATATTATGTAAATTTATTTTTATACTTTCTTACTCTCCGTCGTTGGGTTGAATTTTCAGCGTCAGAGCTTACTTTTCCGATCTATGGGAATCGATGTCCCGGGTTTGCTTAGGGTGCTTTACGCCTTAAGTCTTGGAGTCGTTCCCCCGTTGTTCAGATTTTAAGTCTGATTGCTCTAGTTCCCGTGGCTGAAGGGTACTTGTTTCTTTTCTCCTTCTTGGATGCCTTCGTTAAATGTCCTTGTCGACTGGTTGGTTTTTCACCCACCGAATCACTTTATATTTTCAATCGAAATTATAATATAATAATTGCTCGGGTGCCAATTAAAACTTTTACACAAAATTATGTTAAAAAAATTACTTTATTAAAAAAATATATGTATATTCTTAAGACTAAGTGTAATCATGTGCGGTACGCACTGCGGTAGGAATCGAACTCAAAACTTGTTGATCATCTCGTTCTCCTCGGAGGTTCGGATGACGGTGATTGCATGCGGCGTCGTCGATAGTAATGTATCTATTATCTATTTTTGGGCCTTATCTTATTGTTGGCTTTGGTCATAAATCAAGGAGTTTATAACGATCCCGATCTTCTTTCGGGGTTGGTGTCATGTGTCATCATGCACTTGTTGACCCATGTGGTCGCCATGTGTTAACTCAACATGGTAGAGTCGAGGAAATGCAGTACCCCCTTAAAACCTGGATTTAAAATAAGGAAGTGCAGCGATTGTTCGCGAGTGTCGTAAGGTGGACCCTAAGTTGTATCAGTCACTAATTGGTTCTCTGATGTATCTGGGTATATCAACTAGGCCAGATATTTTGCATTCTATAAGTAAACTTGCAAAATTTAACATGGATCCTCATGTAGAGCATGAGGTATTTAGCTAACACTATAAATTTAAAAATATCTTTTAGAAAAAACACCGAGTGTTTAAACGCATATGCTGACGCAGATTGGGCTTGGAGATGCGATGACCGGAAGTCGTTTACTGGATTTGTGCTCTTTCTAAGTGGTGGTGCAGTGTCCTGAGAGTCACGAAAACAACCGCCAGTGGCTCTTAGCAGTCCGTACATATATGCCGAATATATGGCACTTTCATCCTTATCAAAGGAAGCTGTGTATTTGCGAAACTTCATCAAAGAGCTTGGTTTTTCTACCCTAATTGAGATCGCTACCATTCTTAATGGAGACAACTTAAGTGCACAACAATTAGTTAAAAACCCTATTTATAATGCTAGAAGTAAGCATATTGATATTAGAATTCATTATATCGTGAAGCTTATATGATTGCAGAAATATTAACAAAAAATCTTAACAAGGCTAAACATATGCAAAATTGTGAAAAGTTAGGATTATTATAGTTATTTATTTTTGCATACATTATTAAATTTATATTTACATAATTATGTTATATAAAAGTATATATTTTTGAGGGGTCGTGTTGAATTTAGTACTTGCAAAATGTATACTTAACATATAACTTATATTAACTTAAAGTGGGAACATTTTTTACATATATATTCTTTGAGTGATTTGCTTATATATAAATGAAATGGAATCGAAATGTACCATGTAAAATCATATGAAATCAAATGCTAATTTAGTTGTCGAATTAAACTTTTAAAGCAAACTTGAATTTGTTTCATTTAGTCATTTTCTAAGGCAATTTAAATACGTGTTTGAAAAATGTTCACTATGGTGTACACAGTGCTTTTTTGTTGAAATTTTATTTCTATGCATTTCAAACGCGAACGCGTAACTAGGAATGTGTTTCACAAAGTTCTTAGGGAATGGCAGCAGCATAATGCTTAAACAACGAAATATTATGAATTTTTACAACTCCTGAAAACTTAAGATCCCAATTTTAGGCAACCCTGAGTTTTGCCAACTTTTAGCTACGCAAACCTATATAAGTGAAAAAAGGATTAAATGCCTTTTCATATGCCACGAATATAACAGAAAATAGTAAGTAATTGACCCTTACCAAAGATTTAAAATTTCAAGATATTTAGGCCAAGTTTCAGTTGGTTCGGTCGGTTCTATTTTTTTAAATAGAATTAAAAAATCTTTCGTTTGACAAAAAAAAAAAAATAATAGATGAGGGTATATTTACTCCGCAAAACCCCCTTTCTGAGCAATGCAACCTTTCAATAGGGGAGGGATATAAGTAGGCAAATGTGGTGGATATAAAATAAAATAAAATCGCATCGCTACTTTAAATCGTTTACGCTAACGCAACCGCATACTTGTGTTTTAAACCTTAAGTTTATTTTCTGAACGCTTACCAAAGCAACTTAACGAAAATTAAAGTCAGCTGTTAATCGTGTTTTCTTAATAAATGATTCCTTCTGTCGTATTCATTCGCTTTCTACTTCACCACTTGTTCGGTTCATTTTAAAACATAAGCTTCAATTGTGTGCTGGTGCAATATTTGCTCCCAACCTAAAAAACTATTTGTTAGATTATTAAAAACTAATTCAATAAAATAATTAAAAACTAAAAAGTGTTTCGTCCTCTATAAGGAGAATAAATAATAGCCATGCGTGCTATATTGGTGACCCCGAAATACGTTTTTTTTTCGCCATCGAGACGACGCCATTTGCCGCATATAAAAAATGCAGTTTTAAAACTGTTGTAGGACACGCTACAGTTATAACGGCATACAACACAACGCTTTCAATTGAAACGAACGTTCTTCAACAAAGCCAGCGAGTTTTCGACAATTATTTTTGGATCGAGTGCCACAAACGACAAGACAACATTTTGTGCAGGCATTTTCAAGAAAAATTTCACGAATAAATTTGCCAAGCGTCACTGCACAGTCAAATACGTCCCATTAGTTGTTGCCACAAAATTTTCACCACCCCTCGTTGTTGCTACCATCCATTATTGCGGTTGCCCGTTATTGTTGCCCATCGTTGTTGCTGCTCATTGTTGTTTGCTGCCAGTCGTTGTTGCTAACCGTTGTTGCTTGCTACCCACCACCACTACTTTTCGTCATTGCTGCTATCACTTTTGTTTCCACCGCCTCCGTCGTCACCACCAACGATTGTCGTCATCGATCAGTGTTGCTACCGAAGCGCACACAGGTGCTTAAGCAGGAACCGCCTAGCAACCGCTCGCCACAAAAGGTTTCGCTACTTGACACATTCGCTGCCAATCATTTCGCACACTACAGAGGCGAGTTGCACGCGTGCTTAGTGCACTTTTACAGTTGCAGTTACAGACGCTTGAAACAAGAGGTACAGTTTCCATACGGTAGTAGGCAAGGAATAGAAGCTGCAACACAATTTTTTTCACAAAGTTTTTTTTGGAACAAATAACTTTGCCGCCATTTTTTTACAAGTTTTTTTTCCCAACAAATAACTTGCCAAAATTTGTTTTCAAGTTTTTTTCCAAATAAATAACTTGTCAACATTTTTTCCAAGTTTTTTTTCTTAAACAAAAAACTTGCCTCATCTTACAACAAGCTGCATCAACGCCATCAGCGCAAAATCCTGAAAATCATCAGCGCCCAACTAGAATACCAGTTCAAACGAAAGCAGCATCATCTTGTACACCGGCTCAAAATTTCAACTTGCCGGTAGCCTTGTTCCTGGTACTATCCTGGTTCCTGAATTAAAATGTTTGTAAGAAATTGTACAGGTGAGAGTTATTTGCAACAGCACACACAAACACACACAAATACAAATAATTTTACAGTAATTTATATAACTTTTTTTCATAACTATTTTTTATAACTATTTCTCGACTTTGAATTATTTTTATCGGAACAACAATTTTGACAGTGATTTTTTATTAAATATTGTTTTGCGTTTCGGGGCTTAGTGCTTAAAATAAAAAATAAAGCGGAAAGGATCGTGAAAACATTTTTTTTTTGCAAAATTTTTACGATTCTTTTGAAATTCATTCGGAATTTGAATTTCATTTCAAGTTCTGATTTATGAAAGCAATCAAAATTGAAATGCCCGGTGATAATCAATCAAGTGGTCAAAACGAATCAAACGTAACGGATCCACCACCACCATCGGTACAATCGAGTCCCCCTCCGATAGAAGCTGAGTCAATTAGAGTTCGGCTTTCTACATTTTGGAATTCCAATCCGGTCACATTATTTAACCAAGCAGAAGCACAATTCACAGTGCATAGAATAACTAGTTCTGAGACAAAATACTGTCTCACGGTTGCTGCTTTGCCACCAAACACCTGTGACTCGGTATTTGACATTCTTTCAAATCCACCTAATACAAACAAGTATCTCGCACTTAAAACGGCACTCGTAGAACCCCATTCGGTTTCCGAAATAAAACGTTTAGAAACCCTCATTGACAAAGCGGACATTGGTGACCGAAAACCATCGGAAGTTTTACGATCGATGAAAATGCTTGCTGGTACCTCTTTTAATGACGATATTGTCAAAAATTTGTGGATGCGTCGATTACCTCAACCAATTAATATTGCTTTACTATCGATCGGTCAAAAATCTCTAGAAGAATTATCATCTCTCGTTGACAAAATTTACGAAGCTTCACAAAATACAAGCATTTGTAGTCTTTCCACTGCTCAGCAAGATAATAATTCTTCTAATGAACTTGAACAAAGACTTAGTAGAATTGAGTCGATGATTGAAGCAATTTCGTTCGATTCCCGTTCACGTAGTAAAAAAAGAACTTTTCAAAATAATAGAAGCAGAAGTAGTCGTTCACACAGTCGTGCAAATTCAAATTTAGGGTCGAATATCTGTTGGTATCATAGACGGTTCAGGAAAAATGCTAAAAAATGCGACAATCCCTGAAACTTTGATAAAAAGATTAACCCAAACTAATTAAACCTGCTGTTGCAGCGGCATACATGCAGTGTCTTTCAACTCGCCACTTATTCATTAAAGATAAAACTTCCAATTTCACTTTTCTTATTGATACGGGGGCGGATCTATCAGTTCTTCCTCATAGCAAAAGGAGATCAACATCTCAAAATCCTTTGTTTCTACTCTCAGCTGCTAATGGAACTTCGATTCCGACATTCGGTTCCAAATTATTAAATCTCGATATTGGCCTAAGCCGAAATTTTGTTCACTCCTTCATACTAGCCTCAGTAAATAGACCAATATTAGGAGCCGATTTTCTAGCCAATTTCAATCTATTAATAGACACAAAAAACAAAAGATTAATTGATCCCCTCACAAAGCTCCATACTTACGCAACAGCTATAAGATCTGACGATCCAACCCCTAAACATTTTCAAGTTACAAGTGAATATAATGACCAATTATTTTGCGCCAATAAAACATACAATTGTTCATCATATTATCACAAAAGGCCAGCTCCCAGTTTCAAGACCCAGAAGGCTTAACGCCTCTAGACACAAAGCAGCAAAAACAGAATTCGAACATATGATGCAACTGGGAATTTGTCAGCCTTCATCTTCGAGCACATGCTCACCTCTTCACATGGTGAAAAAGAAAAACAATCAAGATTGGAGACCTTGTGGTGATTACCGCAGACTTAACGCTGCAACGGTTCCGGATTGTCATCCAACTCACCATATCCAAGATTTTTCCATTAACATTCATGGATGCACCAGAAGACGTTCATAAAACAGCCATTACAACACCATTCGGTCTTTTCGAATGGCTTCGAATGCCATTCGGGCTACGAAACGCTGCTCAAACATTTCAACGTTTTGTGAATGAAGTTTGTTTTGGACTTGACTTCGTTTTTGCATGCATCGACAATCTTCTCATCGCTAGCAAAACTGAAGAACAACACAAAGAGCATCTTGAGTTTTTATTTAAAAGACTAGAGGAATATGGAGTAAACATCAATCTTTCGAAATGCGTCTTTGGTGTTTCCACCTTGGAATTTTTAAGTCACTCAATCAGCGCTGAAGGAATTTCTCCTTCAAAGGATGGCGTTGAAACAATCTTAAACTTCCAAACTCCCAACTCAGTCAAGCAAATTTAACGTTTCATAGGGATGATTAACTATTATCATCGCTTCATTCCTAAACTTGCTGAAACAATCGCTCCTCTTCATGAACATTTAGCTTTGCTCACAAAAAACAAGAAACCCAAAAAAGTTTTTTGTTGGCCCGAAAACCTCAACTCCGTTCTCAACAACGCAAAAGATGCACTTTCAAAAGTCACACTTCTAGCTCACCCTAACCACGACGGCATTTTTAACATCACCACTGATGCATCCGACATAGCCGTTGGCGCAGTTCTTCAACAACAGATTTCACAATCATGGCAACCTTTAGCGTTTTTCTCTAAAAAACTTAAGGATTCAGAAAAAAAATATTCAGCTTTCAATCGCGAATTATTAGCTGTGTATTTAGCAATCAAGCATTTTCGATTTTTCGTCGAAGGACGAGATTTCACGGTTTTCACAGTCCACAAACCCCTTTCATACGCACTCACAAGCAAAACGGAACGAAGTCCAAGACAAACCCGTCATCTTGATTTCATTTCTCAATTTACATCTGATATCCAACACATTTAGGGCAAAGACAATGTCGTCGCCGATGCCCTTTCTCGCATTGAAGAAATCGCCACCAAGAAAAGTCACGAAATCGATTTAGAAACGATTGCAAAACTACAATCCACAGATAAAGAATTAAAAGAACTTCTTAGTAATGAGAACTCAAAGAAAACTTCAAAATTTTCAATGAAAGAGTTCAAATTTCTCAACGTAAATATTTACTGCGAAACATCAACCAACAAAAATCGTCCTTTCGTTCCATCTGATTTACGCTTTAATGTTTTCAACATCCTTCATGGGATTTCCCATCCAAGTATTCGCGCAACTCGAAAACTAATTTCCGAACGATATTTCTGGCCAAGTATGAACAAAAATATCAACACTTGGGCTAAATTGTGCATAGGATGTCAAAAGTTCAGCGACACACCAAATCAGACTATGGTAGATTTCAAGTGCCAACTGGTCGATTCGATCACATTCACTTAGACTTGGTAGGACCTCTTCCTCAATCTAACGGTTTTTCATATATTCTGACGGCCGTTGACAGATTTACGCGTTGGCCAGAAGTCTATTCTCTTGTGGATATAACAGCTAACACTGTAGCAAAAGCATTTGTCGAAAACTTCATCTCCCGTTTTGATACTACTTTAAAAATCACTTCGGACCAGAGTAGAATACCAGGCAGTTCAGCGTGGGAATTTTTTTATGGCTTTTGTTTTGAATAGTTTTTAATGTGTTTTTAATTGGTGCGGTATTGTGTTTGATGTATCATTTGGCGCACGCCGCGGCGGCGCCGCATGCTGAAGTGATGATGACGAAGGGTTGGTTTGTGATGTTGAGGATCGTAAATGTTTTATTGGATTTGAATAGAAGTGAGGAAGAGGCGGCGGCGCGGGCTCTCTGGATATTTGGAGAATGTGCGGTGGATGGATCGTGATGATTCTGGTGGTTGCTGCCGTCGGTCGGTCGGTCGGGAGGGAGGGAGGTAGTTTAAAGAAGATGTGTGTGAAGTAGTTTTGGATATTTGGAGAATGTGCGTTTGATGGATCGTGATGATTGTGGTGTGGTGTGGGTAATGTGTTTGGTGGTGGTTACTACCGTAGTTGTGGTTGTCGTCGTGTTCGTCGTCGTCATGATCGTCATGGTCATCGTCGGTCGTCGTCATCGTCGTTTATGTGGTATGGTTGTGCGGTACAGCATGTGCCGTGGTGGTGGTTGTCGTCGTGTTCGTCGTCATGATCGTCATGGTCATCGTCGTCGTTGTCGTCGTCCCCATAGCTATTGTCATAACGATTGGCACAAAAAAAAAAACATACAAGAAAAAAAACAAAAAATACAAAAAAATACAAAAAAAAAATAAAAAAAACATGGAATAATAAAAAAAAAAATACAAAAAAAAGACAAAATATGAAAAACAAAAAACGTTAGATAGTTAGATTTGCTGCTGTGGTTGTTCTAGTCTTAAGTAGGTTATAGGTAGAATAGGTACTTTTAGTTAGCTTTAAGTTTTATATTAAGGACCTTATTTTAAGTAGTTTTTAAGTAAAAATAAAAAAGGATATTGACATTAGTTTTTTTTTAAATTTTCTAATGAATACAAAAATAAATAAAATTGAATTGAAGTTAAAATAGATCTTAGGGCCGAAAGGCATAAGCATTAAGTATTATTGTTTAACTTAGAGTGTCCGTATGGGACCAGTAAGTTAGTAGTAAGTTATGGTTAATTAGGCTAGTTTTATGAATTTTTGTCTAGCTTTAAGATAGATTTAAGATTGAATTAATAAAAATGAATTGAAAAAAAAAAATTTGTCATAACGATCGACTGTTAAAAAAAGAAATGGGGATGGGAATGCGTTTCTCTCGAATGAGAATGAGTTTTGATCTTCTAAAGTAAACTATAAACAAAGGACACTTAAAATTCAATTACACGTTAGCCCTAGCCACTCGCTGCCCTGAATCATGAATCATGTTCTAATATTTTTTTAGGGGGATTTGTTATGAGATATTTGTATGGTGGCAATAACTTAAGACAATGTTGATTTTGTTTGATTGCCATGAAATCATAAAATGACAAAGTAGGATTGCAAGCATTTTAATGTTTTTTTTAAATATGTCGATCATGAATCGACATGATTAGATTTGTTCTAATATTTTTTAAGGTCTGCAACAGTTTTAATGCCGCTGAATGAAGGAAAAACAGTTTTATTAGTAATGCATGTACCAATTTTATTTTGTCACATGTTTGAAGAAAATTATTCATATAAAAAGCAGGGTAGGTTTTTGAATTTGAAGTAGTAGTATTCAAGCTAGAGGATTGCACACATATCTCAAAACATGAGTTTTTTGACAAAATCAACGGGATCACCAAAGAGAAGCCGGTGTTTCCTCTAAGGGACCTCAACGAGGACCCCTATAATATATCCAGAGCAACAAAGGTTTCCACCAGATATGGCGAAAAAATTCTGGTGGAGTTGGAAGAGTTTAAGTGCTTCCTTCCTAACAGATTTTCAACTTTAACCGAGAAAAACGTGGCTAAACTGATAGGGTATAACATAACAGTTAAACAACCGCCACCTGTGCCTTTCGGAGCATGGTTAGGTTAGGTTGGAGTGGCTGTCTAGATGTCATTGACTCACTTAGACCTCAAGGGTCCATTGTGATACCACTAATAAGGTTACTCATGGGAGAGTAATGAAAATTAAACAAACCATTTTGTGCTTTTAATAAAGCTAGAGAGACACTTTGTGTCTGTCATTGCCAGTTCACTGGTATTGTCGAAGAAGGGATTACCGAGAAAGTTATTCCTTCTAATGGAGAGTGCTGGACATGTACATAGCAGGTGTTGGACTGTTTTCTCTTCCTCCTCGTCCATGCAGCTTCTACAGAAGTCATTTGTGTAGACCCCTAGCCTCAGAGCATGTCTTCCTATGAGGCAGTGTCCTGTTATTACTCCAGTTGTAGAGCTTATATTTTGTCTGCTCAAGGATATCAAGCCTTTTGACCGATTTAAGTCTATGCTTGGTCATATTTGCTTGGTTGTTAGGCAGGTGGTGCTCTGTGCCATCTAGCATTTGTTGCTTCTAGAGCATATTGTTTGAGAAGATATTTGCATGTAGCAAGTGGTGTTCCTATGTTATGTTTTTGTCTAACATTAGGCAGAAGTGTTCCGTTTTTGGCGAGCTCATCGGCTTTGCAATTTCCCGGAATGTCTCTGTGGCCCGGCACCCAAATGAGGTGAATATTAAACTGTTCGGTCATCTCATTCAGAGATGATCGACAGTCGTGGACTAATTGAGAGTTTGTAGAGACAGACGCGAGAGATTTAAGAGCGGCTTGGCTGTCCGAGAAAATTCGTATATCCTTGCAAGATATAACGTTTTCTTTGAGCCAGGATAGTGCCTCTTTAATCGCCATTACTTCTGCCTGGAATACACTACATTGATTGGGAAGTCTGTATGATAGACTGAGATTAAGTTGTTCTGAATAGATACCACTTCCAACTCCGTAATCGGTCTTTGAACCGTCTGTATAGAAGTGTACCGCATTGTCTTCCAGGGGTCCCTCTTCTTCCCAGGAGGATCTTGAAGGGATGGACACATGGAAGCTTTTACCGAATACCATTTTAGGGGTGGTATAGTCTAGGCGATCTGGGATAGATCTGAAATTGTCTAGGATAGTAGTATGTCCAGTATTGTTACTGTTCCATTGAGAGGTGGCTCTAAGCCTCACACATGAGTTGGCTGCCACCGTTTTGGAGAAGATGTCAAGAGGTGTTAGGTTTAAAAGCACATCCAGGGCTGCAGTTGGTGTTGAGCGAAGTGCTCCTGTGATGCACATACCTGCTGACCGCTGGACCTTGATGAACTTATTTAGATTTACCATCTTGTCCAGTGCGGTCCACCATACGACAACTCCATAAGTGAGTATCGGTCTAATTACCGAAGTGTATAGCCAGTGAGTTATTTTTGGGGAGAAGCCCCATTTTGATCCTATGGCCTTTTTGCAAGTAAAAAGCGCTACAGTGGCCTTTTTTACTCTTTCATCGATATTTGCCTTCCAATTTAGTTTTTTGTCTAAGATGAGGCCTAAATATTTAGCTTGGTCGGAAAACCTTAATGGTATTCCTTTAATCTTGGGTGGGCTGAGCTGAGGAATTTTGTACCTTCTTGAAAAGAGTACTAGTTCTGTTTTATGTGGATTGACGTCCAGGCCACATTGCTTAGCCCATTTTGTTAGCCTATTCAAGGCATTTTGTAGGAGTTCCGAGAGAACTTGGGAGTGTTTTCCAGATACTGATATTGCAACGTCGTCAGCATAGGCAATCACCCTGAAACCCTCTGCTTCCAATGATGTTAGAAGGTCGTTTACTACCATGTTCCATAAGAGAGGCGAAAGGACCCCTCCTTGGGGGGTACCTCGATTCACCGATCTGGTGGTAGTAAAACTTCTCATGCTTGAAGTTATTGTCCTGCTTTTGAGCATGAGACTAATAAAATCTATGAGTGGTTTCTTTAATTGCAGCTTATCCATTGCTGTCGTGATCGCCTGGTAACTGACGTTGTTGAAAGCTCCTTCAATATCTAGGAAAGCTACTAGGTTATATTCTTTGTATTCGAGGGAATATTCAATACTGCGTACCAGCGAATGAAGTGCTGTTTCTACTGATTTTCCCTTAGAGTAAGCATGTTGAGCTGTAGAAATGAGACATGGTTTTAGGTTATGTCTGATGTAAATTTCAATCAATCTTTGCAAGGTTTTAAGAAGGAAGGATGATAGGCTGATTGGTCGTAGATCTTTAGGGTTAACGTAGGAGGGTTTCCCTGCTTTAGGAATGAAGACTACTTTTGCCATTCTCCAGGCTTTGGGAATATATCTCAGCCTTAAACAGCTTGTCAGAATGATTTCCAATGGTGGAATGATCATGTCTGAGCATTTTTGTAGTTCGGCCAGAATGATTCCGTCTGGTCCTGGAGATTTATATGGATCAAAGCTGTCTATGGCCCATTGCAGTTTTTCCCGCGTTATTAGATCAACTAAATTGCTTGTAGAAGCTTGAGACTCTGATGTTAAGTCGTTAAGTATGTTAGAGCTACCTGGAAAGTGGGTGTCTAATAGCAGATTAAGAGATTCTTCATCTGTGATAGTCCATGTGCCTGAATCTGTCTTTAAAGCACTGGGTATTGTTGGACTTTTTGAGAGAATTTTCCTGAGTCGTGAGGCTTCTGAAGTATTTTCTATTTTGCCACAGAAGACCTCTTACTCTTCCTTAATTCTTTTTTATATTGCTTTAGAGCTTGTTTGTATAAGTCCCAGTCAGAAGGAGATCTAGTGTACTTAGATCTATTGAAGAGTTTGCGACAACTCTTTCTGAATGGTTCTAGTTCTTTACGCCACCAATGAGGTTTCTTTTTTCCCTTTAAAATGGTTACAGGGCATGAAATTCTCATTGATTCATTGAAGGTTTCAGTGAGATAATTCACAGAAAGGTCTAGTTCATCTTTACTGGAGGAGCTTTTAAGAAGGTTGTAATCAAGTAATTGTGTTAGTACCTCCCTATATCGTTCCCAGTTTGTGTTACGGTAATTGCGAAAACCCGTAGATATGTTTGCCACATCTCTGAGCTCAAACTGAATGTATTTGTGGTCAGAGAAGGAATTCTCTTTTGAGACATGCCAGTTTGAAATCAGATTGTGGATCGAGTCAGAGGTAAGTGTAATATCAAGTACCTCTTTCCTATTCTTGGTTACAAAAGTGGGTTCATTACCAATATTACTTATGAGTAGGTTAGTGCTTAGTAAGTAATCAAATAAGGACTCACCTCTCTCATTTATGTCCGAGCTACCCCATACCGTGTGATGAGCGTTAGCGTCCGATCCAATTAGGAGACCAACTTTTTTCGACTGCGCGTCCGCAATTGCCTTCCTCAAGGTGTCACCTGGAATTGGGCTGTCGTGGCCAAGATAGGAGGATATGAGCCAGTAGGTGGCTTTATCCGTTGTTAAGACAGCGGTGGTTGTGTCCTTGTCGCTGTAATTGGGGAGTAAAAATACATTTAAGTCATTTTTTACTAACATACATGACCTTGGTTCACCTTTCTCCGATGCATGCAGTAACTTATAACCAGGAGTCCGGAGGCCTCTGATGATGGAGTTTGAGACCCACGGCTCCTGTATCAAGACGATGTCCTCCTTGTTCGCGTGCAGTCGGAGTATGAGGTTATTTGCGGCCATGATGGCATGATGGAGATTAATCTGTACTAATCGCAGCATTGCTACTATTAGTCAGATTAACCTCCACCACTGTATTATCGGCGTTTTCATCGTCTGAGGAGGAATGAAGTAGGTCTTCCTCACTCAGAGTGATGCCTAAGGTGGCGTCTTCAGTCTCCATGTCGGAGTTACTATCGACTGTAAGTTTTGCCTCCACGTCGGATGGCTTGTTTGGGGCTGTGGAGGTCGATGGTTCCACTTGTGGTATTGCATCGACCTCCATTATTGGTGGTAGTGAAGCGTTTCCTTCCGCTGAAGGGGCTTCTGTGGGGGGCGTGCTAAGCGAATCTTCGTCTTTTTTATAGATACGGATCACGATTTCATCGAAACCATACCTAATCACGCCTTTGGTCGCGGCCAGTGGAGTCAGTGATTCCCTATTGATCAACACGAGAGCTGATCTATAGTGACCCACCGTCTCCTTCTCAACCTTTGGGACTTTCCAGTCGTGCGTAGGCAGGTTCGAATTACTTGTTTTGATCAATTTCATGATCATATCCGGGCAGTTGTGTAGAGCCGGGACCATTATGCGTGCTCTTGGCCGGCAAGGAATATTCTCCCTTGTAACAACCTCGAGCTTGGCACCCGGCCAGACTTCTGGCAAGTTATTGACAGCAGCCCTGTATAGATCGAAAGATCTCTGATCTCCACAGGCGATGAGTTTGATACGGTTTTGGTACCATCCTGCATCGGCTGTGTCTGGGAGAGGTCCTGGATTTTCCTCGATGACAGATAAAAATCTGAAACCGAGGTGAGCCTTGACGTCTGCCCATTGATCATGAGAGATTTTACCATCCACATGACCCCTGTCAATGACCGCTGCTATGATCTTACCTTTTAGCGCGTCGCTAAAGGAAAGATCCTTATTGAGGGCTGATGTGCTGTTCGTATGCACCTTCTGCCTTTTTGGTTCGGGCTTGTCGCCCTCGAAGGACCTATTGCGCTTTGACGTTGAGTCGCTGCAGGTCGGTTTGGTGTTGTTGCTAAGAAAGCCACTGGCCCACTCAAGTTTTCGCGTTTGCTCCGGGGTTCTCTCCGCCGCCGGTATGACACCGACTGCGGCTAGAATCCTCTCAGCATTGCGTTGGTCTCGTTTGGCCAGTGACTTCTTGGACTTCTTGCTGGCGGGCCCAGAGCTATGTCCGTGTGACACAGGTGTGGGTCCACCATCAGAATTCGTCGCCACCGATACCAATCGGGGTGCGCCCTCACCTTTCGAGTCAATTCCACATGTCGCAGATTTTGTCTCTCCGGATGGGGTGTCCCTTCTTGGGGTCGCTTGCGACGTCCTAGCAGGAGCGGGGAGGGGTTGGGGTGTGGAATTGGAGCATACTCCATAACGTTCACTGAGCCAACTACTAAAAGAGAAAGAAGTGAAGACAGCGAAGACGAAGCAGACCTTAGCAAATATCCGTATGGGCAGAAACGGATGAAAATTGTATTGTAAACTTTACAAAAAAATAAAATAAAATAAAATAAATAAAAAAAAATGTTTTTATTTTCTCTGTTTTCCCAAATCTTGGTTGTGTTTTTTTCTTTTTGGTAAGAAGGAGACATTTTGATTAATTTTTTTCTTTGGAGAGTTGATCCGACTACCATAAATCATCAAGCTCTTGTTTAGTTTCTTTGAAAGCACTTGTGTTTTTTTTCATCGATAACATCTCTTTGAATCTTCTTGTTTTTTTTAATGAATGATTAAAACGCAACAGTATTTTTTTTTTCAATAGTTTTTTCATTTAAAATGGATTTATAAAAATTCACTATTTTCTTAATTTTACGAAGTCGAAATCTAATTTCATAACAAGCACAGGTATGTGATTTTTCTTCAAGCTCATTTGATAAATTGTTTGCATTTGTAGGGCAGCTCGGATAATGAAATCTTTTGGAGGAATTTGAGCAATAGCCTTTTCCAAATCTCTTTATGAAATAAATATTCTCCATGGGTTCAGCAAAATGTTCTTCATGTACAATATGCCGGTTTATTTTTAAAAATGATTGAAGCTCGTCAATTACCGAATTCATGTTTAAGCAAGACATGTTTTTTCAACGAATCACGAAAGTGAACTGATTGAAATTTACTTCAATCCTTCATACAAAGATGAAAATTCTAATTCTCCTCATCTCCTTACTAACCCATTGTAAATTTGGAAAAAAAAGCAGGCTATAACTTTTAGAAATACATATACAGAAGAAATTGCATTATTTATTAATATTATTTTTTTTTAATAGGTATCCAAGAGTTGTGATCAGATGGAAAACCGAGCCATTTTACAAACATTTTATTCTTTTTCTTTTTAAGCACTTTTTCAATGAGATAGGTATCGGGAAACTTTGTTTTTTTGTAACTCTAGTTCATTGAATCCACCTTTAATTGGATGCCCTTGATAGTCTTCTAGCACGTACATATGTAACAGGATTTGTGCGCTTTACTTGAATTATCTTAAAGATTTCCGTTGTCCAATTTGGAGTGTACCCTTTATCAAAAACATGTTTGTATTTACTAATTCTGACAGAGTCTCCTACCTTGAACTTAGGAGTAACATGAATTTTGATGTGATTGTATATCTTAGAGAGTAATTGTTTTTCATTTGAGGCATTTACTTCAGATGGTTTCATTTTTATTGTACGATGTTTTGAATCATTATAAGTTTTAGTCAGCAACCCTATTATATCAACCCATTTATATGTTCCTTTGAAACTGAATTCTTTCCACATAAGAGTTTTCAATGTGCGGTTAAATCGTTCGACTATCGATGCTTTCAAAGGAGTAAATATTGAGTAATGGTTGATATGATATTTTTGCATTAGAGTTTGAAATGTCTTATTGAAAAATTCTTTTCCATCATCTGTTTGTAAATTCTTAGGCCAACGACCTTTATTGAATATATTTTTCAAGGCTTGAGTAACTGATGCTCCAGTTTTATTTTGTATAGGAGCCGTCCATGCAAATTTAGAGAATGTGTCAATAACTGTGAGAAGATATCGGTAGTTTTCATTTTCTGATGAGTACGGTCCCATTTCGACAAGATCAGCTTGCCATAAATCATCTAGGCCCTTGATAACGACACGCCTCTTTGGAAAATACCTTCGTGTAGCCTTGTGGAGTTCTTCGACAACCTCTCTTTTACTCATCTTTTTATGGAATGATAAAAAACGACAAAGAATTTGTTCTATTATGTATGTTTATTCGTTTCAATTTTATAAAAGATAGTTAATTTTTCTGAGAATTTTAATAAATTAAAAAAATACATACTATTTCAACCTTTTATACAAAGCCATTAATTTTTCTATTCTTATCGCTTTATTTTCAACCATATAACATGCACATGTATCTGGTCCTTCTTTACATAAGTTTGAAGACCAAGGGCAATTAAGAAAATGACAACCATGATAAGAAGTCTTAGAAGTTACATTATCAAATTTTTTCAAGAATATTATAATGTTCAGAAGTTCCTCATGATGTTCATCAAGAATTATTTCTCGGTAAGCTTTAAGAAATTTTATAACTTCATCAACAATTAAATTACAGTTAATGTTAGACATAGTGTTAATGACCTGATTCGGTGATATCTCCTCACTGACTAAACGTTAAATTTTTAAGATTTTATGATTTTATCAATTTCATTTTGAAAGTGATGACTTAATTGACTTATTTGCTGATCAACATAGTATTTGGTTGCAGCGTCTCCATCGTCATTGGGTAGTTGAATGTTTTTTAATCGTTTCCAGTTTATGTCGAAATCACCACCTTCTGTTTTGAGAAACCCTTCACCTGGTGGTCCAGGCAATCCTTGTTCTCCCTGTGGACCAGGTGTTCCTTGTTCTCCTCGCTCACCTCTCGGTCCTCTGTTTGGGGCCCTATTGGAAAAACGACCAAATTTATCGACAGTCATTTGTTTTTTTTTATTCGATTATGTCGGCTTCTTTGAGTTCTTCTATTATTGAAACAATTTCATTAGAGTGATTGTTATGTCCTGCTTGTTGTGAAGCAATTAGAAGTCGCATACGATCTACAAGCTCATTGGGATCATCCCAAAATATATAGTCTTTTTTCATTTTTGATTCCATTATTCCTGTCCCTGAAACTACAGGTTTTTGCGATAATGATTGTAATGATGATGGAGATGTTGATAAGTCATTAGAATTATTTGAAGTTAATACTAATAATTTACTTATTATATATTTATATTTGTTACCACGATTGCCATGTATTTGTTTTTGTGAATCATGACCAACTCTATGTGCATTAGTGTCATATAATATCGTTCTGTAATTCTTTAAATCTTCTTTATTGTAAATGTTTTTATCTGGATTCTTTTTAAATATAAGCTCATATAATCCATTTGTACCTTCAAAGATCTTATTATTAATCTCTATATCTTCCCCGAGAATTTTGAATTCTGCATTACCGATGTACCACTTTTCGTTTTTCAAATGTATACCATACGTTTAATCAAGAGTCGCCGAATTATTCAGAAATAAATTTACATATTTCTGAGGTGTCTTACTAAATTCTTCTTGTGACATTCGTTTTACAAGGTTTTGGCTAGATTTTTTGTTTTTTTTTTGTTCTTTTGGGTGTATTATTATCAGAAGATAAAATAAGTGAATTGTTCTCATTAAAAGTTGACGCACTGGGAGTCCTAAAATCATCTTTAGCATATTTTTTCTTGATGGGAGTCTCAAAATCATTTTCTAGTTTTGGTTGTTGGTCGAAGTTAAGACTTCCCAAGTGGTAATTTTGATACTGTTCTTCTTGTTTAATGTTTGATTTGCTTACTAACTCGTTAAGTGGCTTTGTAAGGGGCTTAAGATTTTCCTCAATTTGGGTTTCATAAGCTTCCCTGCCTAACTTAAGAGCTTTGTATTTTTTTCGTAATGCATTCGTGGTTTTTATCAGCTCCTTTGTTAGCTTGACATCTATATTCATCATACTGTTTTTTTTTTTTACAAGTGGTTTTGTGTTGAAAACTGAATTTTAGATTTGGGATACTGCCTTAAACTGATAATACTGCCTGTCGAACTGGTTCGAAGCACTTTTAAACTGGTTTATTCTGATGAAAATACTGCTCTGTACTGTACTCTAATACTGCCTGCCGAACTGGTTCGAAGCACTTTTTAACTGGTTTATTCTGATAAGACTACTGCTCCGTACTGCTCTGTACTGCTCACTTAGAGCATTACCACGCATATGATGTTCACATACAAAAGTGTTGTGTTTTATAACACAAGAAAGCAGTCAAAGCCTTTTCTATAACGGCCTTCATTCAAAGGGCTGTCCTTATCAATTACCATAAAACCATAACTTGTGTTCCAGCATTCTGAACATACCTTTTGAAATGTCTTAAAAGTCATATCCGAATTAACATGATCGTTATAAATGTGCTTTAAATTCGTTTCGTCCTGTTTGAATACAATGAGAAAATTCGCATTATCTCGAATTAAGTGTTTGGGTATTTTTGTATACGTTTGGCATAAATAAAAGCTATCTATGAGATGATGTCTTCCCATACTAAAATACGTACGGATGGTATCTTGTTTTTCACAAGCAATATCATCAAAGATAAATATAGAATTTGGTTTACTCATTTCAGGTGGGATAACATCACTGTTGGTAGAAAAAGTAAAATACCCCATATTTTTTATTGGTCTTATGGCATTTTCCAAGAACTCGTACTTTGGTTGATGCAGAGATTTTGAATATACATAGATATTTTCAAACTTCAATCCCTCAGGATGAAGTAACATGCTCATCATGGCATTTGTTTTTCCGCAGTTTCAGGGCCCAGTTATTAAACCTCTTATACTATCTGGAAATAGTTTTCCGTGCTTTTTTATTTTGATATTTTTAATTAAATCTAAATTTTTTACCGGCAACTGATTTTGTTGTTTAATGAATCGCATAATGACAAAAACTAAATTATTTCCTATAAATTCAAAGCTTATATTTGAATACCCTCATATCTTTTCTAACCATTTAAGTGCAAAGGTAATCATATAAAATGATAGATAATTACAATAATTCAAGCAGTCGATTTTCGAAAGTCAAAGGAGAAGGTTTATTAAACAATACAATAAACAAACTTCCTTTCGAACTACACTTACCTGGTTACCAATACTGCGGACCTGGAACTAAACTACAAGAGCGTCTAAACCGTGGGGATCCAGGAATTAATTTACTTGATAAAGCGTGCAAAGAGCACGATATATCATATTCCAAATTAAAAACTACATCTGATCGACACAAAGCTGATACAATTTTATCTGAAAAAGCTTGGCAGCGAGTTAAATCCAAAGACGCTAGTATAGCTGAGCGAGCAAGTGCACTTTTGGTTACCAATCTTAAGAAGACAAAAGTAAAATTAGGTATGGGGTGCTCTCAATCTAAATATAAAAATTCTATGAACCGAGATCAAAAGCAAAAAATAAGCTTTTTGAAAAATCAAAACCATGAAAATAAATCAAAAACAAATTCCAAGACCACACAACTTTCCTTTAGAAAAATAATTAAATTAATTGGAAATAATCTCAAGCGTAAAAAACCTTTTAACCTGGAAAATGCAATTGAAATAGCAATATCAGCCGCTAAGAAATCGTTTAAAAAAGGCAGCAATAACATCAAGACACCCAGAGTAATCTCAGTTCCAAAAATTGGTGGAGTTATCCCTTTCCTCGTTCCTCTGTTTGCTGGACTTTCTGCTCTTGGAGCCCTAACGGGTGGCGCTGCAGGTTTAGCCAAAGCTGTGAATGATATAAGTATTGCTAAAAAAAATCTTGATGAGAAAAAACGTCATAATGAAAAAATGGAGTCAATTGCTGTCGGGAATGGATTACACCTTAAACCATATCGAAAAGGACTTGGACTTTACTTAAATGCTCAGACAAAAAACTTCTAAAATCGCTACCTAGTCGTGCATTGACTGAAATAGATTTGAGAAATTTTGCAGATAAATCAATTCCTCATTTTCGAGGAGTTTTTATGCGTGATAATCTGCCAAGGTCTAAACCTATGAAAAACGAGTGTGGAATTGTAAATCTTGATTCCTCAAATGGTCCTGGAACACATTGGGTAGCATATAATAAAAAAGGCAGTCAAATTGAATATTTTGATAGCTTTGGAAATCTTCAACCTCCTATAGAAATAATTAATTATCTAGGTAAAAAAATAAATTTTAATTATACTAAATATAAGGGATATGGGTCTTTTAATTGTGGTCATTTATCTTTAAGATTTTTAAGTAATTATTATTTTCAATAAATAAAGACTTTTATAAACAAACTATTTCATTGTGATTATTGTCTCCATGTCGTTGACACTTACATTAAGCGGGAGAACTTCCCATCTATCAGCAGAGTATTTTCCACCTCTCAACTTGGACCAAGATTACGTTTGCGGATTAATTGATTTTCAAACGTACAACTCTATACCTAATGTTGATGAACGTAATAATTTGTTTCATGTGGGAGAACATGAAATTGAAATTCCTATAGGATCGTATGAAATTGAAGACATTGCCACATTCATTTCCGAAGAATTATTAGCTCGAAATTCTTTTGCTGATGTCAAAATAAAACCAAATAATAACACAATGGTAATTGCAATCGAAAGTAACGAGACAATACATTTCAATAGGAATAGAACAGTTGGAAAATTACTGGGATTCAGTGAATGCGTTCTGGCCCCTAACGAGATACACTTGTCAGATTTACCTGTTGATATAAACAAGGTTAATGTGATACGAATTGAGTGTAATATCATTGCTGGTTCTTATTTAAATAATACTCATGTTCATACTATACATGAATTTTCGCCAGAAACTGGAGCAGGCTATAAAATTATAGAAGTCCCAAGAAATTTTTTCTATTTACCAGTGAATGTCAATCGAATAAGTACTCTTTCATTAAAGATCGTAGATCAAGACGGAGATTTGATAAATAGAGGAGAACGTATAACAGTAAGATTACATTTAACCCCGAAACCTCAATAATGTTAATTTATAATAATATAACATACACCAAAGATAATTGTTCAGTCAGTGTTGCTAGAACAACAAACCGGACAAGACCAAAGCTATCAGTTGAAAACAAAACCTATCTACTTCAATTAGGGTTTAAACTGAAGTAAACAAAATTCAAACGAATACAGTATGAACGAAATTTTAAATATTACCCATGGACCCAGCTATGATAATAGTATAACTAAGTTTGAGTATCATAGTTATTCTCCATTTCTTCAATCTTTTAATCAAAGTGATGAAATACGTATTGCCATACAGCAACAGGACTTGTGCATTTTACCCTGTGAAAGCTACATTTATATAGAAGGAGGCCTAATTAAACAAGATGGAGCGTTATCATCTACAGCAAAACTATCTAATAATGCTATGGCATTTCTTTTTGAAGAAATACATTATGAACTAAATGGCATGGAAATTGAGAGCAATAAGAATGTGGGCATTACATCATCATTGAAAAATTATATATCTTTAACGGAAAATGAAAGTAAAAGGTTAGAAAATGCTTCATGGATTGGAAACTCCACCATTTCACCTTCAGCGGGAACTTTTAATTTTTGTATACCTCTGAAATTTCTATTGGGTTTTGCCGAAGACTATAAAAAGATCATACCAAATGCTAGACATGAGTTGATTTTAATTCGTACTCGATGTAATGAAAATGCTTACTATACTACAGAAAACGAGGAAATAAAACTATCAATTTTTAAATTGCAATGGAGAGTTCCACATATCACACTGTCCGATTCCAATAAGCTCACATTATTGAAACAAATACAATCAAAACCGATTCAAATTCACTTTCGAAATTGGGAAATGTATGAATATCCAACACTACCTACCAACACTGATCATGTATGGACAGTTAAGACTTCAACTCAACTTGAGAAACCGAGATATGTTATTATTGCTCTTCAAACCAATAGAAAAAATCAAAAGGATAAAGATGCAAGTACATTTGATCACTGCAATGTGAGTAATGTTAAATTGCATTTAAACTCTGAATCCTACCCTAGGGAAGATTTGAATCTAAGATATACACCGATAGACCGATATGCTATTCTGTACGAAATGTACTGTACATTTTGTAACGGAGGAAGGATCTACTTCGGCTATGACTACCAAAACAAAAAAAAACTTACTTCCCAATATCCATTCAGAACCACAGGATTCTCTGAAGCCACTAGGGTTACGAAGTAGAGTGTCCAATCGGCGGAGTACACACAGGTTTGTGTATTTTGTCGCGAACCATGAGGGTTAAGAAGGAGAGGCTGACTACCTGCCTCAGCAGTTCCGCCAGTAGGATTATCTTCAAGGTCTTCTTCTTCTCCCCCATTATTAAAATTTTTTGTTTTTATGGGATTTGTTTTGGGAGCCATTTTCTTATTAAAAAAATGTTGAAATTTAAAATAAAAGTAAATAGTTTGATTCCGAACGAATGGAGGATTCCCAAAAAAAAATATGTTTAGGATATTGTACCCTTATTGTAATTTTGGACAGAAGATTCAAAATATAAATATTCAATTTATAAATAAAGAAAATATGTATTTAAACATACAAAAGAATATATCAAGAGGAGATTTAAAAAAAAAAGTGTTTGGTGCATGTGTACATTAAATAAGGGAAAGTGTTCATTAATTGCGTCAACGAAGTAAATGAGAAAAAAAAGACGTACAAAAGTTGCATACATTTATCACTTATAGGTTTTTTGTATAACACTAACTCAGGTTGCATGAAGTGCTACGAAAGAGAAATACGACTTGGATGAATCTCTGGGCCACTTCAATAAAGCAAGAGTCATGTCACATCTTATATAAAAGTTATTATTTTAATTTGTTTTTTTGATTGATCTTGACATTACAAAAAGAACTTTTGTTGCTTGAAACAGAACTCCAGCGCATCGGGCGCAGAAGTGGTTTCCTCGAACCGTTATCTCCCGGTCGTCGAATGAACTCCTTCAAGCAATTGACTAAATTTGTAACTCGAATCCATTGTTTCATCAAAATATATGCTGCAAGGGACTTATTGTATCCATAACATGCATTCCAGGACATAACTGATAAAACAAAAATAGACCTGTTTTTGCAGCCAAAACAAAAAGTTGGCTTGGTAATAGTTTAAATATTTAGTTTTGTCAAAGATAACTAAAATAACAATAAAACCTACAAAAAAGTCTTCGAGGCCCCACGTTGGGCGCCACCTGTGTAACGGAGGAAGGATCTACTTCGGCTATGACTACCAAAACAAAAAAAAACTTACTTCCCAATATCCATTCAGAACCACAGGATTCTCTGAAGGCACTAGGGTTACGAAGTAGAGTGTCCAATCGGCGGAGTACACACAGGCATGCTTGCGATGGCCAAAGGGCTAACTCGTCAGTGGGGTGGGATCTTGTACCCGCCACTGGACTGCCGTACCTATTTACATGCCTATTTTAAATTTACTACTAGGGCTCTTTAATTGTTAATTAATGGATAAATGCATCTCTCTTTTTTTTCTTATTTTGGAAACAGGTGTTTTTGTTTCCTAAGTGTACCCTCCCACAGTTTATTCACTACTGAATAAACGCCATGGTTACCGCACCACTTAATTAGTTTGACTCGCGATAACCCCTAAATTGAGTTTGACTTACGGGCCTACTGCCCTCTCATATCCCCTTCGTTGACGCTTCTTAATTCACTCACTTTCCCTTAAGATTTAAAATTTTATTCCCTCATACTGAGACCCCAAATAATTACGAAAAATAGATAGGTTTTAAGCTGGTATACATTATATATATTTTTATTCACAATAATTCAAAAAAAGTAAAAGTTATAAAGTTAATTTAAATCGTCATAAAATTGTCTTGAAATTTGGAGCATAATCGAGTTCGATTCAAACCAAAAGTGAGGATGAGAACACCAACAAAAAAACTTGATTTAATTTGAGTTCTGTTTTTAGTATGCAAACTCACTCAATTTCCTCTTACTGTCATTTGGAGTTGGACTCTCTCAGTAAGGAAAGTAAACAACTCGCTATTCACTCGACTCTCACTTCTGGTTTAAGTCACTCTTATCTTATCTCTTATAAAAAAAATTTAATCTCTCACGCTCCCTATATTTTTTTAAACAAGGTTAATATTTTACTCCCGAATTTACGTTTTCTTCGTTAAATGGTAAAAACTTCAAATTGATGAGATTTTAGATCTTACACACTATCACTCACCGATTCAAGAAAGTTTGTATTAGGTATATGTATTTAAGCTTACAGGTTTCCTTCCAACGAAGAGGTGCGCACTCCTTGGTTAGTTGGTGATTTTTTTTTTTTTATAGTTGATGTTGTATTTGATTTGGTGAAGCTAAATGATTAGTGATGGTAGATGGAAAAAAAATCTTTTCAATTTGAACTTTAGACAAAAACTTGTTAATTTCACTTAACTGAGAGAATGAGAGACGATTTAAGGTATATCATAAAAGAAAATTTTGTTCAATGCTGAGCCGGCTTTAAAGATGAGGCTTGATGTACAGGCAGGGATAAATCGTTGGCAGATCGTTTGCTTGAACTTTTGATTAATTCTTTAATTTGTTATTGTAGTTAGGTATAAGGTATAGTTGATGATGTGACGTTGTTGGATCGATCGGTAGGAGAAGCAATAATCCCAATTGTGGTTGAGACTTTGTCCAAAACGTTTGGGATGCTGAGGTGGTTTGCTGCTCGTTGTCTTTACCTTGGTTTTGCGGCTTACGCCACCGGCTGACGATCGAAAAGATCGCTCGATCGATACGGAGGTAGGTGCTCCGTTGGCCTTGTATCGTATGCGGAATTTCTCGAGCGTGATCGAAATATACAACGCCTTAACGTATGCCAAGGTAAATTGGGCAGCTAAGTAGTGAGCGATCTTAGCACGTGGTGCGCTCGAAGATCACTCGATCGAGCTTTTAGGTTCGGCGATCCCACTTAAGCGGTATGACTGTACCAAAAAAAATACGATGGTTTATTACCACTCTCATTTTATTATATAAACTACGCTTCACTTACCTCAAGCAAAGGAATAATAAGCCTAAGATTCTGTGGTCCACGTAGGAAGCTGTAGAAGGTACAGTCACGCTGGCTTGACCTAAGCACAAAAGTTTGGCTGATTCTTCTTTGGCTTAATTGAAATTATTTAGGATGTTAGTTTTATCGATTTCCTTAAAAGGCAATTGATATAATTGTCGACTTGGGTCAAAAAAAAAACTTGTATCAAGATGAGAAGACGAATGTTCTTACTGGGCAGTCAAATCGGAAAAGAAATGATGAAGCGCGAAGGAATGACAGGTTAGCTTCGACTTTCCGCCCGCCGTGAGAATAGAAATTCATCATATAGAATTGACGAAAAATGAGATGTCGAGTATCGAAATTAAAAACAGGGATGTAGTGAAATTTACACTTTCAATTCGAATGAATTTTAAGCGAATTACACTATGCCCGTACAATTTCAAGAATCATATTATCAGAAACAATCACAACCGCTTTTATCATTGCAAGACTTTAAGAATATCGCACCAATCATAGTAATTGATTGTTCCCGTCAAAATGAATCAATTAAATCCGGACCTGTGGATGTGAAAATTGAACTTAAAACATCAGTCGCAGTACCAGCTTCAACAACTATGTACTGCCTTATTCTTCATGATAGAGTTATAGAATATAATCCCGTTACTGGAGAAGTAAACAAACTTACTTAAATTGACTGTCATGACATGTAAACTAATCAGTAGGAAAGTGGATTCGACAGTCATACACACATTTTAAAAATGAATACTTATATTGCGGATTTTCAAGGGTATGGAGGATTTAATAGTGGCTTCATTGTGAAAGAAGTAACTGTATATCATGCTGGGCATCACCATCACTTTATTGTTTCTCCCCCTTTCGATTTGAGTCTTCTATCAAAATCTCTTAGAAAACAAACTCGATGGTTATTTAAGAATCATCACGGTTTAACATGGAAAGATGGATTTACAAGTTTTCCTCAAATAAAGAAATTTCTTCGAAACAAAATTCAAAATGGAGTTGTTTATGTTAAAGGAACTATGAAAGCACAATGGCTCAGAGAATTACTACTCAATGAAAATATAGAAGTCATCAACTTAGAAGATATTTTCAACTGCCCCAGTTTAAGGGAGCTTAGAAATACTTATCCCTATGAAATGAAATGCCAGAACCATGAAAAATGCTGCGCCCTTCAAAATGTATACCTCTTACACAAGTTCATTAATTTTCCTAAGCAAAAGTAATTTCATAAAAAAAAACATTTTATCTAACTATGTATAAATCTTTTACATGAACTCAATGATTTTGTTGAAACCAACACTTAGCATGTTATTATTCCAAATAAATATACACATAAACAATGTTTTTTAGTTTTTTTTTATTTAATATTCAATTCAATTTCGTAACAACATTTTGACAGCAAGTCCAGAATCTCACAAATTTTAAATCTAAGAGGGTAAGAATACTGTAGAGCTATTTTGACGATAAAATCCAAAGGGTAGGGAGCTATGGTTAAAGAGAAAGTGACGTTTTTCCGATCTGGGTGTATAGGTTTTACATTGTGTCTTTGTTATCACTTGATGATCTTTTGTTCTGCAAATATTGTCAGAAATAATCTGAATGTGATTATTGCCATCAGAGTTAAGAACTGCTTCTTTGATTGTTTCAAAATTAATTTTCTTTGATGCCGAGTAATTCAAACATATTCCCTTTACCTTGCAAATAACTTCTTCTGTGTTGTTTTTTCCACTTAACACTTTGTAGGCATAATTCTTTGGTCCTCCGCTTACAAATTCAGTTATGAAACCCTTCGCCGAAGCATTCCAGCTCGTCAGTCATATCTCCAATCATGTTACCAGTTTCAGGATCACTTTCCCCTTCTCTGCTTACGTATATTACGGAATCTGTATCATAGTACAACACTCGCTTATCTAAAGCCTCCAAATATTCGTAGAGTTTTAAACGGCTATGCAGACATTAGCTGTGTTCAGCAGCTTTGCGGATTCTTCTTTACACTGATAATTGACTATCAAATTTGTTTCATTGACAGGAAATATTGAACACACATTGACGGAAGGATTTGTTATTAATTCAAACAATTCAGCAGGATTATTTATTATCGATGTTTTGGGTTGGTTTTCTCTTTGACCAAATTTACCCCAAAATGAATTGAGTATAAGTTTAGCCAAAGATCTTTTGCCTTCATTTTTCACTATTTCGGAATAATCTAGCTCAATATTTTCGTTTTTATGAAAATTTGAAATATAGTTGATCTTATCTTCTTCCGTTACACAAGCTGCAGGCCAGCCCGACGCCTCTTGTTTAATTTTCAAAAATTTATCTATCATAGCGTCAAATAAGCCTCTTGTATTTTCATTTTTTTCATACTGTATGACATCATATTCCCATATTTCGGAAATTGCCAGAATTGTATAGCCTTTTTTAGTTGCTTTAACAACTTCTTCAGTGACCCATGTTCCAGATAAAGCTCGTTCATTATCCGAATGAGTACAAATATCAACACTGCGTGAAGCCTTATCGCTGCAAGATCTGCACAAGGTAAACATCAGTTTGTTATTTTGTTTTATTGGAAGAACAGGATGAAATAGTTGTTCCGGAGGCAATATATTACACTTGATTAAACCACTGATGTTTTCGAGATTTAAACTTGAACATATGGCAGAATTTGTGTGAACTTTGGGGTGTCCGATGGGAAATTTTCCATATTTACATACATAGGGATATAAGGAACACAAATCAATATATTTTATTTTTTCTCCTTCCTTACATTGGTAGTAGTTATATGTGTTACCTGTTCGTCCACCGTAAAAAGCGTCGTGAGGATCAAGCGGAGATTGTTCAACGATATTATGTGTGTTTATAAATTCAAGTTCCGTGTCTTTGAAGAGAGATAACTTTTTTGTAAAATGGCATTCCCATTCTTCGATGACATCATACTTGAATGACCTTAAACGAGCCGTTTTTGCCAAAGTCCTTTCAAACCTTCGATTTAAAGTGTCAAATTTGTCAATAGTCAGAGGATCATTCCTTTATTCTTTTGACATTCAGGATGACCATGATAATAACACCCATGAAATTCGAATATTTGTTTGGTTTCCTCACAAAATCCATCAACTTTGACTCCGGCTACAACTACTTCTCGACCATTGAACGAATGTTTGATATTTATATTTCTTTTTTTAGTCTCCCAGATTAACCACTTTATTGCCTTCTTCGATTGATTGTCCACGTTTCTGTAACCATTCTTAGGTATTATTCCAATAGTGTTTTCTAGGAGGAAGTTTCGTCAAAAAACAAGATTGCATGCAGATGCAATCGTAGTAGACTCTAAAAATGGTTCAACATTACATTGAAGAAGAAACAAACTTCTGAATTTCAAACAAGTATCGGTTAAAATTTTAACATCACTGACGCAGTAGTCCACAAGTTCACGCTCCATCACAAAGTTATTATCTTTATTTTGTTCATACCATTTAAAGAAATTTTCACGTTCAGCTGCTTTCATCGAATCAGGACCGTAATATTTGTAATGAGGTAATTTTCCTTGGTATGTAGCATTTTCCGAAGTATTGAAAAAATGAGGGAAATAACCTTTCTTCAACGTTGACGATAAATCAAAAGCCTTTGATAATTTCGATAATGCCATTGGAAAATAATTGAGGGAATCTATAAATTTTACATTTCCAACTTGCATCAAAATTATTTTTGTTCCACGCATGATCAACTGTGGCTTCAGGCTTGTTTTTTCCAAAATATAATTCAGTAAGAATTGGTGATCATACGCCTGCCCGTTGTGAGCAATTACAATAACTGTTTTGAACACTTGGCGAATCTTTAAAATATAGTTCAAAAAGTTAGGCACCACATCTTTGGTTTCTATATGATTTCTATAACTGCACTGCTGACAAAAATGCAGATTATCAATGTCAATACATAAGCTGCATCTTTTCTGGAAAACACATAAATTTGGCGTATGTATTTTGTACGAAGAGTCATCAGATTCTTTTTCTTTTCGGCTCTCAAAGTCGTAGAAAATATAAAGACATTTTTCAAAATTTGGGTTACTCGTATTTGGCATCATAAAGCATTGGTGATTTTGCGGTACGTATATCTTACACGTATGACAAAAGTATTCCCCACACACATGATCTCTTTTACCCGTAGTTTTAAGGCAATTTACACATCTTTTGACTTCATCACACAAAGCTGGTTGTCCTGAACTTGAAGATTTGTGATTGTCAAAACATATTTTACCTCGGAAATAAAGATTACATTCTCTACAAAGAATCTCGTTAGCAGTAGTGTTTTTTCACATTGTGGACAAGATTTAATACATCTGTGTTCTTTTTTACTTTCATACGGTTTATGGCATGCCTCGCAATAGTAACTGCAACAGAACGCTGGCGCTGCTGTTAACGAAACTATTACATTGAAATGATTTTTGTAATGAAGCAAATTTATTCTTTTTTGTTTGACTCATCTGTTGTTTTGCCTTCGAATATTACTGTTCTTCCTTTCGTTGTGTTCTATCTTTACGTTTTAATAAAAGAATCTTTTATTTTAGTTTACTTTAAACTTCATTATTTATTAATGTGATAGTTCAACCATTCACGTTGAGTTCTTCTTATAAACTAACTTAAACATAATTACATAAAGATTAATTAGGTACATAGAGAAAGCTTTTAAGTATAACAGTCAGAGAATAATAATATAACATTTTTCCCCCCTATAATTTTAAGATTTCTCATTTTATTCAATTATTTATCATAATATTCTAAATAGTTAACTTTAAACTTAATAAAATCATAAAAAAAATAACATATTAACATAGCAAGGTCTATGTGGTTCAAATATTTATTTTTAATATACTTAAACTTGATTAACTCATAAAAAAAAACTAACATTAACAGAGTGAGGTCTGTTTAGTTCAACTATTTATTTTTTTATATCATACTATCAAATTTTTAATTATAATTCATTTTAGATTAACAAATATGTATGTTAAATTTACATCAGTATTAATTCATTTTCTGTTTTTTTTTTTTTTTTTTTTTTTTTATTTTAGAATATACATTAATTATTTTCGTCTTTTTTATACAGGGTGTCCCGTAAGTAATGGATAACCCTGAAATGCCGCATAGTAGACTTTATGACCGTCCTGAAAACTGATAAAAAAAAGTTCTATCCCAACCACAAGAAAAGTTATATGCATTTTTTTGTTCAGTGCACTATTTTTTTTCTTACTTTACATTTTTGAATACCACGACTACAAGTGAATGAGTTCCATAATTTTTTTTTTGCAGGAATATTTTACATTACTTTTGCCAACACATAAGTAGAAGAAAATTATTATAACAGTTGGACTTCTTAGAGAAAAAAATTATTTAACATTGAATTTCAATGCAAAATGTGAAAACAAATAATTTTTGAAAAAGTTAAATCATAGCTGGTATAAAAAAAATGCATGAATACCTGAGTGGCCAACTATTTTAAAAATATGCGCGTTAAATGCAGATTTCAAAATGGTATTACTTATTATTTTATCTAGAGTCAATAGCAAGTTATTGGTAAAAATCTGCAATACTAGAGTAAATTTAGCAAAAACAAAAGTTTTCAAAATTAGCACAGTAAACGTGAAAATAATACCAAGCCGATCAGGTCTTTAGAGGAGCTAAGAAACCGTGTGGAGGCAGCTGCATTACAAATTTCTGAGCAAAACCTTGCACGTTCACTAAGACGTTCATTTATTCGGAGGTGCAGAACCTGTATAAGAGTGGGTGGAATAAATAAATAAAAATAATAAGAAAAGAATAAATAATAAAAAAAAATTAAAAAATTATCTATTTTTGTTTTTGTTTTCTAACTTAGTGATCATGTGATTAAAAGCTGGTTCAAAAACTTTTTGTTTAGATAAAATAACAAATAAACTAATAGTAACCAACAAAATATTTGATGGGTTTGTTAAAGCCCAATAGAACAGGAAAAATTCAAAACAAGCTCGAAAATGTAACCGTTTTTGCACTTTTTTGACATTTTTATCAATAATGCATTTGGCCCTAGAAGTTGAAAGCTTGGATTTATCATTAGGACAACATCGTAGAAACAGCCAATAAATCAAAAATCTGCTATGTTCAACGCTTGGTATTATTTTCACGTTTACTGTGCTAATTTTGAAAACTTGTTTTTGCTAAATTTACTCTTGTATTGCAGATTTTTACCAATAACTTGCTATTGACTCTAGATATAATAATAAGTAATTCCATTTTGAAATCTGCATTTAACGCGCATATTTTTAAAATAGTTGGCCACTCAGGTATTCATGCATTTTTTTTATACCAGCTATGATTTAACTTTTTCAAAAATTATTTGTTTTCACATTTTGCATTGAAATTCAATGTTAACTAATTTTTTTCTCTAAGAAGTCCAACTGTTATAATAATTTTCTTCTACTTATGTGTTGGCAAAAGTAATGTAAAATATTCCTGCAAAAAAAAAATTATGGAACTCATTCACTTGTAGTCGTGGTATTCAAAAATGTAAAGTAAGAAAAAAAATAGTGCACTGAACGAAAAAATGCATATAACTTTTCTTGTGGTTGGGATAGAACTTTTTTTTATCAGTTTTCAGGACGGTCATAAAGTCTACTATGCGGCATTTCAGGGTTATCCATTACTTACGGGACACCCTGTATATGTATGTACATATTTTTGAAAAATTATACCTTTACAATTTTTACTCTTAAGATGGTTGGAAACGCTCTACAGGTTTTCTTATTCTGGTTGGATACCTTTTGCCTTCTGCTACATGTAATTTTTCTGAAATATCTTCATTGATTTTGTGTGCATCAGCCTCTTTATCTTTGCCAGCCGTTGAAGTTTCTATCTGTTTATTTTGAGTTTTGTCATCGACTCTTGAAATTATATAGTCATCAACTTTTGAATCATATCTCTCAGGTATTTTGTTATTACTTTTGCAAGGTATAATTTGATCTGAATGACGCTTCCATCTCTCCCCATTATTTGTTTTAACAGTATATGTAACAGGTCCTAATTGCTCCTCAATAACTCCGTTTACCCACTTATTCCCTATATTCCTATAGTCTCGAATTAAAACTGAATCTTCTCTTTCAAATGTTCTGGCCTTTCTTTCCAAATTTTCTTTTAGTTTCTCTTGCTTCAATACTATACCATCCCTTGGATCTGGCCTTATAAGATCAAATCTGGTTCTAAGCTTGCGTTTCAACAAAAGGTTAGCTGGGCTGTCATTTGTCGTTGAATGAGTTGCAATTCGATAATCGAATAGAAATCTAGCTAACGCAGCTTCTGAATCTGATCCGTCCATTTTCTTTAGGCAGTTCTTCACAATTTTAACCGCACTTTCAGCCTGCCCATTCGACGAAGGGTGATATGGAGGAGAAAAGGTATGGTTGATTCCATTGGACTTCATAAACACTTTAAATTCATGAGCAGTAAACGTTCTACCATTATCTGTTACAATATGTTCAGGCAACCCGAATCTCGAAAACACTTCTCGCAACTTAGATATTGTATATTTTGTTTCCATCGACGACATATTGAAAACCTCAATCCATTTCGAGAATGCATCTTCTAAAACTCAGTAAGTTTTTCCTCTAAATGGTCCTAAAAAATCTAGATGCAACCTCCTCCAAGCTCCCTTTGGAACTTCCCAAAAATGAGATCTATCTTTTGGTGGACTCTGCCGATGTTTTTGACATTCAACACAATCATTAGCAATGTCAACTATGTCTCTATCCATGTTGGGCCACCAAAAGTAAGCTCTTGCAATAGATTTCATTTTTGTAATACCTAAATGATTCAGATGTAGGTCCCTCAATAAATCTTTTCTTATCTCTTCGGGTACAATAACTCGATAACCCCACATTACCCCTCCTTGTTCTAGTGTTAATTCTTCTTGTCTTTGCCAAAACGGCTTAATTTCTTCGCTTACTACATTTGGCCACCCATACTGCACGTACCCCAATACTTTCAATAATATTGGATCTTTAATTGTACTACTCTTTATAAGCTTTCGATCTAAAATTCTTTGATCTTCAATTAAATTAAGATAAGATTTATCTTCATGCTCATCATTGTCTTCAGTAATGAGTGGGACACGCGAGAGGCCATCGGCAACTGGATTATTTTTAGATCTAACAAAAACTAAATCATAATCATAACCGGACAAAAACACCGAATAACGTTGAAGCCTACTTGCTGCCATGAGAGGAATCCCCTTTTTAGGACCGAAAATACTGACAATAGGTTTACAATCACATCGAATTGTGAAATGTCGGCCCCATAACAACCTATTGAATTTCATGACCCCAAAAACAATGGCGAGGGCTTCCTTGTCTATTTGGCTATAGTGCTGCTCAGATTTGGTTAATGTCCGCGACGCAAATCCAGTTGGCCTTTCAGTTCCCTGCATATTATGTTGCAGGACAGCACCTATCCCGTACTGGGATGCGTCACATGACAGAATCACCGGCATTGAAGGGTCGTAATGAACTAAAATCTTATTACCCGTCAGTAACTTTTTGATATCATTAAATGCATCAATGCATTTCTTATTAAAACTCCACCTCACATTTTTCTTCAACAAATTTAACATTGGAGCTTCAATTGTTGACAAATCTGGCAAAAATTTCCTATAAAAATTCACAAGTCCTAAAAAGGACTGAAGTTCGCTTATATTTTTCGGGTGTGGCGCATCAATAATCGCCTTAACTTTGTCTTCATTTGGACAAATTCCTTGCTTGGAAATGCGGAATCCCAAAAAGCTTATTTCATCTTTAAAAAACTGGCATTTATGCTTACTAACTGTTAAGCCCATTTCATTAAATAATGCACAAATTTTCAAGAGTGTATCATAATGCTCTCTAACATTATCCCCGAAAATCAGAACTTCATCAAAATAAACCCTTACATTTTTGATTTGTCGAAGTTTCAAACTGATTTTATTCTGGAAAATGGCTGGAGCTACATTTATGCCATACAGAACCCTATTGTAAGTCATATCACCCTGGAGCGTCGTTATTGTGACCAGGTTTTTTGATTCATTATCTAAAACCATCTGCTGATATGCGTGACTCAAATCAAGAATTGTAAATCTCCCACCAGTTTTAATGCCTGTCATTAAATCATCGATTTTGGGAATTGAAGAATTTTCAGGAATCAAGTGCTTATTAATGGTGATTCTATAATCGCCACATATTCTCACTGTTCCGTCTGATTTAAGCACCGGTACTATGGGAGTCCCCCATCCATTTGTCTCAACCTTAACCAAAATATTTTCTTTAAGAAGGCGGTCTAGCTCCGCGTTAACTTTTTCCTCAAGTGCAATCGGAAGAGAATGTGCTGGGACGTATTTTGGTGTCGTACCGTCAACTACCCGAATTTTCACTGGTTTATCCTTAAGGGTTCCTAACTTGTCACAAAATACACTAGGAAAAGCTTCATACAATTTAGATTTAAATGACTCACTGTTCTCTATCATTCCTTCCATATCTTTTACATTACAAGTATATATTGGCTTGTCTTGCAAAACTATATTCAGCTTCTGAAGCCAATCGCGACCTACCAGCATTTGAGATCCACCCGCAATAACATACACATTTAATGGAAGCATCATCGACCTGTATTCTACCTGCAGCTCAATCATCCCGATTGGTGAAATTTCTTCGCCAGTTATTATTATTATTTTATTATTATAAGCTTTTATTTGCCATTATTGATATTTTTTACAATATTTATTTACATTTTTGTTTACATTTTCTGTTTCTTTTGAATTAATTACTATAATTACTATATAAAATTAACATATTTTTTTAATCAAATTAATTTTAATATGTAAGCAAAGTTTGAATAAATAAATGGATGCGTATCAAAATTCTATGATCTGGCATAAGCCTCCCCCAATGTTGCCCAAAGATCTCTATCTTTTGCGTCATTGTACCAACTTTGTCTTTCTTTAAGCAAATCGTCTGCCCATCTTTTCTTCGGTTGTCCAACTGGTCTTCTGCTTTCTGGTGGTGTCCATTTTGTAGTGATTTTTGTCCATCTTTGGTCCTGTATTCTAGCCCTCCAAACTTCGCCAGTATACGATTTTAATACTAAATTACTTTTTCTAAGAGGATGATAAGAAAACTTTTCGCGATATTCGTTTTCAGAAACAACCGAGACGCCAGCACCCGTATCTACTTGAATACATCTTGGGATACCATCAACTTTTAATTCAATTGAAAAAGGATCCGAAATTTTATACATTTGCACCGGCTCACAAGTAAAAAGGCTCATGCACTTGTCGAAACTCTCTGATAATTCATTTTTATTTTCGGCTATTTCCATAAAATTATTTTGCCCTTTTGCTTTATAACAGACTGATTTTAAATGACCCTTTCGCCCACATATTACACAATCATAATTCTTAAATTTACAATTTTTTTTCATATGATTCATCTTACCACAACATTTACAATACACTCTCATACTTTGCCCGTTTCTATTCCCACGATGTTCTCCGCTGCCGCTGTCCTCTTGGTGACCAAAACTGTTGCCTTTGTTTTCATTTCGCCGAAAATTGTTTGCCGAATGCTGCTGCTGCCTCTGCCGATTCTGTTGGTGACCACCTCCTCTTCTTTTCATTTTGTCGTGTCTTATAAAATGAACTGCTGCTGCCGATGACGATGACGTGTTAGGCATAGAATCTCTCTCCATAAGCTCTATTCCCGTTGCAATCTCGATTACTTTGCTGAATGTAAGCTCTTCTTCTTTTTCTGCTCTGAACTTTCTTTTCGCATCTTGATTACGGACACCGCTCACAAAACGGTCCCTTAACTGTTCGTTCAAGTTATTGCCAAATTTGCAATGTGTTGCGAGCTTTCTCAACTCCACGACATATTCTGCAATGCTTTCGCCTGCATGTTGATCCCGTTTTGAGAATTTGATTCGCTCCGTTAGAAAATATGGTGCTGGATTTAAATGTTCTTTAATCAATTTCACGATCACTTCGTATGATTTAGATATTGGTGCCGCAGGTGAACATAGTGTTTTTAGCAAGTTATAAATTTTTGGCCCAACGCAGGCAAGAAGGGTGCTTACTTTAATTTCAGCTTTAATATTGTTTGCTGTCAAGAACAATTCAAATCTTTCGATGTAATTTTCCCATTCTTCTTCTGCCTCATTGAACTGATTAAATGGGCCCGTTATGTTCGTCATTTTATTTTGTTTATTTTTAACTTCGTACTTTTATACTTGTTACTTTTTCTTTTTTGTTTTACAACTTTGCACGCTTTCACTCTTTTTTATTTTTTGACCTCGTCGCCAATTTGTTCTATCTTTACGTTTTAATAAAAGAATCTTTTGTTTTAGTTTACTTTAAACTTCATTATTTATTAATGTGATAGTTCAACCATTAACGTTGAGTTCTTCTTATAAACTAATTTAAACATAATTACATAAAGATTAATTAGGTACATAGAGAAAGCTTTTAAGTATAACAGTCAGAGAATAATAATATAACACGTTGCATATTCATAAACCGTAATTATATAATCTTTCAGATATCTTTGGAATTCTTTTAATTCTTCCAAGCCACAACCATTCAATGGTACAACAATATTAGCATTACTAATCAATAGCTCCGCTTTTATTTTTTGTTGTTTTCCCTCATCATTTCGTAGTTTGTTGGCATCTGAAGATTTGTCCGCATATGCTACTGCTACTACTAGGGCTCGAGGTAAGCACAAGTTGTCATTGTTTTTGATGGTTATGATTCCTCGTCTTTTAAGACATTCTTCATCATATGAATTGTAGTATGATATTGAACGGCGAGGATTCCCTCTACCTGTCGGTAATTTTACGGAAGTAACTGTTAATTCAAAAGTATCTGTGCAGAATCCTTCTGAGTTACTTTGAAAAAATTTGACGCATCATTTCCCATACATCTTCAATTTTAAATTCTGATGCGTTCTTAAAATTCATCCATCCACTTCCTCTCTCCTTGGAAAATCCTTTTCCATCAAACGTCACTCCAACCTTATCCATAGCTCCCACACCCTGAAAAGCAAATTTAAGAGCTTCTTCAACAGCATTTCTTACCCATGTTGTCGGCTCTGCTCCTTTGGGGATAGGACTGATCCTAAACTCTATTTTATTGGCTTTCAGGTTGAACCGCTTTACTTTTGTTTCAGTGGATGAAACTACCTCATAGCGCTATTGAATAAAAACAAAATTATCTATATTTTCCTTGTTTTTAAACCATTTTTTTTTATAACTTACTTTTTATTCAACGGGTGGGAGGAATTCAAGTTTTGGTTGCCCTCCTGGAAGTGATGCTTCAGAAACCTTCAAAAAATAGCCTGAGAACAGAGCTATTTCTTCTTCTGAAAGTTTATTGAAGTAAGAAGGTAAAAATACCTTAAAACTCTCCATTTCCAAAAGAATTCTATTTTGTAGGAATTTTCTCCCCATTTTTTATTAAGTAGGTAATGGATTGAAGATCATTTATACTTTTTAATGGTTTAACCATACCCAAGTTATTCAACTTGTTCAAAAATTGAGAACTCATTTTGGATTTTGTTTTTTATTTTTCAACCGATCACTGCAAAGTTCACAATTAAACTAACCAATCCTTTTTTGAAAATCTTCCATACGCCAAAACAAAAACTTTGAACAGAAACACACATTTATTTATAAGCTCACGCCATACAAATACATATTCCCATCTATTGTTCATTTGACAGAAGCAACCACAGTCATTTAATATCAACATAATAATTGTTCTTAATGTTGTAGAATTTCTTATTACTTCTCTTCAAATCCAATACATCGGATCGCTTCATCCTAAAAATCGTATGTCTTCAGATATCAATTTTAAATTTAATAACAATTTGCCCCGTTACGGAATTCTTTAAAAAAAAACATTGGAGCAAATCTAATCGTGTTGATTCACCCCCATTTGAAATGAGAGCTAGGCTAGGTACGCAACGCAATGCTTTTATTATTAGGGATAGTGAGTTATAAAATTTTAATTGTTCTTTGTCTAAAGTTTATGCTAGAAAATTAAACAAACAAATCCAATACATCGAATCGTTTCATCCTAAAAAAAAAATAGTTTGTCTTCAAAACGCACATTCTCCAAATATCCAGAGAGCCCGCGCCGCCGCCTCTTCCTCACTTCTATTCAAATCCAATAAAACATTTACGATCCTCAACATCACAAACCAACCCTTCATCATCATCACTTCAGCATGCGGCGCCGCCGCGGCGTGCGCCAAACAATACATCAAACACAATACCGCAACAATTAAAAACACATTAAAAACTATTCAGATCAAAAGCCATTAAAAAAGCCATAAAAAAAATTCCCACGCTGAACTGCCTGGTATTCTACTGACCAGGGAAGTCAATTCGAATCAAAGCTTTTTAGTGAACTTTCTAGACTGTTAGGCATGCACAAGATCCACACAATACCATATCACCCGCAAGCTAATGGCATGGTTGAGCGTTTTCATCGACAACTCAAATGCTCGTTAAAGGCTAGGTGCAATACCATCAATTGGAGTTCCTCCTGTTAGGAATTTGATTTGCAGTCAAAGAAGACTTAAATTCTTCTACAGCAGAGATGGTCTATGGACAAAATCTAAGATTACAAGGAGAAATTTTCGTGGGCAACGAAAATAAGCAAACCTCTCCAGACAGTTTGATCGAAAAACTTCGCGACGACACAATGAAAAATCTCATCCCAACAGAAACTCGACAACCAAATCAAGAAATTTTCATTCCAAAGCAATTAAACACGTGTAAACAAGTTTTCGTCAGAATTGACAAAGTCAAAACAGGTCTTATGCCTTCATACGAAGGACCATATAGATATAACGTCATTCGACGCCTAAGAAAACATTTTGTAGTTCAAATAAAAAACAAAAATGTATCGATATCCATCGATCGTCTTAAGCCAGCGCGTTGTATATAATTTTAAATTCAAAATAAATTAGAGTTTAATTTAATTTAAAGACTTTTGAATCTCGAATAGGAGGAGGGTGATGTGGTGGATATAAAATAAAATCGCATAGCGACTTTAAATCGTTTACGCGAACGCAACCGCATACTTGTGTTTTAAACCTTAAGTTTTCATTTTCTGAACGCTTACCAAAGCAACTTAACGAAAATTAAAGTCAGCTGTTAATCGTGTTTTCTTAATAAATGATTCCTTCTGTCGTATTCATTCGCTTTCTACTTCACCACTTGTTCGGTTCATTTTAAAACATAAGCTTCAATTGTGTGCTGGTGCAATATTTGCTCCCAACCTAAAAAACTATTTGTTATATTATTAAAAACTAATTCAATAAAACAATTAAAAACTAAAAAGTGTTTCGTCCTCGATAAGGAGAAGAAATAATAGCCACGCAAATGCGTGCTATACAACCCAATTTTATTTTATCTTTATGTCATGGTCTTTCATTGTATACCCGATTTGTTTTAACAGGTGAGGGTAATTGAACTCAAAAATGTTCTTTTTTGCAATATTTAGAGCCTTAGGGCCAAATGGTAGACATGTGCATTCAAGAGGACACAAGCGTCCACAGGTTTTTCTCAAAATTCACCTCTGTCTATCAACTCCTACTTTCACCTCCCCATAGTGAACATCGGAACATCACAAAGGAACTTGGAGTTCTCCAGATCAATCTACCATCAACCAGATTGACCATATTGCGATCGACGCCAGACACGCTTCCAGCATCATGGATGTCCGAACTTTCCGAGGAGCTAACAACGACTCGGACCACTACCTCGTTGTAGCCAAGGTAGCACTTCGGGTTTCCAGACCCAAGGCAAAACAAGGAGATGCTGGGAGAAGGTACAACGTCGAACGGCTACAATCGCAAAAGATCGCCAAATCCTTTTCCAACCGAGTTACAAGTAACCTCTCTCGAAGTTCTCTGCCGCCAACACAATTTATCGAAAACCAGTAGCAACATTGCCAAGATGCAATCGGAGAAGCCGCCTATGATGTGCTGGGTTTCAAGAAACAAGGAACCCCTGGTTTGATGAGGAATGTCGGCAGGCAAATGCAGCCAAACAACAGGCACGCAAAGAGGTGCTGCATAAAAGAATGAGAGCTGCTTATGAGCTCTACGAGCAGAAGAGGCGAGTGGAACACCAACTTCTCAGACGAAAAAAGAGAGGGCATGAGAAGCGCGCGGTCGAAGATGTTGAGAGGTTTAAAAGCAGGAATGAAGTTCGAAAGTTTTATGAACAGGTGAAACGAAATTCAGAGGTACATAAACCTAGAACCAAAGGCTACAAAGACGAAAGTGGAAACATCATAGTGGAACCGCAGTCAATGCTGAGGATATGGAAGGACCACTTCTGCAGACTGTATAACGGCGACGACCAACCGAATCCCGCTGTCAGGCACGATGATCCATTCAACATAGACGATAAAAGCCAACAATCCCGTCGTCCCGACTAGGATGAAGTGTTTCCGTATGTAATTATACAAAATTATTAGGAATTGTGTAAAATGATAAAATACTTCTATATCGAAAAATATGTAAAGTAAAAATTATTAAGACAAAGGAAAACACCACTTTTTTGTTAAATTGATTTCTTTATTATAAGTTAGAATGACAAGCAATTCTATGACTTTGCTTTGTGGATCGTGTGGAACGCATTTGTAACTCCAAGGTTTATTCGTATCTATTTTACGAGTAGATTCGCACCGCCCGCCGCCGCCTCTCCGTTTGGCATCCCTGTATGTTCGAACATTCTGCCGCCTCTTAAATTAAGATCACCATCCCTGACCATTCGAATCAACTGCAATACCGACGTCATCGGCTAATGGCTCATTTGAAAAGAGATAACAAATTCATTAATGTATAAGATAATGCAATCAAATAGAGAGCAACACTATGTGACGTGACAATACAATCATGCAAAAATCCCTACTTTTGTCTCTCAATGAAATGTAGAGACAAAGATTACACCTATACTAAGTTTGCAGTTAGATATTGTTATAGTCATTGTATCGGTATCGTTTTTCGTTTACGGGCGGAATTCAATTCGTGTGGTGTTTTTTTTGTTTTTATTCTATTAATCATTTTAATTATTTTGTTTGAATGAAATTAAGATAAATTGTAATTGTAAAATAAATTGTAAATAGTGCATTAAATAAATAATTTATGTTGTGATTTAGACAGATAAGTCCAGGTGTGAATGTGAAATTGTTGAATGTTGTGCCGGTGAGCTGCGCGCGTACGTTCGGCAAATTTATATTTCGCGGCCGCGGTGTGTGTTTTTTGAAGTGAGTGCCTTTTCAATTTCATTTTGTTGTAATAGTTTTAATTTTTACATTATTTATTTCATTGTCGAATTCAAAATTCAAGTCAATAAATGACATGGCGTGATATTGGCGCGGCGTCGGTTTATTGTGGAATATGTATATATGTATATGGAATATATATATAAAAATACATAGTGTAATAGAGTGTTGGAATAATTCGATTTCCAATTGAAGTGTGGGAATTTGTTTACCTTTTGCTTGAGTGCGTACTTTCACCCAAGCAAATGTGATATAAGAAGTGAGTGAATTTTCATTTTTTTTTTTTTTGAGTGATTCGTGAATTGTCTTCGGCGAATTAAATCAATTTAATTAAATTTGTTTTAATTGCTGATTTCATATGATCAAATTATTAATTAATAACCGGCGCGGTGTGATTTAAATAGATTTTTTTTTTGTGATTTGATATTAAAGTTTAATTCAATTTTGTTGTATGGAAATTTTGTTTTGCCGATGGAGTTTGACGTTTGATTTGTGGATTGTGTTTATTCAAAATGAAGTTAATGTAATTTGTAAACAAACAATTATTGAATAAAGATTATTTTGTTAGAAATTAAATTTGTTTTCATTATTTTTTGTTTATGAATCATTTACATGTCTTGTCGCAGTGCAAATTTGTTCAGATTTTTAATAAATATTTTAAATAAATTATTATTGCTTGTTTTTGTTTAATATTAAGATGAATAATCTAGTTATTTTAATTAAATGTTTGTTTCGTAATAAATGAAAATATTATTAAAAAAAACTAAGTTGTTTTATTTCGTATTCATGGTGTTTTATGCAAAATTATTGAATTATTGTTTTTTTTTATGAAATTTAGTTTTGTTTTGTAGATATGTTTCCTTTACAGAGTTTTTGTTTTTTGCTGGATTTTAAATGATGGCGGTTTGTTCGGTTTGGCATTCGGTTGATGGTAAAAGACAAATCTTCGCGATTGGTCGCTTCATTTGTCCATTTTGAGTTTTTACCGTGACAACGCATACTAATCCGTCAGCTCCTTCATGTGTTCCTTCTATTCTCACGAGATTCCATTGCGTTGGTGGAAGTCGTTCATCCTTGAGAAGAACTAAGTCTCCTATCTTAGGCAAAGCCTGGATTTGTGTCCACTTTGGTCTCTGTTGAAGCCGTGCTAGGTACTCAGAGTTTCATTTTTTCCAGAATCCTTCTGCTAAGGACTGAACTCGCTTCCATCGATCCATTTGGCTGATATTGGTGTTTAGTTCGCCTTGAGGGACAGCATGTAGAGATTCTCCGACTAGAAAGTGTGCAGGGGTGAACGCGTTCAAATCGGCGAGGCTGTCGGAGAGAGGGCAAAGGGGCCTCGAATTCAGACAAGCTTCTATCTGAGCTAGAAGCGTCGAGAGCTCCTCGAAGGGTAGCCTTTCGGTCCCAACAACTCGTTTTAAATGGTACTTGACCGATTTCACACCCGCTTCCCATAATCCAACAAAGTGTGGAGAAGCCGGGGGAATAAAATGCCAATCGGTACCGTGATTTGACAAGGTTTCTGCAACTTCCATCCAATCGCGTTGTGCTTCCTTCAACATCTTCGCTAATTTATTATCTTATCATTATCTTTATTATCTTCACCGACGAAGTTTGTTCCGCAGTCACAGTAGATTTACTTGCAACTTCCTCTTCTGGCCGTAAAACGCCGAAATACTGCCAAGAAAGCCTGTGTCGTCAGGTTTGACACTACCTCCAAATGTATGGCTTTTTTTGCCAAGCAAATAAATACGGCAAAATAGCCCTTTCAAATTTTTGCACCGCGAGCTTATCATCTGCTGGATGCCACCATGAAGGGTGTTTTTATGCGCCTCTCTGACTACCAGACTTGTGAAATGGTGTTTGTTTTTTAACAAAATTGGATGTTGCGCATCAAAGGATAGGAGGGAGTTCTCTAAACTTTCGCCCACTCTTAAGATCTCATCAGCATCGATGAAGGCATTCAACGCGCGGAGGTTCTTGGGAGTCTTGGAGTTCTCTACAATTTGCTGGATCTCTGTTTGGAACATCTCATGTTGTGCTGCCTTGACGACGATGATATGTGCTGCCTCGAGTTCCTTGGAGTTAAACGGACCTTCAATAGGCCCCAATTTCGATCGACACTTTGTAAATCGAGAACAGTGCGCGATGACCCGTACAACCTTGAGTAGGCTCGAACAGTTGTATATAGCCTTCAGGATACCGTTGCTGTTTGACACATGAATGTTGAGTATCTTCACCGTCCGCTTTTCTTAAGTTGTGTCAGTTTCGATTGGTTGATGCGGAGCATCGAATTACCATTGGTTCCTAAGAAATTCTGGCCCAAACCACCAAGTTTCCAGTGATTTTAATTCTTACGGAAACACACCCCTGGACGCTAGATCGGCTGGGTTATGAAGCGTTGCAACATGTCCCCAGCAATCGATCCCCACTAACCGCTGGATTTCCGAAACACGGTTAGAGACGAACGTGGTCCATTTGGCGGGATTGGCGCGGACCCAGGCTAATGCGATCGCAGAATCTGTTCACGCATACATCTTGACATCGCGAATTTCTAAGACTTCCTTTGTGTACTGTTACTGCTGAGCCAAAATAACAGCACCACACAGTTCTAGACGAGGTAGTGTTACCGTTCGTTGACTTGGTGCCACCTTTGTCTTGGATAACAACAGATTGACATGGATATTGCCATCGTCATCCAAAACGCGGAGATAGATTGCTGCGCCGTAAGCTTTCGTTGAAGCTTCACAAAACCCGTGCAGCTCGATCGCCTTGTTGGTCTTGCTCAACTGGGTCCACCGTGGGAAGCGAAGCCGTTCGATCAGAGGAAGTTCTCTAATAAAAGTGTCCAAATCCTTCATCAAAGTTGTTGGAATCTGTTCATCCCAATCATATCCAAGGTCCCATAGTCGCTGCATCATTAGCTTGGCCGTGATGATGCATGGGGAAATTCATCGCATTGGGTCAAAGAGTTTGGCTATCGTCGATAACATTGACCTTTTTGTTGTTGCTTCTGTTGGCGGCTGTAAGTTATGGTACGAGAAGCAGTCATCTTTGGGATACCACTTAATCCCGATCGTCTTAGCGTGATCGGACGAATTGAACGGAAGTTCAAAATCAAGCTCACGATCTTGAGCTGGGATATCCTCGATGAGTTCCTTTACGTTGCTTGTCCATTTTCGTAAATTGAAGCCTGCAGACGCCAACAGTTACCTCGCTTCATCACGTTTCTTCCGTGCTTCTTCGAGCGAATCAGCACCGCTGATTAAGTCATCGACATACATGTCCTTACGGACAACATTCGCCCCCACTGGAAAATTTTCTTCTTCGTCTTCAGCTACTTTGGTTAGGACTTTGATAGCAAGGTATGGTGCACTTGCTGTGCCAAAAGTTACGGTATTCATTTTGTTAAATTGTATAGGAACAGTCCCGTCCGAAGCCTTCGCAGCCTCGTCAAAAACTACTCTCAGCTTCGTTGTGGAGCTTGCTTCCTTAAAAACGGCATGATGTGGTAAGAAATAATGAAATGGGGTTTGTAAAACCGCATCATTTGCATCTAATTCCTCCATGTGGTGGAGTTCTTTGTATTCTCAGATACATATAATATAGTCTGTACGAAGCTTCGGATCCGCATCAAGCCTCCTTTCGAGATGAAGAAATCTACGGAAAGCGACTTGTCTACTCGTTCCCATTGCTGGGAGGTCTTCATTTTTAATTTCTTCCATTTCCCAAAACTTCTCCAGTTGCGAGCTCAAATCCGTTATTTGGACGAAGCTTCGAATTTACCGGGGAATTTCCGCTGGAACTTTCCCTAACACTATCCAACCTAGCTCCGTCTTTTGCGCGATTGGTCCCATTCCATCGTCTGGTCTCCTTATCTCAGGAAGGAGTATCTGTGCACAAACGTCACTCCCTAATAGAAGATCAATGGGTGCAGGTTCGTAGAGATGGGGATCTGCTAACGAAAGACCCTTTAGATGGTTCCATTTGCCGGGTATCACTCGTTGGGTCGGGAGATGCCCAGTCAGCGACTTGAAGACCAAAGCCTGAACGGCAGCCTCAAACGTCGAGTGGCGGGACGCAAAACGTACTTCGACGGAGTGTTGCGTAGTGCCGCTACTGACCAACCCTAACCCAGATACCTCGGCAATGTTCCGTCGCCTTTTCAGTTTTAGCAGTGTTGCGGCAGCTTCGTGATAAACGACGTTTCTGAGCCGGTATCGATCAGACCACGTAAAAGGCGTAGCCCGCCGTCCGCTGCTCATGCCTTAACAACCGCTGTTGCCAGAAGCAACTGATGTGCGTGTTTGCGATCACCATCTATCGCGTGGTAATTAAACGTTTGTCCATTTGACTGGAGCTGTTTTTCCCCCATTGGCTGAAACTCAGGCGCGTTTGGGTTCACTGTCACTTGTAATGCCTTTGTATTGTTTTGTAATGCCTGAGCAGATGTACTGGCTACAGGCTGTTGTTGTTGTTTGTTAATCTGTTGTGCGTTGCAGTGAACTAAAGAATGATGCCTTTGTTGACAAAAATAGCATGAAGTGATGGACAGACAAGCTTGAACAAGATGGCCGTAAGATAGGCAATTTTCGTAGACCTGGAGCCTACGAACTGTATCTTTTCGTCCCATGATGTCCATATTCAAAAAACGTTGGCATTTTCTCAGCATGTGCTTACCCTGATTGCACAACTTGCATGACAGCTGCTCTGCAGGGTTCGATTTCGCTGCTTTTCGATACAGCTGCTTAACAGTTTGCTTAGCGTGTAAGACCTTTGGCCTTGCTGCTGGTACACGTTGCTTTATGATGACGGATGGCTCATCTTTGGTCCGACACCCTGCTCCAAGTTCCTGCTGGTCCACAACCTCGAGAATCCGGAATCTAGTCTCCAAAAAGTCGGTAAATTCTTTAAAATTCGGTAAATCTTTCCTATTTCCTAGTTTCTCTTGCCACAGTTTTTGGCTTATATTCGGCAGCTTCTGGAAAAGAAACCAAATCAACACCGTATCCCATTCAGAGACTGGTACGTCCATATTTTCGTGTGCAAGGAGCAATTCTCTTGTTGTGTACAGTAAATCTCGAAGCCCAGAAGCAGTTTCACGAGACAAGGAGAGTTCTCCAAAAAGGATCTGCATTTGGATATGAACACGTATCCGTTTGTGATCGTACCGTTCCTTCAAAAGATCCCACGCTTTCTCATAACTGGCAGCCTCAAATGCAAAATTTTGCAAAAATCGACTAGCATCACCAACTAAGCATGATTCCAAAAAATGCAATTTGTTGATGTCATCGAGGGCCTTGTTATGGTGAACGAGAGCTTGAAACCTGTCGTGAAAAGCTCGCCAGGTGGTGTATGAACCATCAAACTTCGGTAGATCTATTCGTGGAAGTCGGATTCCCGATGATTCTGCGACAACAGAATGGGGCGGAACACCCACGATTGTTGGAGCCGCAATAATTGGCGCGGATTTGTCTATAGCATCAACCAACTCTGCCCGATATTCCAGGTAAAGTTCGTTAATTTGATCATACACCACCACTAATTCTTCTTGTTTCAGATTTTTTTTAAACAAACCTGCTCCAATATTGGCTTAGTGATAAGATTTGGAGGTCAAAATGTCATCTTCCAACTTGCTCAAACGTCCCGAAGCATAGGATGTACCCTTACGCTCTTTTGGAGCTTTCTTAAAGTTGGTAAGATCTCTTATTAATTTGTTTAAATACCCTTTTGGAGTTCTCCGTATTTGTAGCCTTTTTCTTCAGCCATAATAATTACTAATTATTTTATGTATTTTAACAGGAATTACGAAAAAAAGAAGACAAGTTTACAACACGTAAATTAAGACTTACTGGTTGTCTGTTGCTGCTGCAGTCTTGTCTGATGAAAAAAAAAAAAACTGATGTCAGGAGCCTCCGCTGGTCTTTGATGATATCATTTTTAAGTTATTTATGTTTAAATTTAAATGTATTAATTTATTTAAGTTCAAATTAAGTAATTTTAAGTTTATTTTCTAAGAAATTGTTCAAATTAAAAAGAAACCACTTATTAAATGATAGAACTGTATCAAAATTCAAGTCTCGTGACTATATATATGTATATACATATATATAGGTTATAACATCAAAAATAACAAAACCCATTTTTTTATTTTACTTTATTTATAAACAAAGGAAATGAAATCACATTTATATTTCCTTCCAAATATTCATGTGGTATCATATTCTCTTACAGTCATCAATTTAACCTTTCTATACTCGCGCATTGGTCTCTCAGACCGACAAATCATTAATTCTTTGTTTACTTAAAAAATAACATCCCTGCATCGTTGAAGTTCTCAGTAGCTTCCTATATAAGTATTCTCTTTCGATTAGTTGGGCGCAAGCGCACTTGCCAGGTAGACGTGTTTTGTTTTTTACGAGATTTTGGTCTGTCAGACCGACGCGAGTACAAGTGTTATAATTTTTGGGTAAGTAATTTTTTTATTTTAGAACATTGGTGGGTGGAAAATATTGTTTTACTTCAGGGTAGTTTATATTTTACATATATTTATGTGTATGTATACATTATAAATATGTATACATGTATATATAACATACAAAACATTTCTAGGAATTGTTTTTGCCATGGAAGAAGAAAGAATTAGGAGACTATTAGAAAGCGAAGATTTGGACTCCAATTACGATGACGGGAGTGACAGTGAAGTGGACGATGTTGTTGAAGAACAAGAAGAAAACACGGACACTGAGCAGGAGTGGGAACTTTCAGAATCAGATGAATCTGATGAAGCTTCAAGGATATTCCAACACTATTATATTGCCAAAGATAAGACTACTAGGTGGCACAAAAATTGCCCTTCTTCTTCAGTGAGAACAAGATCCGAAAATTTAGTAATGCAGCTTCCTGGAGTAAGAAGAGAAGCTAGAAACGTGAAAGATCCAGGTGAGATATTCAAACTTTTTGTAACTGAAAATGTTATCCGGATGATTACGACGCACACAAACCAACATATTGAGCGCCTCTCACCTGAATTTAAACGAGCTAGAGACTGTCGTCTTACTGACGAAGATGAAATTCAGGCCCTGATTGGTCTTCTCTTGTTTGCTTGGGGGAGGAGAAATAGTAGGCTAAATGCTAAAGACCTTTTCCGGACTGATGGTTCATCACCTGAAATTTTTCGGTTGGTAATGAGTTGGAGTCGTTTTTACCTCCTATTGAGATGTCTCAGATTTGATGACAAAGATACCAGAAATCAGCGCGCTGCAGTCGACAAACTAGCTCCAGTAAGAGATCTATTTGAAGAAATTGTGTCAAATTTTAGAAAATATTTCAGCCACTCTGCATTCGTTACAATCGACGAGAAATTGGAAGCATTTAGAGGCCGATGTAGATTCCGACAGTATATACCTTCAAAGCCTAATAGATATGGTATAAAGATATATGCACTCACAGATGCAAAATTATTTTATACTTCAAACCTCGAAGTTTATGTAGGACAACAACCTGAAGGACCATATAAAGTTGACAACGGGTCTCAGGCACTAGTCAAGCGTCTTTGCACTGTAATTGATAGATCTGGTCGAAATGTGACTTGTGATAATTTCTTTACAAACATCCCTTTAGTCGACAGTTTGATGCAGGATCACAAGCTCACTGTGATAGGAACAATTCGAAAAAATAAAAAGGAATTACCAAAGGAATTTACAGATGTAAAAGGTCGTGCAGAAAAATCCAGTTTATTTGGTCACCGAAATAACTGCACGCTGGTCTCATTTGTGCCAAAAAAAAATAGAAATGTTCTTCTTGTCTCTAGTATGCACTCTGATGCACAGATAAATGAAGAAATTGGGAAACCAGAGATTATTTTAGATTATAACGCTACAAAAGGGGGTGTTGACACTGTAGATAAAATGTGCGAGACCTATAACTGCGCTAGGGGAACTAATCGGTGGCCTATGGTTATTTTTTATAGCCTTATGAATGTGGCTGGAATAAATTCGTTTGTAATATATGGACTAAATAATATGGACACAAAAACAAGCCGCAGAAAGTTTATTGAAACACTGTCATATGATCTAATAATGCCTCATCTAAAAAAACGAGCATTAATTTTGAGTCTGCCACGAACATTGAGACTGAGGATTTTAGAAGTGTGCAAACTTGATAAAACTGAACCAGGATCATCTGGAAATAATAAAACAGGGCGCTGTTCATTTTGCTCTTCAAAAAAAAACCGAAAAACAAAATACAACTGCATGAAATGCTCCGCTCTTGATATTCTTTTTAAAATTATTTGTACCTAAAGTGCATTTATAATTGGCGCAGTCGGTAGGATAATTCTTTTATATGTGAAGTATCCGTAAATAAGAACCAACAAAAATATTTTAAATTTCGGTCAACCTATGAAAAAGGAAAAGTTAGTATCGAAATTAAAATCATTTTTATCGCTCGTTTTTCCGTTTAAATAGTGAAATATACTCGCTTTGAAAACTCTACGCAAAAGAGCATCGCGAAATAACAACTAATAATAAACGGTATACTTTTTAGAAAGTGAACGACACAATTGCAATTCAGTGACTCTCAAAACAAGATTCAGTGAATTTACAAGTTATTAGAACACTTTATAAATCCAAAGTAAATCAATTAGTTAGTGACTCAAACAAACGTGTATGGTAATGTCACGAAATCCATAGAAGAGACTAATTGTCCAACAACAACAAATGAGTTTTATTAGCAGAAAATTTTCGAAGAAGAAGCCGAATCCCTATCCAAAGTACCTACATACATACACAGACGAATCCTCAAAAGAAGAAACACATGATCCAAAAAGCAACAAAAATAATAACGATTGTAAGAATAATTTTAAGCTTAAATTAAATGAATCTAGTAATACTTTAAAAACAGATTTATCATATATTAAATTAGATACAGTGCCTACTATATTTGAAAAAATAAATAAAAATAATATCAAAATGTCTCTCACACTAACACTCGACCCTCTAAAATACAAAGAGAAACTAAATACATTCGACGGACGACGTGAGTGACATTCCATTATCATCGGATATAAACAAAGTTGAAGACAATGTTGCCTTTTGCAACATTGCACAAAACGCCTTTGCACATTAACTCTTTGTTAATGTTGCCTTCTGCAAAATTGCAGAAATATAATCGCCATTCGTTCTTATCTTTATTTTATAATTGACCACCCACTATGTGATTGTTAAAGCATTGGGTGTAGTATTAAGTTATTGAATAAAATAAAGTCAGTCTTTGGCTGAAATCGAAACACTTAACTACTCTTTGTGTTAATTAAATGAAAATACATAACTGGCGACGAGGATGGGATACTAAGTGAAAAATAGTATCAAAAGAACCAATTAATTGGACTAAAAAGTTATATATCTCGAAAAAATTAAAATATTCCTCTAAAGAAGTGTCGGTCGATAAACGAGTGTTTTATTCTTTATTTTTTTAAATTAACTAGAAAGTTATCTATCTCGAAAAATTAAAATATCCCACTAAAGAAGTGTCGGTCGATATACGAGTTTTTTAATATATAGAAAGACGAAGTGACAAAAACATAACTCTAAACAAATTATTTTCGTAAATAAAATGGCCCTTTCATTTTCGGACATCTTAAGGGAAGCTCGAAGCTTGCCCGTATTTGACGGTGAAAATAAATATTTACTATCGAACTATTTACGTGATGTTGAATCTGTGTTATCGTTATGTGATGAAAACAACCGAGGATCAATCCAGAGAATATTAGCGAACAAACTTCAGGGAAAAGCCCTAAGAGCCGTGGAAAGTTTAGATGACCCATCGTGGGAGAATATACTTTTAAAACGCCGTGAGGACTTTGTCATCAAGAGATCTTTCTTCAACTTACGAGAGGACGCAATGAACATTAAAGTATGTAACATTGAAGAGCTTCATTTTAAACTTGATAAAATTTTGAGTTCTATGAATTGCAAATATAATATTGAAATAGTTAAGGATGAAGATTTTTCACCGACGAAAAATTCTAAATTAATTTTTAATATTTACACAAATTATCTACCGATACATATTAAAACTTTATTATTACAAAACAATATTGAAAGTATATCTAGTGCAAAAAATTATTATGTAGAAAACAATCTTATGAAAGATATTTATGTGAAAAATAATGTGGATAGTACAAACATAAGAAATTTTTATAATCCTAACAATAATGACCATAGTTCACAAAATTATAGAAACAATAATCAGGAGAAATATTTCAATAAAAGTCGAAATATCAATTTTAATAAAAATAATCGAGGTAACTATTTGCATAACAGACAAAATAACAATGTTAACTGGAATAATAATCAGAGTAGATATATTCAAAATAGTCATAACCACAATTCTAATAGGAACAATAACCATCGTAATTTTGTTCATAACAGACAAAATAACAATTTTAATAGATATCAACAAAATCCGACTCCAATGGAAATAGATACAGTACAAGTTGAAAATTTTCAACAACGGCCTCAGGCGGCCGACTTCCCATAATAATATTAACAGTAAATGAAACTCCTATCAAATGTTTAATTGACACGGGAGCCGTGATCACTTTAGGAGATTATAAAGTTTTTGGAAGTTTAAAGAGCCGACAAAATTTAGATAAACCTCTTATATTAAGAACTTTAACAGGTTCAACTATGATTAGTGAAGATGTAATTGTTAATCTACCCAAAGAATTCAAGTACCCTGATAAAACCATGTCTGTGAAATTGACAGATTTTAAAAATAAACCTTTTGATTGCATTATTGGTAGCAATATTCTAATTCCTTTAGGTGCCAAAATTGATTTCTTAAATAATATACTTGAAATAAATGAAACACAAATAATTATGGATAAGGAAAGAAATATTTCTTACAAATACGAGAAAAGTATTCAAAAATTATTACCCAACAATTTAAATAGTGAAGAATCACATATTCTTGAAAATTTCCTTGAAAGAAATAAAAAAATCTTTTATAAAGAAGGTCAAAACTTAACAGCTACTAATAGCGTTAAACATGAAATTATCACCACTTCTTCTAGACCGATATATGCGAAAATGTATCGTTACCCACAAATTCACGAAAGTGAAATCGAAAGACAAATTAAGGATATGTTATCACAACGAATTATAAGACCGAGTAAATCGCCTTATAATTCACCTCTGTGGATAGTTCCTAAGAAAATTGACAATTCAAAAGAAAAAAAATGGAGAGTCGTTATTGACTTTCGAAAGCTTAACGAAATCACAATAGAAGACAAATTCCCGATTCCAAATATGGAATCATTGTTTGAAAAATTGGGTCGTTCCCAATACTTTTCTACCTTGGATCTAGCCAAGGAATTCCACCAAATAAGGATGAACGAAAATGATATACATAAGACAGCTTTTTCAACTCCAATGGGTCATTTCGAATTTACTCGAATGCCCTTTGGGCTCAAAAATGCTCCCGCTACTTTTCAGCGGATGATGAATCATGTTTTAGGTGATTTTGTCAAAAAAATTTGCGTTATATATATATGGATGATGTTTTAGTCTTTTCGACATCCTTAAAAGACCATTTCGAAAGTTTACAAAAGATATTTCGTAGACTCAATGAACACAATTTAAAAATACAATTGGACAAATGTAAATTCCTAGCTAAAGAAACCGAATTTTTAGGGCATATTGTTACGGTTGATGGCATTAAGCCAAATCCGACAAAAATCAGCGCTATAAATAATGTCAGTTTGCCTACAACAGTGAAGGGAATTAAGTCCTTTCTCGGACTTACCGGATTCTATAGAAAATTTATAAAAAATTACTCCTTTATTGCAAATCCAATGGTAAAATACTTAAAGAAAGGTAGTAAAATAAATCTTCAAGATGAAAACTATATAAATTCATTTAATAAATTGAAAAAATTAATTACAACCTATCCGGTTTTAGCATATCCCGATTTTAAAAGAAAAGTTGTGGTTACTTCTGATGCAAGTAATGTTGCAATAGGAGCAGTTTTGAGTCAAGATGGAAAACCTGGGGTGGAATCGCGTAAGGCGATAGTTGATTGTCACTGTTTTGATAGTCAATTTTGATCATCACCTTTTCTTTGTTCTGTGTAAAGTGATCGCTAAAACTTTATTATTTGCTGGCAGCACTTACCCTAGTTTGGGAAACTTGGTACAAATTGCAACAGGCATAAATGTCATCTCGATCAGCTGTTGTGTTAATTTCATGAATTTTCAATTTGCAAAGTTTTTTTTCATTGAAAATGTAAGTATACCTATAACTATACTTAATAATAGTTATAAATTAATAAAAATGTTTGTTATATTTTGCAAAAATATATTCTTTTTTTGAATCCAAGGGCTCAAATTAAATGAAAAGTGGACATAGAACGGACGGCATTTTCTTTTCTTAATAACTGGAGCGCTTATTTCAGCTACAGTACTTTGGCCCATCGGTGCAGCTCAATCAGCCCCAACTTGTCGTTGATAACCACCACCTCCATGAAGATTTAAAGTTGCAGCCTATTGAAGGATAAGTGGAATATGTGTTGATCTTATAACTGATGATAAATCGAGCAACCGCAAAACATACACAAACGTTTCTTTGTTCAATCGAACATTTTTAAGGAATCTGAAATAAATAATTTATACGTACATACATTATGTTCTAAATAACTTATTTATAAATATTCATAGAAAGTTTCATAGTTGCATTGGGTTAGGAAGTTCCAAAATATTTGCTTTATTCCTTAAATTGGTTCTCAGCAATTGAACTTTTTTGTAGTCATTTCTCGTTCTGGTGCACTGATAGAAAATTTGCATTGAAGTATACATTACTGTTCACTTATTTTTATTTTAAATTTGATATCTTTTCACTTTTTTCACTAAATTTAAAATTTATAGTGGCGCTAAAGTTCACACAAATTATTTTTCTCACAAAAAATTAATCAAAATATATGAAAGTGACACCTAAATAGCTGTCACTAACAAACCATAGCAAAAAAGTGATAGTCAATTTGATAATCACCTTACGTGGAGCAAAATCATCTATTTTGATGGTCAACAATCAACAATCACCTTACGCGATTCCACCCCTGTTTGTTATGCCAGTCGTACATTAAATAATCATAAACAAAATTACCATACATTAGAAAAGGAGTTATTGGCCATCGTATGGGCCATTAAATATTTTAGACCATATTTATATGGCAGAAAATTTTTAGTACAAACCGACCACCAGCCTCTTAAATGGCTTTACTCACTTAAGGAACCAAATACAAGAATAATTCGATGGAAAATAATGCTAGGAGAATTTGAATTTGATGTAGAATACCTTAAAGGGAAATATAATAAAATAGCAGATTTTTTGAGCCGAATAAAAAATATTGAAAAGCATGAGGAAAGCAAATACAATACCGAAGAAAACTTTGATTTAAAAAGTTTATTTGAAATAGGAGGTGATGACATTGAAACTATTCATAGTGAACAAGAACAATTAAATGATCACTTTTATATCAGTGATGGAATTGTCAATAAATATAGGAAACAAATAAGATTAGCCTCCAATAAAACTAAAGAACAAGAAATCCTATTCAGAAAATATAAAATAATTTATATTGCAGAAACAGATTTAACTGATAATAATAATCTTAATGATTTATTTAGAAGATCCTTAAATAATGGAACTGTTGGAATTTACTCTGAATTGGATGATTATAGATATAATATATTGCAACAGAAACTTATTCAGTTATTTAGTAATAATAATAATTTAAAATTCGTTAAATGTTCCAAACTAGCAGAGGATTTAAAAAATGAAGAAGAGATATATGAAATAATTGAAGGGATACATAAAGAAACTAATCATAGAGGAGTTTTAGAATATTTTGAGGAAATAAGGAACAAATATTTTTACCCCAATCTTATAAAATACGTTAATAAATATATTAATTGCTGTCAAATCTGTAATGAGAACAAATATGACAGGAAACCATTTAAAAAATACCTCAATCATACTCAAACACCAGACAGACCCAATAATATGATAGTTCATTTAGACATTTTTCAAGTACATAAAACATATTTTCTAACCACTATTGATAAATTTACTAAACTAGGAAGTGTACACAAGATAGATGATAAAAATATGTGTACGGCAAAAGTTAAATTAGAAGAAAGAATTTCATTGCTAGGTAAACCAGATATGATTGTAATGGATAATGAATTTAATAACCATTTATTAAAGTTATTTTGCCGCGAAAGAAACATTAAAGTTCATTTCACAACACCAAATTCTCACACTGTGAATTCAGATATTGAAAGATTTCATCTTTCACTTTTAGAGCATATAAGGATTCTTAAAAATCAGGACAAAGACATGGATATTGAAGAATTAGTAATTAGAGCTGTAGGTTTTTATAATAATACGATTCATTCAACGATTAAAACTAAACCAATTGATTTTATCAATCGACTCGACTTAGATCTCAAAAAGATACAAAATTGTATGCAAGACATCAAATCAAAACCATTAATAGAATTAACTCAAAACGTGAGGCTATACCAGACTATAGTAATCAAGAGAGATTATATATAAAAAATCCAAAAGCAGTTAGGCAGAAAACAGCTAAGCGATATTTAAAATATAACCCAAATAATACAAATAAGATTGATATTATACAAATTAAAAGACCATTAAAACCTTTTGCAGATCTCAATGATAATAATATTAATGATCGGAATCTCAATTCCAATGACTGAAGGTTCATTAGAGATAAACAAACTGGAAACTGAAGCAGGATATACAGTTTTGGAAACTGAACGAATTGAATTAATACAAAATTATTCTAAGATCATCCATATAATCAATCTAAGCGAAATCAGCGATACAATACAAAAAATTAAAATAAGTATTTCTAATAGTTTTGAAGACAAAAATAGTTGGTTGATCTTAAATCTCAATTATAAGATAAATGAACTAGAACATGCATTATCAACTACTATTACAATTCATACAAGACAGAAGAGAGGATTAATTAACGTAGGAGGACGTGTAATTAATTGGTTATTTGGCAACATGGACGATGAAGACAAAGAATTTATAGAAAAACATTTGAAAACTTTAGATAACAATCAACGTGTTATAATAACTAATATGAACAAGCAAATAAAAATAAATAACGACTTACAAAACTATCTTACGAACATAAGATTATTCATTCAATCTCATCAGGAATGGTTTAATAAAACTTATAAAGACACTATAGAACAAAATTTTAAAATAACTAAGTATAACAATTTTCAGTTGTTAATTAATCAAGTAAAAGATAAAATAGAGAAAATACAAGAAAATATCATAATGTCTAAGCATGGTCGTATAATGAATAGATTTTTCCTTACGAATGAAGAAATAGATTTTTATAATTTCGATAGTTCGAAATTAAAATACATAAAATGTAGCCTAGGTTCACAAAGAAATGACATAATGTTATTCTTGGTATTAATTCCAAATTTCGTAAAACAAGAATTTAAAACTTTGAATATTATACCAACCCCAAATAAAAACTATATGCAACTTGACATTGAAATAACTAAAATAATACGGATAAGTGATACAACATATATTGTTCAAGAAGAAAATAATGTGTCGAAAATGAAAATAGCAAATAAATGCTTATCAAATATTTTACAAAACAATTACACATATTGTAAAAAGAAAAGTTTTAAAGAGAAACTTATACAAGAAATTGATATTGGAAACTTGTTGTTACTAAATGTAAACACAACTTTAATTAAGAAATGTAATAACTTTACATACGCATTAAATGGTAATTATTTAATAAGATTTGAGAAATGTGAAATAGTTATTGACAATTATAACATAAAACGCTTTAGTAGCGAAACAAATATTATAATACCAAATCTAAATATACTGTCAAACAATTTGTCAGAAACTTTCGTTCTTATCTTTATTTTATAATTGACCACCCACGATGTGATTGTTAAAGCATTGGGTGTAGTATTAAGTTATTGAATAAAATAAAGTCAGTCTTTGGCTGAAATCGAAACACTTAACTACTCTTTGTGTTAATTAAATGAAAATACATAAGTCGTGAGGATCTATACACATTTATAACGAATGTGGATGGAATCACTCCGACAGCCAAAGTCAGACAATGTGTATAAACATATTAAAAAGTAAATTAATAGGAAAAGCAAAAAGATGTGTTGAAATACATGCACACTTAAATACTTGGATAGAAATAAAAGAATTGTTAATTACAAATTTTGGAGCATTCAAATCCTCTTTCCAATTATACGATGATTTAAGGCAACTAGTGTACAAGGGAAATGTTATAACATTTTATAAATTATAACGATATCCAAAAGAGCCTCGGCGAATTAAATCAGAAAACTAATTAAGAAGGTAAAAGTTCTGAAATAGAACATAATAATAAAACAGCTCTCAATATATTCAAAGAAAAATTACCAGTACATATGCGAACAGTACTCTTCGCACTTAAACCTCTTAATCTTCAAGCAGCTTTACACGAGTATACTATTTTCCTTATAACGATTTATTAAAAACACAACCGTTCACTTCGAAATTCAAATTATTATATCTATTTTCTCTCCGTATTTATAATGTTTGATTTTAATAATAAAGTTGTCAAGGCGATAATTACAAACAATAATGATTATTATATTTTAAAGTAATAGTAGAATGATCTAAAGTAGATTTCTAATAAATAGTGAACACTACATTCTCTCCTTTTTTTAAAAGTTTAAATAAATAAAAATAACACAACATGAAATTAAAAGAAAATAATTATTGATACTCATACAACTCAATTACACGCTGTATCATCAAACGAGTTTGATTTATTAGTTTGAATTGTCCAATTTCCATTAATTTTCTTTAAATGAACAATGTTCCGTCTTGTTACTTCACCAGTTGTTGAATTCTTAACTAAAACATCTCCTCCCTTCTGTTTGATAACTTCATGCGGTATTTCACCAAAGTTGGAATCTATCTTGTTTTCTTTTCGCATTTTCTTCACCAGAACTTGGTCACCAATGGTAAGTTCACTTTGAGCAGCTCGTCGCTTTTTGTCAGCATACAGTTTTCCTTTTTCTTTTTCAATTGCATCTTTTTCAGTAAATTCCTGATTAAAACCTTGATCTTGGTTAATTAGTGATGGAATTTTATCTTTAAGAAGTCTTCCGTAGAAAAGTTCAGCCGGAGCTTTTCCTGTAGTAGAATGTGGAGTGTTGTGGTACATAAGCAAATAGTCTATTAAATCTTCTTTCCAATTGGAGCCTGTAGCCTTGCTGATTTTTATTCTTTTAAGTATGTCCCGATTTTGTCGTTCAACTTCACCGTTTTGTTGGGGCCAGTATGGAATTGTGTTATATAATTTTACGTTGAACTCTTCACAAAAATCTCTAAACTCCTTACTGGAAAATTGTTTACCATTATCTGCAGTTATTGTTTGAGGATATCCTAATCTAGAAAACATTTTCCTCAGAGATTTTATAATTGACGTTGAAGTTATATTTTTTAAAATAACGATTTCCTTATAACGGCTGTAATAATCTACGACGACAAATAGATGTTCGTCACTTGGAAGAGGTCCCATTAAATCTATTGCAATATCTACCCATGGAGCTGTTGGCATTGTTCGTCGTTTCATCGGTTCAGGAACAGTTGGCGCTGAAACAAGGAGACAACCTCTGCAGTTTCTTACAACATTTTCGGCATCTTGGTCGATTTTTGGCCACCAGACTTTTGTTCGCAACCGTCTTTTTGTTCCAACTATTCCTGGATGTCCTTCATGAGCAAATTCAATTACTTTTTTACGAAGCTGTTGTGGAATTACTATTTTGTTTTGCCGTAGTAGTATATTCCCATAAAAACAGAGTTCATTTTCAAATACTTTGAAATTAAGAACATCTTTGTTCCAATTTTGTTCATACATTCCTTCCTTAACGCGTAGTATTTCTTGATCGTTTTCTGAAATCCTGTCAATTTCTTTCAAGGTGAATGCTTTGGGAACATTATTGCTGGCAATGTGATGAACATGTTCTTCGGAATCAAAATTCTTTTTAATTATAGGATCAACTATACAGAGTCTTGCAAGTGGATCAGCAATGTTAGATTTACCTGGTTTATACCTTACATGGCTTAGACTTTAAGCCAAAAATTGTTTCTAGAGGTTTATGGTCAGTAACGAGTTCAAAGTCTAATCCATACAAATATATATGAAAATGTTCAACTCCCCAAACTAAAGCCAATGCCTCTTTCTCTGTCTGACAGTATCTTTTCTCACAATCTGATAAACATTTGTTTCCATATGCAATTATTCGTGGCTTCATTTCGTTATTAAATTGTATCAAAACCGCACCCAATGCCACAGGACTTGCATCCACAATCAGTTGAGTTCTGTCATAAGGATCATAGTAACCTAAATATTTATCATTTTGTAAAATATTTTGTAACTCTTGAAATGAACGCCGTTGTTTTTCACTTAAAGAAAGTTCTGATTTTCGATTACGATTTTCAATTTTTAATGCGTCACGTAATGGCTCGGTTAGAGTTCCCAGATTTGCTATAAATTTACCTACGTAGTTTATGAGCCCTAAGAAGCTTTCAAGCTCTTCAACAGTCCTAGGCTCTCGAAATTTTTGTATAGCATCTATCTTTGAAGGTGATGGCTTAACGCCTTCTGCAGAAAGAAGATGTCCCAAAAATTCTATTTGTCGGACATTATATACGCACTTAGCATCATTTAGTAAAATATTATTTTCGTTTATAACATCCAATAGTTTTTTTAAACGTGCGTTATGTTCTTTTTCATTTTGACCAAAAACAACTATGTCATCAATAAAATTAACTACACCTTCACATTTACATAAAATTCTTTCCATTACCTTTTGAAATATTTCTGGAGCGCAATTCATTCCAAACATTAGCCTCTTGTACCTGAATAAACCACTATTGGTAATAAATGTGGTTATGTACCTTGAGTCTGGACAAATTTCTATTTGATGAAAAGCGTTCTTTATATCCAAACGAGAAAAAATTGACGACTTCCGAAGCTTGGGCAAGATAAGATTCATCGTAGGCAGTGGATAGTTTTCCCTTAATATTGCTGTATTTGCTCTTCTCATATCCACACATAAACGAAGATCTCCATCTTTTTTCAAAATAGGTACTATAGGAGATATCCATGGCGAATGTCCATCTACAGCTTCGATGATGTCTAGTTCGAGTAATTCGTTTAACTTATTTTTAATTTTTTCTTCTAAAGGAATGGGTAATTTTCGACAAGGTTGTATTACTGGAGGAATCGTTTCGTCAATAGAGATTTTGATAGTTAAATTTTTTATTTTTGGAAAAGTTGTTTTTTCAATTGAATTTAAAAGTTGTAAACCTACTTTGAGAACTCCAATTTCTTTCGCCGTTTCTTTACCCAGTAAACATCTTTGACCAGTTTTTATAACATAAAATTTTGCATTAACAATTTTGTTTACTACCTGTATATCGGCGTCAAAAGATCCTAAAACGTCAAGTGCTTGTTTTGAACCGTAGGCTAAAAATATTTTATTTGGCTTTTTGCTTTGGTTTCTAACCAAAACTCCTTTCTTCTTCATTTCCAGCCAAGCTCCTTCTGAAATAATATTTGATGTGCTACCAGAGTCAATTATCATTTGAATGGAAACTCCGCCAACCGAACAAGTTATTTCATCTTCCTTTTGGCTAGAAAAATGAAAAATAAACTCTTCGTCTTTTACCTTTTCAACTGACCGTATCGATTCCCTTTTCAACTTTTTGTTTCGGAATGTGCTGTCAGTAAAACCTTGTTTTGATTTGGTGCGACATTTGGATTCAAAATGACCTTTTAATCCGCATTTACGACAGTTCTTCATTTTCGCAGGACATTTTGAGTCTTGAGCTGAGTGATCTTTTGAACCACATCGAAAACATTCAAATTTTCGAGAAGGAAATTTATTAATTTTATTAATTTCAATGGTGCTATTATTCTGTTTGCTGTTAAAATTTTGCATTTGAATGGTAACTGTTTCTAACGAATTAGCCAGAAAAATAACATCATTTAAACTTTTAGAATCATCCATCTCTAATATTTTCCGTCTAAGCTTTTCAGAAAAACATTTCTCAACCACTTGGTCTTTAATATGTTCATCCGGATTTTCAAACTTACATTTCGATGCTTGACGCCTTAACCGAATAATGAAAGCTTCAAATTTTTCGCTTCTTTCTTGAAACATTTGTCTAAAAATTTGTCTTTCATATGTTTTATTTTGACACGGATTGAAATATTCATTTAACTTTTCAACGCACACTTCATAGACATCAATGTCTCTATTGGCATCTAAAATTGGATCAACATTTGCACCTGGTAAATTGTAAAAAATTTCTTGGAGATCTTGTCCACCACAATGAAGAAGAGTTGCCCTCTTTTTAATAGATTCTGTGGTTCCAGAAATCTGAAGAAAAATTTCAAAAGATTGTTTCCATTTTGCCCAGTTTATTCCCAAAGATTGAGAATCTCCGAAACAGTCAAATGTTCTTAAATGGGGTATATTATCCATTTTCCAAATTGATCCCTGTCAATCAAATTGATATGAATCGTAAATACAGAGGCATGAATTTAATCAATATATCAATATTAATGAATCAAATCAACACAAATTATGCAATTCTTAGAATTTAATCTACATATATGAATTTAACTCATCCGTTCAAATTTCATCGTTACGAATTTAATCTTTACGAATTTAATCAATACGAATTTAATCAATACGAATTTAATCATTTCGAATTTAATCCACAAAACAATAAATTCAGACATATTATACAAATCGTCTTAATAACCAATGCATCTTTATAAATCAATATGAATTTAATCAAATTAAGATTTCTTTTCCTCCTTTCCAGAAAAAGATCTTGCAAATTATGACTTACTTAATTTTCGTTTTTTCTTGACGAACTTAGAATTATTTTTGATTTTCTTCCTCCAATGTTTCCTTTTTGGTTTTACAAATTTTCTTCCTCGTCGCCAAAATATACTATTTTCCTTATAACGATTTATTAAAAACACAACCGTTCACTTCGAAATTCAAATTATTATATCTATTTTCTCTCCGTATTTATAATGTTTGATTTTAATAATAAAGTTGTCAAGGCGATAATTACAAACAATAATGATTATTATATTTTAAAGTAATAGTAGAATGATCTAAAGTAGATTTCTAATAAATAGTGAACACTACAACGAGCTAACCCAAGCATGTTTTATAGATGAAAAAAATGAAGTAACACCTAGAAAATTTGTCGAAACACCAAAAAATAATAATAAAAACTTCATTCCCAATCAAAAATATTATCCCAACCAAAACAACTTTGTACCTAAAAATCCTGTACATATTAAACCCCCTTTAATCATAATAACCCAAATCCAAACTACAATGGTATTAACTATAATCCAAATTATAAACTCCCATCCAAACAATACAAACCCATGGATGTAGCTCCTACTTCAAGCCAACTAAGGAAAGTTCAGGTAAATCACAATAATAATAAAAGACCAGGGTTTTCCGGAAGTAGCCTCGGAACAGACCCACAATTCCCCTTTATTGTGTTAAGAAAAGCAAACCAAACAGTCAAACTATTAATAGATACTGGTGCAACCAATAGTTTGATAAATAGGGAAAAAGCACCATCACACTTAATAAAAAAAAGAACAACCCCTTTAGAAATCAAAACTGTGGGAACACCTATATTCATTCATAAATGAAGAATTAGTCATCCCCAAAGGAAAATTCATTTTTCCAACTCAAACAGATTGTGTTTTTCAAATTCACAATTTTAATAACCAATTTGACGGTTTGATTAGAAATAATATTTTATATCCAAACAATACCGAAATTAATTTCAAGAACAAAACATTGAAATTAAACAATGAAATAATTCCTCTGTTCTTTTCCGAGGAAGATGAACAAGAATACCATAAAGAAATTTATCACTTGGAAAATATGATACCAGATTCCACACTGTTCGAAAATTTGGAACAACAAAGAATCGATCATCTAAATTCCGAGAAACATACAAAATTAATAAAACTCTTAAGTAAACACAAAAGAGTCTTCTATCACAAAGGTGATGATCTAACTTTCACAAGCCACGTGAAACATAGAATCCCCACCACTAATGAAGAGCCCATCTTCACTAGAATCTATCGCTACCCTGAAATGCATAAACAGGAAGTAGATAGACAAATAAAAGACTTACTAGACCAACAAATTATAAGGACTAGTGTCTCCCCGTACAACGCCCCAATATGGGTTGTACCTAAAAAAGCCGATAAAACAGGCGAAAAAGACTGGAGAATAGTTATCGCTTACCGAAAACTAAATAATATTACAAAGGAGAATAAATTTCCAATCCCTCTAATCGATGACATTCTAGATAAACTAGGTAAAGCAAATTATTTTACCACTTTGGACCTTACGAAAGGTTTTCACCAAATAGAAGTCGATTCCGCAGATCGAGAAAAAACTGCGTTCAGTACGTTGTCTGGCCACTACGAATGGTTGAGAATGCCATTTGGGTTGAAAAACGCGCCAGCGACCTTTCAAAGGATGATGAACGAAGTGTTAAAAAACTTCAATTCAATTCAATTCAATTCAAACTTTATTTTCATAACTTACACAGTAAGATACAATATCTCATTTGATAGTGCAAGCTTCATTGATAATTCTAATTTATAATATTTAAGTGAATGTGTTACAATTTATAATAAACCATATTAAATGTAAAAATGACAAATAAATATATTTATAAGTATTACTACAACATATGTAATTATTTTATTTTTTTAAATTAGCAAACAAAAAATAAGTAAAGAAGGAAAAAAGAAAAAAAAGAAAGCAAGTAAGAAAGAAAGAAAGAAAAAAAAAGAAAGAAAGACTCAATATCTAATCATCATCTGGGTGCCTCCAAGTATTGTTTGAGCTTAATCCCAAACAAGGTTATACTACTTATTAGCCTAATGGCTCGGGGAAGGGAATTCCATAAACGTATCGCGTGGATAAGGAATTGTCGTTCAGAAATCAAACAACTATGTCGTATTGGTATGAGATCAAGAGTTCTCATTGATTGGGAGAAACAGATCCTGTTATATAGGTACCTTGGTAGGCGCGTTTGGATGACGTTGTGGAGTAAGGCCAACGTTTTCTTTTTAAACAGATCATCAAGTGTGATACCAAAAATAGATTTTGAAAAAGTGGAAATGTGGTCATATCTTTTCAATCCAAAAATATAGCGTGCGATACTGTTATATGCCACATTGAGTTTCCGCTTATGTTCATAGTCACAGTTGTTAAATAGATCACACCCAAACAAAATTATTGGTATGATTAGCGTTTTAGATAAACTAATCTGGTTTTTAAAGGTGTTACCGACTGTGTTGCCCAAAGTGTGCGAAGACCTGCGTAAACCCTACCCAAAGTCAACCTGATGTAGTTATTCCATGTAAGAGTTTTGTTAAAAGTTACTCGTATACCTAGATTTTTTGCAGAATCAACAAAATCGATAGGACTGTTATTAAGATAAATATACGGAAAATATGAAGTATCAACCGGTTTTCTGGAAATAACCAAACATTTTGACTTGGATGGGTTTAAATGGAGACCGTTCACGCGAGACCATTGAAGAATCCTGTCGAGATCTTCATTTACTTCACAGGCAGCATTTTCCACTAGACCCAAAGGAAAACTTTCACGCATCTGTACATCATCTGCGTACATATCAACCGAAGAACTAAATAAAAACTTAGGCAAGTCATTGATGTACATACTAAAAAATATTAGGCCAAGAATGGAGCCTTGTGGAACACCTGAGGATAGTGTTAGAAAGTCTGATACGGAATTTTTAGAAACAACTGCTTGAGATGTACAATTTAAGTAAGAAGATATAAGTTTTGTGGACGATGAAGAAAAATTGAATTGGCTTTGAAGTTTTTTGCAGAGAACATTGTGATTAACCATATCATATGCCTTTGAAAAGTCAAGTAAGATAAGAAAAGTTACTTGATCATTGTCTACAGCTTGTCTTATATCTTCTGTCACATTTATTAAAGCAGTTGTACAACTGTGTTTTGGTCGAAAACCCGATTGATTGTCACATAATAGATTATTATTTTGAAGTAATCTTTGTATCTGAGAACTCATAATTCTTTCAAGTACTTTAGATGGGGAAGGTGAATCGGAGGATCGTAGTTTACTTCGGGATCCCATTTAAAGCTTTAATGTAGGTTTTAAGGGGAAATGTTATGTGCACTATTTGATGAAAGGTGAGTGAGACGGATACAGTTTTTGTTTTTTTTTGTTTAAAATTTAAGATTGACAATTTGGGTAGAATTTAACATTAATTTATTTAATAAACCAATTAAAGTTATTCTAAGTTGTAACAAAAAACGAGTTCGGTAGTTGTTTTATAGTATTAATATTCAACTTAAGGGACTTGGAACGGAAAATGAACCACTTTAAACTCAACTTAAAACTCCCACTCAGTCACGTACGTCCGCTTAGTAACACATCACACTCTTTACTCGTTGGAAAAAATTGTTTTGTCTATCTTGACGACATAATTGTATTTTCCACATAATTGGATGAACATTTAGATTCCTTGGGCAAAATATTCAAAACACTCCATGAAGCAAATCTCAAAGTTTCGCTCAATAAATGCGACTTCTTAAAAAAGGAATCCGAATTCCTGGGACACATAGTCACTCAGAATGGAATCAAACCAAATCCACATAAAATAGTAGCTATCAAGAATTTTCCAATTCCAAAAACGATAAAAGAAATTCAGTCATTCCTAGGATTGACAGGTTATTATAGAAAATTCATACTAGATTATGCTAAAATAATAAAACCTATGACAATATGTTTAAAAAAGGATAAGAAAATAGATATCAACGATAAAGATTACAAAGAAGCGTTCGAAAAATTTAAATTAGCAATGCCTGATGACCTCCTAAACAGGCACCCAGATTTTACAAAAGAATTTTTGTTAACCACAGATGCTTCAAATTACGCAATAGGAGGAGTCCTAAGCCAAGCACATGGTCCACTCTGTTTCGCATCTCGAACTCTCAACAAACATGAATGCAACTACAGTACCATAGAAAAAGAACTCTTAGCAATTGCCATGGAATTAGTCTCTACTCAACATTCACACGAGCCAGACAGTTCTAACCTTATCTCTATTACAGAAAAACCTTTGAATTCATCTATTAGACAAATTATCTTAGAAATAGGAGTACAAGATGATGCAACCAAAACCTTTCCTTTTAACAAAAGAAGAATACAAATAATTAAGAAAAGTTTCAATGAATCAGATTTCGAAAAAGTCATATCAGAAATTGATACAAATCATGAAAATATATTATATTGTAATAACGATAATCTATTTTTACACTTTCAAACTTATTGGAAAACACACCACAACAATCAAAATCTAATCAAAACTCATATATTCTTGGAAGATGTTTACGATATACATATAACTGAACTAGAAGAAATCATAAGCAAAAAACATAAGGAATTAAATCACGTAGGAATAGAAAAATTATACTTAGATTTAAAAAGAAAGTATTATTACCCAAAACTTAAAACACAAATAACTAAAATCATAAATAATTGTGATATTTGCAACCTGAAAATAGAAAGGAATCCTATTAAATTACCATTTGAAAAAACAGAAACACCCCTAGAACCACACATTCACTACCATATGGACATATGGATCCTACCCAATAGTAACAAATATTTAAGTTGTATCGACAAATTCAGAAAGTTTGCCTCAGTAGAAAAACTCAAAACAAAAAATCAAAAAGATATTTGATACCGCAATTGCAGAAGATATGGATATTTTATATAAATATTCCCGGTAAACTGTAGAACTTAATTATTTCCGCCTTTTATAATTCAATGTAAAATAATTCAATGCAATATATTTTAGATAATACAGTAGTTAAGTTATTAGTTAAGGTATTACTATTGAAATAAACATAACATACATTTATAAAAAGCATATACTCGTTCATATATACATACAAATAAAAAAGTAGAAAAACTCAAAACAAAAAATCAAAAAGATATTTGAAATGCTATGGAAAAACTATTCTCATACATGCCTGAACTCAAGAAATTAATTATAGACAATGACCCTGCTTTTAAAACTTACTCTATAGAAAACTATCTAAACGAAAAGAATATACTAACACACTTTACTACCCCTTATAGACACACCGGAAATTCGGATGTGGAACGCCTGCACAGCACCCTAAATGAACACGTTAGATTACTAGAAAAAACTGAAAAACTTTTTGATTTAGTAACAAAAGCAGTAAATACGTATAACAAAACAATACATCTGACAACCATAGAAAAACCTATAGACATACATTTAGGAAAAATAAATAACAAAACAATATTCGAAAGAATAGAAAAAAAAAAAAAATTTTAGAGAAAATTAATAAAAATAGAATAGATACAGATATAAACCCAAATTTCACGAAGGTTAACAACCCCGAAAACTTTAATAAGTTAAAGACAAAACACAAAAAAGTAAAATTAATTAGAATTAACAATAAAAAGATATTAGTTAAACCTCATCTTAGAAAACAGTTACTTCATAAAGATCAATTTAGAAAGAAAAAGAAATATACAAGAATACAAGATGAAGACAACCAAGACATTAGCAATCATGATAATGATTCTCTCATTAACAACTTCAGTGAAAGCTAAGGATATAAAAATAACAAAAATCGACAGAGAATTTTTAATCATACAGGAAGAACAAATAAAACTTACAAATAATTATGACATCCTCTTACAAGTAATTAACCTTACGAATGCCAACTATTAATAAATCAGTTAAAATCTCAATACCTTTTACTAACGAATCCTAACGATTTACAAGAACAAAAAATAAATACATTAGAAATAAAACTTCAAACAATCATTCCGCATCATATTATTCGTAAGAGAGGATTATTAAACATTGTAGGTAAAGGAATGAAGTTCATATATGGAACTATGGACGACGACGACAGACAAGCCATAGAAGAAAGACTACAAAACTTAGAAGATAGTAACATAGAACTTTTAACAAACAATAACAAACAAGTTACCATTAACAAACAATTCAATGAACAATTTTTTCAATTACAAGACACACTTAAACAAAGTTCAAAAACATTAACTAAATACAAAGACATCAAATCGGAAATAAATAATTTACGCATAGAATTGGAATTCAACAGAAACTTAGTAGAAGTACAACAAATAATAGAAAAAATTGACAATATAATAATGACTAGTAGGACAGGTATATTAACGCGCGATATAAATTGAATGTAAAAGAAATAAACCTAGAAAAACTAAAAGAAATAAAGTTGACATTAGCTATTTATAACGAAAACTTACTTATTGTTCTAAGTATACCAAAATTTAATGAAAATTTATATAACAAAATATCTATACATACCCTTCCGGTAAAAAATAAAATCATATCAATACCTAATGACGAATTTATAGAACTTAATAAAACTATGTATAACGTAAACAAAGAAATAAAAAATCTAATACAAATTGAAGACAATTGTATTAAAAACTTATTTAAAGATAATTCTAAACTAAGCTGTACCTAATATTAAAGATTTCAAGAATGAAAATGTTGTACTCAATAAAGAAAAATATTTAATATTAAAAAATATAAAGAATGTAAAGTTGGAACAGGATTGCAATAACTTAGATTATACTCTACAAGGAAACTATATATTAGAATTTGAAAATTGTAAACCAAAGATAAAAAATGTAACATACAACAGAAAATTATATCAAAATAACTATAAAATAATACCATTAATAAATTACAATTTTTCAGATGATTATTTTAAAGAATTAAATTTCCAACCAATAAATAATATTGAAATTTTAGAATCAAAAATACATAAAAAGCATATAACATATGTACATATAACGCAATAACTATTGTAATAGTAATATCAATAATACTTTTTGCAATCATGTATTTAAAAATAAAATTAAAAAGCAAAAAATCTATTACAAATATAAGCCTTCTAACGGTCGCTTTTCAACCGTTAGAAAGAAGGAGGGGTTATAACATCAAAAATAACAAAACCCATTTTTTGATTTTACTTTATTTATAAACACAGGAAATGAAATCACATTCATATTTCCTTCCAAATATTCATGTGGTATCATATTCTCTTACAGTCATCAATTTAATAAAGAACAAAGAAACAAAAATTCTGACGAAGTCAGTAGTGTAAATAAAGATACATTTCAAACACTGGTCGTCTGCGCTGCGACGTTCCAATTAGTTCTTAAGATAAGATACTCTCAACCAGAGAGAAAAGAACTAATAGAGAGAACCAACTTTGACGGTTGCTCTCTTTTTGCCTACAAGCTGTGATTTGGCCACCAACTTGCATATGTATTAACTCCATATAAAAAAAATGTGGGGAACAAATACTTATGCAAGTTTGTGTGCATACTCACCACGAGAGAGAATAAACTTTTCTCTCTTTTCTCTCTGCTCACCACCTTTGAAAAATGGCGACCACCTTTGAAACATAAGACTCTGAAAGCACTACAACTATTATTTTTAGTATTAGCTTCGTTTATGCGTTTAATTTTCGCTCAGACTGTTGAAAAATGCAAAAAAAACTCGGATTTGTTTCAATTTTCAGAGTTTATCGACTTAATTTTGTCGATGCGAGAGTTTCAGGAACATTGAAAACGAGAGTTACAGAATGAAAACATGTAAACATTGAAAACATTTCTATATACTCATCTCTTTTTTCCATTCCTATTTTATTTGTGTGTACTCGTTATTTATTTTCTTTACATTACTCACGACATTTCCAAAATGCTGAAACTAAGTGATTTACGTAGAGACTAAATAAATAGACCGTCAACTTGTTACTTCAGTTGCCAATTTTCATTGCATAAGATTTGTGAATAGGTGATAAGCTATTCTTACTGCTTTCAACTAAGGTAGTGTGTTGCTTTTAAAGGCTTAACTACATAAGCCGAAAAGTACTTTTGTACTAAAGTACAAATATTTGTATTTTCGCTAGTTCAGTGGTTTTGTGAAGGTTAGGTTAGGTTGGAGTGGCTGTCTAGATGTCATTGACTCACTTAGACCTCAAGGGTCCATTGTGATACCACTAATAAGGTTACTCATGGGAGAGTAATGAAAATTAAACAAACCATTTTGTGCTTTTAATAAAGCTAGAGAGACACTTTGTGTCTGTCATTGCCAGTTCACTGGTATTGTCGAAGAAGGGATTACCGAGAAAGTTATTCCTTCTAATGGAGAGTGCTGGACATGTACATAGCAGGTGTTGGACTGTTTCCTCTTCCTCCTCGTCCATGCAGCTTCTACAGAAGTCATTTGTGTAGACCCCTAGCCTCAGAGCATGTCTTCCTATGAGGCAGTGTCCTGTTATTACTCCAGTTGTAGAGCTTATATTTTGTCTGCTCAAGGATATCAAGCCTTTTGACCGATTTAAGTCTATGCTTGGCCATATTTGCTTGGTTGTTAGGCAGGTTGTGCTCTGTGACTATCTAGCATTTGTTGCTTCTAGAGCATATTGTTTGAGAAGATATTTGCATGTAGCAAGTGGTGTTCCTATGTTATGTTTTTGTCTAACATTAGGCAGAAGTGTTCCGTTTTTGGCGAGCTCATCGGCTTTGCAATTTCCCGAAGTGTCTCTGTGGCCCGGCACCCAAATGAGGTGAATATTAAACTGTTCGGTCATCTCATTCAGAGATGATCGACAGTCGTGGACTAATTGAGAGTTTGTAGAGACAGACGCGAGAGATTTAAGAGCGGCTTGGCTGTCCGAGAAAATTCGTATATCCTTGCAAGATATAACGTTTTCTTTGAGCCAGGATAGTGCCTCTTTAATCGCCATTACTTCTGCCTGGAATACACTACATTGATTGGGAAGTCTGTATGATAGACTGAGATTAAGTTGTTCTGAATAGATACCACTTCCAACTCCGTAATCGGTCTTTGAACCGTCTGTATAGAAGTGTACCGCATTGTCTTCCAGGGGTCTCTCTTCTTCCCAGGAGGATCTTGAAGGGATGGACACATGGAAGCTTTTACCGAATACCATTTTAGGGGTGGTATAGTCTAGGCGATCTGGGATAGATCTGAAATTGTCTAGGATAGTAGTATGTCCAGTATTGTTACTGTTCCATTGAGAGGTGGCTCTAAGCCTCACACATGAGTTGGCTGCCACCGTTTTGGAGAAGATGTCAAGAGGTGTTAGGCTTAAAAGCACTTCCAGGGCTGCGGTTGGTGTTGAGCGAAGTGCTCCTGTGATACACATACCTGCTGACCGCTGGACTTTGATGAACTTATTCAGATTTACCATCTTGTCCAGTGCGGTCCACCATACGACAACTCCATAAATGAGTATCGGTCTAATTACCGAAGTGTATAGCCAGTGAGTTATTTTTGGGGAGAAGCCCCATTTTGATCCTATGGCCTTTTTGCAAGTAAAAAGCGCTACAGTGGCCTTTTTTACTCTTTCATCGATATTTGCCTTCCAATTTAGTTTTTTGTCTAAGATGAGGCCTAAATATTTAGCTTGGTCGGAAAACCTTAATGGTATTCCTTTAATCTTGGGTGGGCTGAGCTGAGGAATTTTGTACCTTCTTGAAAAGAGTACTAGTTCTGTTTTATGTGGATTGACGTCCAGGCCACATTGCTTAGCCCATTTTGTTAGCCTATTCAAGGCATTTTGTAGGAGTTCCGAGAGAACTTGGGAGTGTTTTCCAGATACTGATATTGCAACGTCGTCAGCATAGGCAATCACCCTGAAACCCTCTGCTTCCAATGATGTTAGAAGGTCGTTTACTACCATGTTCCATAAGAGAGGCGAAAGGACCCCTCCTTGGGGGGTACCTCGATTCACCGATCTGGTGGTAGTAAAACTTCTCATGCTTGAAGTTATTGTCCTGCTTTTGAGCATGAGACTAATAAAATCTATGAGTGGTTTCTTTAATTGCAGCTTATCCATTGCTGTCGTGATCGCCTGGTAACTGACGTTGTTGAAAGCTCCTTCAATATCTAGGAAAGCTACTAGGTTATATTCTTTGTATTCGAGGGAATATTCAATACTGCGTACCAGCGAATGAAGTGCTGTTTCTACTGATTTTCCCTTAGAGTAAGCATGTTGAGCTGTAGAAATGAGACATGGTTTTAGGTTATGTCTGATGTAAATTTCAATCAATCTTTGCAAGGTTTTAAGAAGGAAGGATGATAGGCTGATTGGTCGTAGATCTTTAGGGTTAACGTGGGAGGGTTTCCCTGCTTTAGGAATGAAGACTACTTTTGCCATTCTCCAGGCTTTGGGAATATATCTCAGCCTTAAACAGCTTGTCAGAATGATTTCCAATGGTGGAATGATCATGTCTGAGCATTTTTGTAGTTCGGCCGGAATGATTCCGTCTGGTCCTGGAGATTTATATGGATCAAAGCTATCTATAGCCCATTGCAGTTTTTCCCGCGTTATTAGATCAACTAAATCGCTTGTAGAAGCTTGAGACTCTGATGTTAAGTCGTTAAGTATGTTAGAGCTACCTGGAAAGTGGGTGTCTAATAACAGATTAAGAGATTCTTCATCTGTGATAGTCCATGTGCCTGCATCTGTCTTTAAAGCACTGGGTATTGTTGGACTTTTTGAGAGAATTTTCCTGAGTCTTGAGGCTTCTGAAGTATTTTCTATTTTGCCACAGAAGTTTCTCTAAGAAGACCTCTTTCTCTTCCTTAATTCTTTTTTATATTGCTTTAGAGCTTGTTTGTATAAGTCCCAGTCAGAAGGAGATCTAGTGTACTTAGATCTATTGAAGAGTTTGCGACAACTCTTTCTGAATGGTTCTAGTTCCTTACGCCACCAATGAGGTTTCTTTTTTCCCTTTAAAATGGTTACAGGGCATGAAATTCTCATTGATTCATTGAAGGCTTCAATGAGATGATTCACAGAAAGGTCTAGTTCATCTTTACTGGAGGAGCTTTTAAGAAGGTTGTAATCAAGTAATTGTGTTAGTACCTCCCTATATCGTTTCCAGTTTGTATTACGGTGATTACGAAAACCCGTAGATATGTTTGCCACATCTCTGAGCTCAAACTGAATGTATTTGTGGTCAGAGAAAGAATTCTCTTTTGAGACATGCCAGTTTGAAATCAGATTGTGGATCGAGTCAGAGGTAAGTGTAATATCAAGTACCTCTTTCCTATTCTTGGTTACAAAAGTGGGTTCATTACCAATATTACTTATGAGTAGGTTAGTGCTTAGTAAGTAATCAAATAAGGACTCACCTCTCTCATTTATGTCCGAGCTACCCCATACCGTGTGATGAGCGTTAGCGTCCGATCCAATTAGGAGACCAACTTTTTTCGACTGCGCGTCCGCAATTGCCTTCCTCAAGGTGTCACCTGGAATTGGGCTGTCGTGGCCAAGATAGGAGGATATGAGCCAGTAGGTGGCTTTATCCGTTGTTAAGACAGCGGTGGTTGTGTCCTTGTCGCTGTAATTGGGGAGTAAAAATACATTTAAGTCATTTTTTACTAACATACATGACCTTGGTTCACCTTTCTCCGATGCATGCAGTAGCTTATAGCCAGGAGTCCGGAGGCCTCTGATGATGGAGTTTGAGACCCACGCCTCCTGTATCAAGACGATGTCCTCCTTGTTCGCGTGCAGTCGGAGTATTAGGTTATTTGCGGCCATGATGGCGTGATGGAGATTAATCTGTACTAATCGCAGCATTGCTACTATTAGTCAGATTAACCTCCACCACTGTATTATCGGCGTTTTCATCGTCTGAGGAGGAATGAAGTAGGTCTTCCTCACTCAGACTGATGCCTAAGGTGGTTTTGTGAAAAGAATCAACAAATTTGTTCTTTAACCAAAATTTAAATCTTATGCATCATTTTTATAAGTTTTCCAGTTCTAACTATTTATATCTTATCTTTCAGTTATATAGCGACAAGGAAAAATCCGTCAGGGAAAGTTCTAACTACAGTTTTTCTGAAAGTGCATTGTGGCTTATTCATAGATGTTTACTAAACTTTTTAGGCATAAATAAATGCAAATCAAAGTTAAGGGCTAAACCTGAATAAATATAAACATAGAAAATGCTGTGTTCAAGTAATTATTATGGCAGCCAAATTTTATAATTAATTTTGTTGGTGCATAAAAAAGCTGAAAAAGTAATTCATGACAAATAAATGTTACATTAACACTAAGTTCCAGAAAATATCGATTGATACCGCAATTGCAGAAGATATGGATATTTTATATAAATATTCCGGTAAACTGTAGAACTTTATTATTTCCGCCTTTTATAATTCAATGTAAAATAATTCAATGCAATATATTTTAGATAATACAGTAGTTAAGTTATTAGTTAAGGTATTACTATTGAAATAAACGTAACATACATTTATAAAAAGCATATACTCGTTCATATATACATACAAATAAAGTCTAGTCTAAAAAACCTTAACCTTGTTACACATTTTCTGCACACATCCTTTCTTGTTTTGGTTGTTAATGCCATCTATCTGTAAAGCAATATTCACATGAGCACGACCAACGACCAACGAATGAACGAATATTCGTCGATTTTGACATTTTTTTCACATGAGAGTTTTTAATTCGTCGCGAATGAAGTTTGACATTCACCACCGAAAACAAAACAAGAATGATTTTTGTAGGTTAAGTACGCGCGATTTTTTTATTCGTTGCGAGTGTGGACAATGTGGAACGCGAATAAAGTTTGACAGTTCGTATCAACTAGAATTTTTTTCGCGACGAATAAATTTGTTATCTTAAATTTATTAATATATGATATTGAAAAGTAAAAGTTGTTGCGTTAAAATTGAACGCAACGAGTTCTTTTTAATATTTAATTTTAATATTAATTACGACGATGCATTGTGCATCCACTTTTGTTTGTTTACTTCGTTTGATTTGACAAATATCACACCCTTCTACACGAGGATTAGAGAGAGCGGGACGGCCATAGTCCTCTCTGTCATTTTCGTGAGGAAAAAATAATAGCAAGTTTAGTTTCAGGTACCAAAAGAAGGTTGGTTTCCATTCAAGTGAAACCAAACCAGACGGACGGTCTGGTGAATGGATGCAGAAAAGTTGCATGAGAAGTCACTCCGAATGGAGAATGGCCTAAGGCCCAACCTAAAATTTTAATGTTATAAAGGTTAATAATTTGTATAAAATTATATTCTTACTTAAATTTTGCTCAAAAAATTAAATGGTAACTTTAATTAATGTAACTTAAACTTTGTTAATGGACGATGGACTTTTAAGTTTCCAAAAACTAAGTTCAAGACTAGTTCTATGTAAAGTTTAGTTACAGATCCGAACGTGCCATCATTTTTCCTTCTTTTTCTTTTTGGTTTAAAATTGATAGTAAAGTCTTATGATTGCATTCAAGAAGTATTATGTTTTTCGCAACTTTTGTGTTTCTCAACTTTTGTCCAGGTGAAAAATGGGGGTGGCTGAATGCAGCTTCTGGAATCGTCGTGACCTGGAAGTGAATCCAGCGGGCGGCGAATTCCAGAATGACTTGCATTTAGCTGTGAGAGAAGAGCGAGTAAGCGGGATCGCGAGAATCTCATCACAAGTTGAGATCAACAAGCCGATCTCCGATTGGCTGTTGATGATGTGAATTGAGATCCGCCACTCCAGATTGGCTGAAAGCTCAAAATGGTGGGAATTAGGAAAGATGAGACTTGACAGATCGAAGAATCTGGAAGTCAATTCTTTTCGAGCATTCGAAGAATATGGAAGTGGATACTTGTGAACAAGAGTGGAGAAATTTAAAAAGGAAAAGCGAAAAATATAAGAAAAGTGGAAAAAAAAGGGTTGATTAGTTGTGAAGAAAAAAAGGAGTTAGAAAAATTAAAGGAAGGAAAGATAAGGAGTGTTCAGATTTGTAGCGGAGAAAAAAAAAGATAAGTACAAATTTGTCAATTCAATTAATTGTTGTAGGGTATATTCTTTTGCGAATCCCAATTTCTTTGTGGGAATAGAGACCTTAACGGTCCATCGTCCATTTTTTTTATATACTATTTCTTGTAAAATTTACATCAAAACGAAAAGATCCTGAGTTTTCATCCTGCGTAGTAAGGTTTCTCAGGCACCTTCACAATAAAAATTTAAATTTCAGTAAAATTATATTTGTTGTATTTCTTTCTTTTGTGGTTGGATTTTTTTTTCTTTGTTCTCTTTGTTTCTTTAGGTTAAGGTTTGCAATTTCCTTTTTTCTTTATTTCAGGAAAAAATTGATGGCGCCCTCTCCTTACTATACGTAAGAACGCCCCTGTGGCAATTTCAATAAAATTCTACTTTCCTGATATCAAAGTGATATCAACATAAATCGCGAGCAACTTAATTAATCGACCCTTCGATTAATTCAATTGCGCATTGAACTCACCCCTCGCTGAGCTCGTCGTGGTGGCAGCACTCAATTTGCTGCCTGTTGCAATTGTCGCCTCTTCGCCGCTGTACTTTGACAGTTCGGCTCATAGCACAACTCGTGCAAAATTTCATTTCAATTTTCGCGGTCTTTTAATTCGTATTCAAGTGTTCAATTTTGTTTTCTTTTTTTTAATAATAATTATAAAGTGAAATAAATTGGGGAAGATAAATTGCAACAAATTGGCACCCAAACGTGGGGCTTGGAAAAATCTTAAATTGAATAAATTGTGGTGGTTGTCCTTATTGTGTGGTTTCTTCAGGGAAGTGCTGTTTTATTCTTTTGATATATACTCGTTTATACATACATTTTCTAATCCAATCAATTTTCCCTTCATAGCTTACTTCTGGTGGTCTGGTGATAAAAGTGGGTGCTCCATAGGTGTTTAAAAAGAACATTATTTGACGGTAACTGGGAAGTTCGTTTTACAAGTGGGTGCTGCATAGGAGGTTAAAGGCAGATTAGTGAACGTAACGGAGGTAACGGATATAACATATATCGGCCAAGAAGTTCAACTTTTTCATAAAAAATTGTTTCAGTCGGGATATACGAGTGAGTAATCTTTTTGTTCCATTTCTTCTTTTATTTTACATATCCAAACAAACCAGTGATAAAACCAGTGTTCTAATTTATATATTTACATATACATATAGGTATCATATATATATTTTAAAGTTTTGTGTTGGGTTAAAATAAGAAGATTAGTGTGACCATACTAGTTTTTTTCTTGCTTTCTTTTTTTCTCAAGTAATATTTTAAAAAACAGTGGGGTTAAGTTTAGTGTTTTTCTCAAGTGTGACCATACCAGTTTTCTTTCTTTTTCTCAAAATAATTTAATAAAATAGTGGGGTTAAATTTAAGTTATAGTGTGACCATTTTATCTATTTTTGAGTGACTTTAAAATTATTTCTAATACGTTTTTTTTTTGCATTCTTTTTGTTTTCTTGGTGCGATTTGTGACCTTTTAATTATTTCTTATTCGTTCTTTTGCATTATTTTTGTTCTCTTGGTGCGATTTGGGAATTTTAAGTGATTTTTAAATTATTTCTAATTCGTTCTTTTTGCATTCTTTTTGTTTTATGGGTGCGATTTGAGAATTCTAATTCGTTTTTTTTGTATTCTATTTTTTTGTGGTACGAAAATTGGGTTCTGGTGTTGATTTAATGTTTTATTTCAACGTTGTAGTTCAAGTATATTACCAATCCTAATAAATTAATTATATTTACATTAATAAACCAATTTTTTTGTACCAAATTACAATCGTGATTTTAATTGTTTTGTCGTGATCGCGAACAAAATTAACTGGGAGTTAATTTTTGTTTTGAACTTTTTAAATACTTCGAAATTGAAACTTCTACCGTATGCAAACAAAGTCAACTGGGTGTTGATTTTCGGAACTTTTTTTTTAAATTTTGCCAAGTAATTTTAGCTTTCGGGGTTTAAATTCCTTTCGCGGTTTTATAAAATTTTAAATAGAGGTTCGGACAAACAACTGGGTGTTGATTTGGCCTCGTGATAGTTCGGTGAAGACAATTTTCGGTTTTTATCTTTATTCCTTGCGCGTTTAGTTGAGTTTTTTTTTTGTGTATAAAGCAACCAGCTGGGTGTTGGTATTCTGTTTTATACTGCGCTTTGTTTTTTTTTTTTTTTTAACCGTTCAATTTTTTTTCTTTCGAGGAAAATTAAAAATGGATATCAATCGATTAACTAAAGAGGAACTCGTTTATGAGTTGCGGGCTAGGGGTTTGAAGGAAGGTACTAAGGTCGACGAGATGAGGATGACGCTTAGGGCAAGTCGTTTGTTAGAAAGAACAGGGTCAATTTCTGCGGATAGTCCTCACTATCCGTATTCTTTTGAGGAGGATGCTAGTGCGGTTAAGGCAAAAATTTTGGAAATTAAGGAACTTTTGAAAGTTCCGCCTAAGAATCCGAAGTCTTCGGAGTATCTTAAGGTTTTGACCAAAATTGAATGGGCTTTAGGTAGGATATCGAGGGCTAGGGCTGAATCGTCAGAGGAAGTCAACGAGGTTGCTGATTTAAAAGGTGAAATTTTGATTTTAATGGCTAAATTGTTAGCAGAAGAGGAGGTGATAGAACCTCAAGATAAAACGAAATCATCAATGTCGACAGCAGACTTGGGTGCGTTACCAGCTGCAAGGGTCGGCCAACGTGCGAGCTCTAGTGGGTTCCAACTACAGGGTGATATACCCTGTGACCGGTTCCCCGAGCGACTTGACAAATGGAACGTGAAGTTCACAGGTGAGCATTGCGGCTCATCGGTGAACTCTTTCATCGAAAGAGGTGAGGAAATGAGGGAAGCACGCGGAGTTTCGGAAGCTAGGGTTTTCACATCAGCGGTGGACTTATTTGGTGGGAAGGCACTTTTATGGTTTAGGTCGATTAGGGACACTATTTCTACTTGGAAAGAGTTGGTTAGGGAGTTGAAGTTGGAGTTTTTGCCCTCCAACTATGACGATCTTTTGCTGGATGAGGTTAGGCGTCGTACCCAAGGTCGTGATGAGTCGATAGGAATGTATATCGCTCTCATACAGACCTTGTTTAAGCGTTTTACCGAGCCTCTGAGTGAGAATAGAAAATTATCTATTCTCATGAAGAATATAACTCCTTTCTATCAGACTCAGTTAGGATTGGCTGATATCAAATCAGTCAATGAGCTGGTAGCTTTAGGAAGAAGGCTGGAGACGATTCGAAGCAATGTCGAATTGTTTGTCCCTCCTCCTTCAGGTCGCAATAGGCAAACCTTGGAACCTGATGTTGCATATGTTGGACCCATTCAGGCGGCAACGGTGGCAGTTAATCCGTTTTCTAAACCTAGTAGGGCTCTTCGTTGTTTTAAGTGTAATAAAGAAGGTCATCTGGCGAATACTTGTTCCGCTCCCAGGCGCTGTTATGGCTGTGGGGCAGAAAATACCATCAAGCGAAATTGTAGACGCTGCTCGTCGGGAAACGGGCAACGGTCTCTTGGGCCAGCAGGGCAAGAGCGCCGGCGTCAAAATTAGGGAGGTTGCCTGCTGACAACCAGCTGGCAAATCGAATTCAATTAGGTTTCACATTAGAGACAAGTGGGGGCGACAGTCGTCCTTACTTGAGCGTAAATATCTATGGCTTTAGGTTTTTAGGACTTTTAGATTCAGGAGCATCTAGGACTATCATATGTAGGGATGTTTGGAGGGTCCTTAAGGACTTAGGGTTAAGTTTAGGGATAACCAACATAAATCAAGTGCATCTTGCAGATGGGACGGGTGTAGGAGTTTTAGGAGTAGTCAATCTGCCAATAGTTGTTGAGGATAGGTCAGTTTTAATAGAGTGTTTAGTCATACCTTCGCTTCCCCATACGTTGATATTAGGTGCAGACTTTTGGGCACTCTCGGGAATAGTCCCGTATCTTAGGTCACGTATGTGGAACTTCTCGAGCCAGGTAGAATTAGCTACAATTGGAACGACTTCTATTGTGGAAGAGTCGGATTTGATTGAGGAGCAGAAGATTAGGTTAAATACACTAATTGAGGATCTATTCAAAAACATGCCAGAAGGACTAGGAGTTACTAGTAGAGTAGAACATGTCATTAGGACAACTTCAGATCCCATCAAACACAGGTATTATCCAGTTTCGCCTGCGATGCAGGCACACATAGACAAATCTCTTAAGGAGATGTTAGATGAGGATGTGATTGAGAAATCAAATAGCCCTTGGGCTTCTCCCATAGTTTTGATTAGGAAGAAGGATGATACCTTTAGGTTCTGTGTAGATTATAGGAAATTAAATCAGGTTACAGAGAGGGACGCTTATCCGCTTCCATTGATTTCAGCAATTTTGGATAAGCTTAGGAATGCTAGGTTTCTTACTTCGCTTGACATTAAGTCAGCTTATTGGCAAATACCTATGGCCGAAGAGTCTCGAAAGTTTACAGCTTTCACGGTCCCAGGTAGAGGTTTGTTTCAGTTTAAACGGATGCCTTTTGGGTTGCACAATGCCCCTGCAACTTGACAAAGGTTCATCGATAGTGTTTTAGGACCAGAGTTGGAGCCATTCGTTTTCGTGTATCTGGATGATATTATTATTGTCACGGATACATTCGATAAACATTTAGAAATTCTTAACGAAGTTTTAAAGAGAATATGTGGAGCAGGATTAAAAGTAGGTAGGGATAAATGTAACTTTTGTAGGCCATCCCTTTGATTTTTAGGTTATGTCGTCGATAGGAACGGGTTACATGTTGACCCAGAAAAGGTAGAAAGTATGGTTAGGATTCCTGCACCTAAAAATGTTAAAGAGGTTAGGAGTTTTGTAGGGACTGTTTCGTGGTACAGACGCTTCGTACCAAACTTTGCAACTATTGTTAGGCCTTTAACTGATTTGCTGAAAAAAAGCAAAAAATTCTTATGGACGCAAGAATGTGAAGACTCATTTAGGAAAGCGAAAGAATATTTAATCACGGCTCCAATTTTAACTTGTCCCGATTTCAATCTTCCATTCGTTGTCCAAACTGATGCGTCGGATTACGGTATCGGGGCCGTACTTACCCAAACTTTTGAGGACGGTGAAAAGGTAATTTGCTATTTGAGTAGGTCTTTAAATAGGAGTGAGAGGAATTATTCAACTACCGAGAAGGAATGTTTAGGAATCTTGTGGGCGGTTGAGAAGTTGAGACCGTATCTCGAGGGTGTTAGGTTTACGGTGATTACAGATCACTACTCACTCGTGTGGTTGAGTAATCTCAAGGATCCACAAGGAAGATTAGCACGCTGGGCAGTGCGGCTTCAGCAGTTCGATTTTAAGATAGTTCATCGCAAGGGAAAAGATCATGTCGTTCCCGACATGTTATCTCGAGGAGTGCCAGTAGTGGCTGGTATCTCGGATGAGGATTTAGACCCTTGGGTAGTAAAAATGATCTCAGCAGTTGAATTAAATCCGTTAGATTATCCAAATTGGAGAGTAGAGTGTGGTAGATTGTTCAAGTTTGTCAAATCGACACATGTAGTAGTTCATGAAAGCAATGAGGAATGGAAGTTAGTAGTAGGGAAGAAAGATAGGTCAAATATTTTGAAGGAATGTTAGGTTTACGGTGATTACAGATCACTACTCACTCGTGTGGTTGAGTAATCTCAAGGATCCACAAGGAAGATTAGCACGCTGGGCAGTGCGGCTTCAGCAGTTCGATTTTAAGATAGTTCATCGCAAGGGAAAAGATCATGTCGTTCCCGACATGTTATTTCGAGGAGTGCCAGTAGTGGCTGGTATCTCGGATGAGGATTTAGACCCTTGGGTAGTAAAAATGATCTCAGCAGTTGAATTAAATCCGTTAGATTATCCAAATTGGAGAGTAGAGTGTGGTAGATTGTTCAAGTTTGTCAAATCGACACATGTAGTAGTTCATGAAAGCAATGAGGAATGGAAGTTAGTAGTAGGGAAGAAAGATAGGTCAAATATTTTGAAGGAATGTCATGATAGTCCATTAGCAGGTTATATGGGGGTAAGAAAAACATTTGCTAGAGTAGGGGCTAAATATTATTGGCCAAAAATGAGAACAGATATAACCAATTATGTTAGAAACTGTAGGGTATGTCAACAAGTGAAACCAGTTAACGATAAGCCAGCCGGTCTTATGACAGAACGAATAGGAGTTTCTTCTCCGTGGGAGATGATTAGTGTGGACTTAGTGGGTCCATTACCCAAGTCAAATAGGGGTTATATGTACATACTTACCGTCGTAGATTATCTTACAAAATTTCCGTTATTATTTGCATTGAGGACTGCAACTGCAAAGGCAGTATGTAAGGAGTTAGAGGACAATGTGTTCTTATTATTTGGTATTCCAAAGGTTGTCATTTGTGACAATGGTCCGCAATTTAAAAGTAGGGAACTTAGGGTACTTTGTGAGGAACATTCATCCAAAATTAGGTTTACCCCACACTACCATCCTCAGGCTAACCCCGCGGAGAGAATAAATCAAATTATTAAAACTACGTTGAGAGCTTATGTTTCGGAGAATCACAGAGTTTGGGATTCTCAATTAGCTAAAGTAGCTTGTGCTATACGCACTTCTCAGCATGAGGTATTAGGAGTTTCACCGTATTATGCTAATTTCGGCAAAGAAATGTCAACCAGTGGTAGAGAGGAACCAAAACTTAGTGATCAGGATTTAGACAAAGATAATAGCGTAGTACCACAAGAAAATATAGGAGAAAGGTTTAAGCAACTTAGGGCGGACATAGCTGTCAAACTTCGAACAGCGTCCAAGAAATCGGCGGAAACATACAACCTCAGGAGGAGAGATATTCAATATCTCCCAAATGATGTTGTTTGGCGTAGAAATTTCGACTTGTCGAATGCGGCAAACTACTACGCAGCTAAGTTAGCCCCAAAGTATGTCGGACCATTTAAAATCCGAAAACGCTTATCTCCTTGGACGTATGTCCTTGAAGATAACAACGGTAAAGATCGTGGCACTTGGCACACGAAAGACCTTAAACCTTTTAACTCTCTGGCAGAAAATGATTAAGTCCCTAATAAATAATTAACTTGATATTTTATTTTTTTTTGTCCGTAATAATTCACATTCATTTCATTTCATTTTGTTTAATTTTGTTTAATGGTTGGAAATCTGCCAGAGCATGTTTAGTAATTAAAATTAACTGTAATTTTCAAGTTGTTTGTGTTATGAACAAACACCCTTTCAAGGAGGAAAGGGTGGGATTTGTTGCGTTAAAATTGAACGCAACGAGTTCTTTTTAATATTTAATTTTAATTTTAATATTAATTACGACGATGCATTGTGCATCCACTTTTGTTTGTTTACTTCGTTTGATTTGACAAATGTCACACCCTTCTACACGAGGATGAGAGAGAGCGGGACGGCCATAGTCCTTCTGACCATGGTTCTCTCTGTCATTTTCGTGAGGAAAAAATAATAGCAAGTTTAGTTTCAGGTACCAAAAGAAGGTTGGTTTCCATTCAAGTGAAACCAAACCAGACGGACGGTCTGGTGAATGGATGCAGAAAAGTTGCATGAGAAGTCACTCCGAATGGAGAATGGCCTAAGGCCCAACCTAAAATTTTAATGTTATAAAGGTTAATAATTTGTATAAAATTATATTCTTACTTAAATTTTGCTCAAAAAATTAAATGGTAACTTTAATTAATGTAACTTAAACTTTGTTAATGGACGATGGACTTTTAAGTTTCCAAAAACTAAGTTCAAGACTAGTTCTATGTAAAGTTTAGTTACAGATCCGAACGTGCCATCATTTTTCCTTCTTTTTCTTTTTGGTTTAAAATTGATAGTAAAGTCTTATGATTGCATTCAAGAAGTATTATGTTTTTCGCAACTTTTGTGTTTCTCAACTTTTGTCCAGGTGAAAAATGGGGGTGGCTGAATGCAGCTTCTGGAATCGTCGTGACCTGGAAGTGAATCCAGCGGGCGGTGAATTCCAGAATGACTTGCATTTAGCTGTGAGAGAAGAGCGAGTAAGCGGGATCGCGAGAATCTCATCACAAGTTGAGATCAACAAGCCGATCTCCGATTGGCTGTTGATGATGTGAATTGAGATCCGCCACTCCAGATTGGCTGAAAGCTCAAAATGGTGGGAATTAGGAAAGATGAGACTTGACAGATCGAAGAATCTGGAAGTCAATTCTTTTCGAGCATTCGAAGAATATAGAAGTGGATACTTGTGAACAAGAGTGGAGAAATTTAAAAAGGAAAAGCGAAAAATATAAGAAAAGTGGGAAAAAAAGGGTTGATTAGTTGTGAAGAAAAAAAGGAGTTAGAAAAATTAAAGGAAGGAAAGATAAGAAGTGTTCAAATTTGTAGCGGAGAAAAAAAAAGATAAGTACAAAGTTTTCAATTCAATTAATTGTTATAGGGTATATTCTTTTGCGAATCCCAATTTCTTTGTGGGAATAGAGACCTTAACGGTCCATCGTCCATTTTTTGTATATACTATTTCTTGTAAAATTTACATCAAAACGAAAAGATCCTGAGTTTTCATCCTGCGTAGTAAGGTTTCTCAGGCACCTTCAGAATAAAAATTTAAATTTCAGTAAAATTATATTTGTTGTATTTCTTTCTTTTGTGGTTGGATTTTTTTCTTTGTTCTCTTTGTTTCTTTAGGTTAAGGTTTGCAATTTCCTTTTTTCTTTATTTCAGGAAAAAATTGCTGGCGCCCTCTCCTTACTATACGTAAGAACGCCCCTGTGGCAATTTCAATAAAATTCTACTTTCCTGATATCAAAGTGATATCAACATAAATCGCGAGCAACTTAATTAATCGACCCTTCGATTAATTCAATTGCGCATTGAACTCACCCCTCGCTGAGTTCGTCGTGGTGGCAGCACTCAATTTGCTGCCTGTTGCAATTGTCGCCTCTTCGCCGCTGTACTTTGACAGTTCGGCTCATAGCACAACTCGTGCAAAATTTCATTTCAATTTTCGCGGTCTTTTAATTCGTATTCAAGTGTTCAATTTTGTTTTCTTTTTTTTAATAATAATTATAAAGTGAAATAAATTGGGCAAGATAAATTGCAACAAAGTATGCATCATTAATCAAATAGAAACTATATTGCTATCGTTTTGTTAAGAATTTGTGTGGAAATATGTCTTCAAACGTTCATAAACTCACATTTTGTAATTCATTCGTCGTTCGTAGGTCGCGCTCATGTGAATGCTGCTTAACTTAGAGAAAAAGAAGAGAAAAACAAATTCACCACGAACTACCGGTATAACTTCTCCCGTTATTTTTTGACAAACAAAAATGTTTTGCTAGAATTAATTTGAATTATAGGAGTATTTTTGTAGATATAAAAACGACAAGATGTTAGTAAAATTAAAGAAAGAAAATCATGAGAATTACAAATATAATAATGAGACTTTAAAAAACATAGCCTTCTTGCCTATCAATAAACAAAAATGAGAAATGTCGCATTTCCCGGAACTGATGTTTTTTTGTGTACTCTTCTCCGAGGTGAAAACATGTATACACCGATACGAATTCAACACGCTATAAAAAATGAGAGTAAGAGGTTTCGAAGAGACGGAGACGAAGAAATTTGGGTCTCTCATTTAGTTTTTTCTCTCTGCTCTCAACTAATAAAGATCAAGAATCAAGAGCTCCGCTCTTGATATTCTTTTTAAAAATATTTGTACCTAAAGTGCATTTATAATTTGTATATATAAGATGAATTGTAAATTTGATCTTTCTTTTTAAATGTTTAAAGTTCAGGCACTCACTGCACATACTTATTGTTTCAATTGTTTTTTAAAGCCGATTCGTAAAAAAGGCTCGAAGGACCAATATTTCCGTATGTAATTATAAAAATTATTAGGAATTGTGTAAAATGATAAAATTTTTCTATATCGAAAAATATGTTAAGTACAAATTATTAAGACAAAGGAAAAACACCACTTCTTTGCTAAATTGATTTCTTTAAGTTAGTATGACAAGCAATTCTATGACTTGTAATGACGCATTACAAATCTACAACGAAAACACGAACAAATTACATGCGTTCTGTCACTACACCGAGCATTGAGTTCACACTCAGTTCAACTTGGCCAAGACTCGGTAACATTAATTTGCAAAGGTTATTTTGTCATTCGCAAGGATATAATTCACACTAGGTTGTTACCAAAAGGTTGCCTAGTAGAACCGAACAAGACTAACAAAAAGTAAGTAGAAGCAGGGAACCAGACACATATTATAAATACGCCTGAACTCACGGAGCAGAAACCAGTTGGACTTCGATCGCCGCTAAGCAAGGATCAGTGGTAAGTAAGTTGGATATTAACAGAGGCTTCCCCCCACCAGAGGTAAGGGGCTTTTTGTGAAATATTCAAATTTAATTGATTTACCAGTTTCGGCTGTGATTTACCAGCTTCGGTTGTGATTTACCAGGTACGGCCGTACTTTACACACGATAAGAGGCAATTCACCAGCGTAACGGCGATTGCCCCAGTCCTGACCGAATCGACGGAAGAGACGCGCCGGCCGCCTGCTGACTGACACCTTTCGCGTAGACTACATCGGACCCGTGGCGCAAGCCAAGATTGGGATGAGAAGAATTATTACGAAAACCATAATTAGACAAAATGAATGTCAACCGACTATATGAAATAAATTCAAAATAATATAAAGTTAATTACAAATAAAGACAAAGATATATTGATGTTAAATTTCGGTGTTTTATTTAACTAACCCTGGACACGGTGAGCATACCCAAGCTGAGAAATTTAAAACATCCTCACAGACTTTGCTTTGTGGATCGTGTGGAACGCATTTGTAACTCCAAGGTTTGTTCGTATCTATTTTACGAGTAGATTCGCGCCGCCGCCTCTCCGTTTGGTATCCCTGTATGTTCGAACACGAAGTAAAAATTGCCATATCTAGGCTAAAGTCTAACAAAGCCGCTGAAGCAGATGGCATGAATGCCGAGCTAAGTTGGTTAGGAGCATCCACCAACCTATCTGTAAGATATGGTCGGAAGAAAGCATGCCCGATGAATGGAACCTCAGTATTGTTTGTCCGACTCTGAAAAAAGGAGACCCTCTAAACTGCACCAATTATAGAGGAATCAGTCTACTTAACATCGCCTACAAAATCTTCTTCCCATCGTCAACAACCTGATAGGTCCTTATCAGTGTGCTCTTAGACCAAGAAAGTCCACAGTCGATCAAATATTCACATTACGGCAGATCCTGGAAAAAATCAAGAACACCAAATTGACACCCACTATCTTTTCATCGATTTCAAGGCCGCATATGACAGCATCTACAGGGACGAGCTGTACAGAGCCATGTCTAGTTTTGGCATCCCTGCCAAACTCGTCCATTTGTGCGGGATGACCATGGATTATTGACGCTGCTATAAACGCAGAAAACAACACCAGCGCTGAGATCAAAAGAAGAATAACTCTTGCTAACCGCTGTTTCTTTGGGCAAAGAAAGCAATTGAGTGGAAAAATCCTATATAAGACCCTCATCAACCCCGTCCTGCTATACGGTGCAGAAGCATGGACTATGACAAAAGCGGATTAAAGCACCTTGGGTCGTTTCGAGAGAAAAGCTATTCGTGTGATCTACGGTCCCGTATGCATCGAAGGGGAGTGGAGGAGAAGATGGAACGACGAGCTGTACGGGCTGTGCAGCGACGTAGACTTAGCCAGAAGGGTAAAAGTCCAAGGACTAAGATGGCTGGGTCACGTAGAGCACATGGAAACCAATGCTCCGGCCCGGAAAGTCTTCGAATTCACACCCCCAGGACAGCGCAGTAGAGGAAGACCGCGGATCAGGTGGCACGCACAATTGAAAAGTGACCTCACCCAACTTGGAGCGCGAAACTGGAGACATCTAGCTAGGGACCGTGCTAGATGGAGAAGTTTGTTGGGTGAGGCCCTAGTTCACTCAGGACTGTAGCGCCACCTTAAGTAACTAAGTAAGGGCCAGCTAACAGCAAGGCAACCCAAGCAAAAATTGTTTTTTTATAAGTATCTTTGATATAATATTGGTCATCTAATATTAAAATAAATATTCCTTCTACGTATCTCGTACTTCTTCGTGTCAGAAACACTTTTTAAAACATAAAACAATTTTTGAAGAAAATGTGACTGAGAATGATGTAAAGACATGCTATGTAAAATCAATTCCTAAGAAGTCGCCCACAGATAAAAAAAACTCGAATGTGGAACATTCATTGCTGGATACCAAGCTGAATATAGTGACATTAAAACTTAAGTCTATTGAAAGTAAGAGAAACATTATTAAAGCCAAAAGAAAAATTAAGTTATCAACTACTATTTTTGGAGATAAATGGGGTAATAAAGCTATATATATTAACGAAACACTGTCCAATTTTAATAGATCACTATTGAATAGAGCTAAAAAATTTAAAAAAGAAAAAAAAATTTAAATATGTTTGGGTTATAAAAAAAAATGATGGACATGTTTCTATTCGTATTTCTTGTTTTGTTGTGACCAAACTATCTTAAACAATCTGTGCATACGTCTATATTTATACTTTCCTTTTATCATGTCTTGTTTTAAATAAGCAAATAATAATTTTGATTACATTGGATAAAATTCTTTTTGCATTCATTTTTTTTTTTTTATAATAAGCACACACTCAAAGGGATAATACTACCCTTATTATGTAGACACAGTGTGAGCACTTTGAAAGGGAGAGAGGGGTTGAAAAGAGGTGTCGGTGGACATTGGTTTTAAATTCCTGAATATTGCATTGGCTGGGAAAGACAGAGTGTGGCAAGGCATTCCACATTCGCATAGTACGGCTAAAGAACGAATCTCTGTACTTGACAGTACGACCGAAGTTGGGCTCGAGAGTATATTGATGAGCATTCCTAGAAGCGCGAGTATTACGGTTAAACTGTTTAAGGGGAGGAATGCAACTGGCTATTTCATTAGAGCATAAACCATTAAAATAACGGTAAAAGAGGGTGAGACAAGAAACATTTCGACGATGTTCAAGCGACGTAAATGATCTTATAATGCTAATATCATCAATCAATCTAAATGCTCTACGTTCAATACTGTCCAAGAGGCTTAAGTAAGTTGCAGGAGCACCAGCCCAGATATGGGAGTTATACTCAAGCTTTGGACGTATATAAGTCTTGTAGATAACAGCCAGATCAGAGGGGGAGAAAAACTTCTTGCATCGCCTTAGAAAACCTAAACATCTTGCGGTATTTTTGGCGACATCGCGTATGTGATCCTTCCACAAAAGGTGGTTGGTGATACACATACCGAGAATATCGAGATGTTCAGTCTCCTCGATGCAAGTGCCATTTATGGATAATGGCAAGGGGGGTATATTTCGCTTCAACGATACAAGACAGCATTGGGTTTTAGAAGCATTAAATTCCACGCGGTTTCTTATTCCCCATTGTACAATGCTGTTGAGGTCGGAATTTAATGAGCTTATCATATTTTGTCGTTGCAGTTCCACATCCGAAAAAGAGGGATGTGAATCTGAAAACGAATATGAAAAGCTAAGAGTACTATCGTCAGCAAAACAAGGTATTGGATTAGAAGTTGCAGACAAGAGATCATTAATAAAAATGAGAAAGAGTGTTGGAGATAGCACAGGGCCCTGGGGCACACATTTATTTTGTGGTTTTCAGACTTGAATCCATCCAATACAACTTGTATTGAACGATTCGAAAGGTAATTACTAATTCAATGCAGGAGGGATTCATGAAAACCGAAAGCACGCATTTCCAATAAGAGAGCCTGATGCCGAACCCTATCAAATGCTTTTGAAATATCAAGTGCAATAATTACTTTCTCCAAAACTATGTAAAGATTTTTTCCACTGTTCGGTGAGATGAACCATGAGATCACCAGTGGACCTATTGCTACAAAAGCCGTATTGTCGGTCATTAAGAAGCTTTCGATCTTCGAGATATTTCTTGAGCTGATAATTAATCAGCGTTTCCATGACCTTGAAAAGAAGGGACATAAGTGCAATCGGTCGGTAATTAGAGGGTGAGGAAGATTCGCCTTTTCTGGGAATAGGCTGGACAAATGCAGTTTTCCATCCGCTCGGAACGAGACCAGAGGAGTAGGACAGATGAAAAAGCTTACGCAGTGGTTTTGCCAGCGTTGAAGAACACCTCTTCAGAACAATAGCGGGGATACCATCCGGACCAGCGGATTTGTGTATATTAAGATCTTTTAGGACTCTCGCTGCAGTACGAGTGCGAAAAAAGATTTGCCCCATAGAATCACTAACTCGCTCAAGTACAGGCGGAGTCATAACACTCACTGGCAGCGTTGAATTGGAGGCGAATTGCCTAGCAAAGAGATTAGCTTTCTCTAAAGAGCTAACAAATTTAGTGTCATTCACAACGAGCGTAGGAACCGAGGAAGAGGAAGAATTCCTCACAGTTTTTACAAATGACCAAACATTTTTACTGCCTTTGGGACATTGCAGTATTTTTTGCCGTAATTTTTGGTCATGTAAAAATTTGGTCCGTCGAATATGGGCGTTGCAGGCCTTCCTGGCTTGCTTGAACTTATTCCGGTTTTCCTCAGTTGGATTGGCTTTAAAACAACGGAAACTTACCTTCTTGACTTTAATAACCTATTTACAGCTAGCATCGAACCTTAGGTCTGATGCTTTTAACCCTATTCGGGATACAAGTTCTCATTCCCAGGAGAATCAAACTTGTGATCATATCAGCGCTGGCGTCAACGTCACTATCGAGGAAGCATAGTGACCAGTTAAAGATCCTAAAATGATTATTGAGACCGTCCCAGTTGGCTTTCTCGTATAGCCAAACGGTTCTCTTAGGAGCCCTTTCTTTAACTGGAGAGTTTTTACACGAGAAATTTGCTGATATGACACAATGGTCAGATGTGCCTAGTGGAGATAGAACACTAATAGTGTACTTATAAGGGTCAGAGGTAAGAAACAAGTCAAGAGTGTTTTCTGCTCGACCTACCACGTCCGATATTCGAGTGGGCTCGTTGACCAGCTGAGTTAGGTGGTTTAACTCAGCAAAGATCTCAACACACACTCCTTCTGGTGTTACCTGGCCCGAATGTTGAAGCCATGAAGAATTGTGTACATTGAAATCGCCCGTAACAACGATTTCAGTGCGGATAGGACGAAACAATTCTTTGGATGGAATCAGTCAAAGCATCAAATTCACGAGAAGTTGACACTCTGTCTAGATTGAGGCTTCGATAAAGGAAGCAATAGTGAATGATTTGTTTATTCACGGAAAATTTAAACCGCATAAAATTGAAAAAAGAATTGGTGCAGAGACCATATTGTGGCAAAAACTGATAAGCAACATCATTCCTAATGTATATGGCTACTACTCTGAACGTCGAACTTGTCGAGTTGTAGAAGCTGAGTAGGGTCAATGATTCTGGAGAATTTTCTCCAGATGAGTCCTGAAACTAAAGGACGTTCTTATCCCTCTACCTTTCCCAAAATCATCATCCATTCCCACATAAACAAGGCATACCAGCCTACGTTTATGTCACCAACTCCCATCCCACCTCCCACGTTGTAATGGCGAAAAAGCTAGACAGCGCTCCTATCTCCTATGCTCCTTCTCACTCTAGGTAAATAAGCTGAATTGCTGTTACCGAATCCCAATCTTTTCCTCCCATATCAGAATGATGAATTAACATCAACTGATTCCTCACCCTATCTCTTCCTTCCCTACAACCTCTTATCTTTATTGGGCTGGATCTAAGGTGTTAAACGACCCAAACCGATGATCAGCCTGGCTGGGGGCCCAATTCAAAAATAGCCCAGTCTCTAACGGAGTATCTGGATACCTGGCGACCTCCGGATTAACTAGCCTTATCTGTACATGCGAATCTCTGTGCAGACGGACCTCTTTTCTTCGCAACTCGTGGGATTAAGATGGAAAAAACAAAAAACAAAAATAAAAATTTAAAGGATGATGAGACCGGTATCTCTTCAGGACCGGGTGGCAATTTGGCGTCAAAGCCTGTTGCCGTATCTCTTGCGGCCAGCACAGAGAAGGGAGTAGTGGCTAACCATGGACCCTCCTCTGCAGCTGGCAGCAACGAGGATAGGAAGATAGTGATACCTAATTTCAGTGGAAGGGTTGTGAAAATGGCCCTACCACTACTAATGAAAGTAAGGGGAAACTCTCGAAAAGCCAATAGAGGCAAAGGCGGCAAGCGACGAAAATCCTGAAGGCCTCTGGTGCATCATCGGGGGCTTAAAGGACACCGCAGCAAACCGCTAGCGTCGAATGGGCAAAAAGCATACTTGCTACAACTAAGACCAGTAAGGACTCTACGTCCAAACGAGAAAGGTCTCTCGAGGGGGCCGTACCGACACCAAAATGGCCTCGGGTGCACAACACCAGCACTCCCCTCAATCCCATCAAGAAAGCCAGTTTCAGTGGCGTCGCGAAGGGCAAAGTCGTGGTTGCGGTCATTGACAGGAGTGATGATAATGGAACAATATCGGCTGATCGTTGGCAGTTGGTCAAGGTTAAGCTCTCGGGTGGCTTTTTAAGCATTTTGAGAGAGCTTCCAGGACCACTTCCTTCCATAAGCGATGGGGGTTGGCATCAAGGCCACGTAAAACTCATGGTTTGTGGCGATCAGAGGTCTTGTGACTTATATAAGCTCGCTGTCAGCCGGTTAGGTCAAGTTTGGCCAGGTGCGAAGCTCGAGGTTGTCGCTAAGGAAGACATTCCTAGCAGACCTAGAGCCCGCATTTGGATCAGAATGGAACCTGCCGGTATCGATGAAATTCTCGAGATGATCAGAGTTTGTAACCCGTCCCTTCCGACTCACAACTGGAAGAAAGCCAAGCTAGAGGAGGTAAGGAATCTTTATAGGGGCGCCATTTTGGTACTCAATAAGGAATCTTTGGCTCCTCTAGCCTTAAACGAGGGCTTGATAAACTATGGCTTCGAAACCATTAAAATTCGAGTCTATAAAAAAGATGAGATTAACGCGGAAAGCGGGCCTCCAAAAACAACCGAGGGTGAACTAGCAGTTGGTGGGCTTGGGACATCGTCTTCTCTCTTAACCGAGGGTGCCGATGCACCCATGCCCTCTCCAATAGCGACCCAACCCTCTACAAAAGTCGTAGACAGTCCATCCTTAATGGAGACTGAGGACGACCTCAACATGATCCTTTTGAGCGAGGACGAACTCTTGGGTTCATCCTCAGACTCAGAGGATCAGAACAAAACCGTGGTGGAAGTTGATCTGCCTAATTGTAGCCAAAATGCTGCAGTTAGTACAGATTAATCTCCAGCACTCCGTGAAGGCCTCGGCCTCACTTCTTCTCCGGCTGGCAAGAAACGGGGAAGACATTGTCCTGATCCAAGAGCCATGGATTGTGAGATCCGTTGTTCGTGGACTCAGGACTCCTGGATACTACATTCTGTGTGTGACAGATAAAGGTGTGGTTCAACGTTGCCCCTTCCCAGATGGAGAAGTTTCGGGTATTCGAGCGGCAGTGTTTACGACGCTGTACCGGCTTATATCGAACAGCCGAATCTTCTTACGTGCACTACTATTCCAACGAGGTCCTATACAACGGGGCTCGAATCAACAGAATTGACAATTTCGTGATAAAACTCGTCCGAGGTCACATTGCAAGAGCTATGTCTTCGACCAACAATTTAATTTTCGGGGCGTTCTATCCGAACGACGAGTATTTTGAGAGTGCACGCTTGAGCGGCTTCATTCCACCAGAGGCATTCCTCTTTTTAGACAGATGCGGTCTGATACAGGATAGATTGGCAGTTCCGCTAATCTACCACGTCAGACGACGAACCGTGGATAGGCGACTCCTGTACAATCGGGACGTCATGGCACAAGGCGGAGCAGAGCTCCTTCGGTTCAGTAGGGCTGTGTCCGAACGGGACCGAACTGATAGGGTGAAGCAGGAGAACCAGTTTTGGTGGCTTCAATCGGCACTTGATAGTGGTTAGTCGGGATGGGGTTTTAAGCCTTGGCCGGCTTACATACTTGTTTTATAGTTTTAGGGTTTAGTTTTAAGTAGAATAGGCATGGTGGCACAAAAAAAAAAAATACAAAAAAATACAAAAAAGAAAAATAAAAAAAAAAATTAAAAAAAAATTAAAAAATTAAAAAAATAAAAAAAAAAACATGGAATAAAAATAAAAAAAAAAAGGCAACAAAATATGAAAAACAAAAAACGTTAGATAGTTAGATTTGCTGCTGTGGTTGTTCTAGTTTTAAGTAGTTTATAGGTAGAATAGGTAGTTTAAGTTAGTTTAAGTTTTATTTAAGGACCTTATTTTAAGTAGTTTTAAGTAAAAATAAAAAAGGATATTGATATTAGTTTTTTTAAATTTTCTAATGAATACAAAAATAAATAAAATTGAATTGAAGTTAAATAGATCTTAGGGCCGAAAGGCATTAGCATTAAGTATTATTGTTTAACTTAGAGTGTCCGTATGGGACCAGTAAGTTAGTTGTAAGTTATGGTTAATTAGGCTAGTTTTATGAATTTTTGTCTAGCTTTAAGATAGATTTAAGATTGAATTAATAAAAATGAATTTGAAAAAAAAAAAAAAAAAAAAAAAACAGATAAAGGTGAACCTAGATCTTGCATACTAGTGAAACGTAGCATTAATGTATTTTTACTCCATCATTTCAGTGACAAAGATACCACCGTAGCTAGGCTGGAAACATCCAAGGGAAGTTTCTGGATAGTGTCGGCGTATCTTGGCCATGACCACCTTGGCCCTCTCCCTGGAAAAACCCTGGAGAAGATCGTCGCTGAAGCGGAAAGGCAAAGGATCCGCCTAATTATTGGGAGCGATGTCAACGCTCATCATACGGTATGGGGAAGTACCAATATCAACGACAGAGGTGAGTCTCTTTTTGATTATATTCTTGGTACTAACCTCTTAGTAAGTAATGTTGGAAATGAACCAACCTTCATCACTAAAACTCGACAAGAAGTCTTAGACATAACTCTTGTCTCAGATACTATACACCATATGATCTTGGACTGGAAAGTATCCAAAGAACACTAGTTCTCTGATCATAGATATATCCAGTTCAATATCAATATGGATGATAACCCGAGTCCATTGACTTTTCGAAATAATCGGAAAACTGACTGGGATTACTACAGGAACTCATTACAAAGTTTAGTAAAACCTGGACTATCTAGTCCTTCCTCTAATGCTAATGAATTTGACAATAAAGTCAATGACCTCAACTCAGCTATGAACTGATCGCTGAAAATTGCTTGCCCACTTATACACATAAGAGGAAAGAGGAAACCACAATGGTGGGCCTCAGAGCTTGACTCGCTCAGGAAAGAATGCAGGAAACTGTTCAACCAAGCCCAAGCCGCAGGACTAGTCTCTCACTGGGACTTTTACAAAGAATCCCTAAGAATTTAAGTCTATCATCATTCCTTCTTAAGACCTTGGAAAGATTGATTGATATCCATTTAAGGGCAAGTATTGATACAAGACTTCTGTCTTCGTCTCAACATGCCTACTGTAAAGGTAAATCGGTGGAAACAGCGTTACACACCTTAGTACGCACCGTCGAATATTCCCTCCATCATAAAGAGTTCACTATGGTTGCTTTCCTTGACATCGAAGATGCCTTTAACAACGTGGATACATCTGCAATCACTGCGTACGCCGACGATCTAATTGCGTACAGAACGGCCCGAAAGGTTGAGGTTATTAGAATACTCTTGCAGCGTGATTTCGACAAGATTCAGCGCTATTGCGACGACTGGAAACTGAAAATAAATGTCCAGAAGTCGGAGACAATTCTATTCTGGACTCCGTTGGCTAGGACCACGAGGGATACGTGCAAGAATTGGCGCAAGATGGTCATCGTTCATCTTCACGGGCAGCGATTAGCGAGCAAAAGTGTAGTGAAGTACCTAGGTATCTGGTTAGATCAGTATTCATATTTCGACAGACATGTAAATGCTGCTCTGACCAGGGCCAGAGGAGCTTTCGCTCTGACGAAACGGCTGTTTTACAGCATACGGCTTGACCCCTCATACGGCCGTTGATCGTTTATGGTTATCCTGTGTGGTTCAACGTTGCCCCTTCCCAGATGGAGAAGTTTCGGGTGTTCGAGCGGCAGTGTTTACGACGCTGTACCGGCTTATATCGAACAGCCGAATATTCTTACGTGCATTACCATTTCAACGAGGTCCTATACAACGGGGCTCGAATCAACAGAACTGACAATTTCGTGATAAAACTCGTTCGGGGTCACATTGCAAGAGCTATGTCTTCGACCAACAATTTAATTTTCGGGGTGTTCTATCCGAATGACGAGTACTTTGAGAGTGCACGCTTGAGCGGCTTCATTCCACCAGAGGCATTCCAGTTCTTAGATAGATGCGGTCTGATACAGGATAGATTGGCAGTTCCGTTAATCTACCACGTCAGACGACGAACCGTGGATAGGCGACTCCTGTACAATCGGGACGTCATGGCACAAGGCGGAGCAGAGCTCCTTCGGTTCAGGAAGGCTGTGTCCGAATAGGACCGAACTGATAGGGTGAAGTAGGAGAACCAGTTTTGGTGGCTTCAATCGGCACTTGATAGTGGGTAGTCGGGATGGGGTTTTAAGCCTTGGCCGGCTTACATACTTGTTTTATAGTTCTAGGGTTAAGTTTTAAGTAGAATAGGCATGGTGGCACAAAAAATAATACAAACAAAAAATGGTATAAGAAAAAAAAGGACAACAAAATATGAAAAACAAAAATTGTTCGATAGTTAGATTTGCTGCGGTTGTTCTAGTTTTAAGTAGTTTATAGGTAGAAAAGGTAGTTTAAGTTAGCTTTTAGTTTTATATTAAGGACCTTATTTTTAGTAGTTTTAAGTAAAAATAAAAAAGGATATTGATATTAGTTTTTTTTTCAAATTTTCTAATAAATACAAAAATAAATAAAATTGAATTGAAGTAGAATAGATCTTAGGGCCGAAAGGCATTAGTATTAAGTGATATAGTTTAACTTAGAGTGTCCGTATGGGACCAGTAAGTTAGTTGTAAGGTATGGTTAATTAGGTTAGTTTTATGAATGTTTGTCTAGCTTTAAGATAGGTTTAAGATTGAAGTAATAAAAATGAATTTAAGAAAAAAACATCTGCAATCACATCTGCACTAACATCTCTAAATGTAGAGAGTTCGCTACGGGAGTTCATTCATTTAATGCTTACTAGCAGAATAATTAACTCAAAACTAGGCAACTCTTCTGGCAGACGATTCGTTAGTAGAGGGACACCGCAAGGTGGTGTTCTATCCCCGCTCCTCTGGAACCTAGTGGTGAATGAAATCCTAACTAAAAACTAAATTGGAAACGCAACGTACAGGAAAGAGTCAAAAAAGCTACTGTAGCTATCTTTTCTTGCAAAAACGCTATTGGTTATAAATGGGGCTTACAACCCAGAATCACGCATTGGCTATACACATCAGTAATCAGACCGATTTTAATGTACGGTGTGGCAGTATGGTGGACTACTTTAGAGAAAGGTATAAACCGGGATAAATTAAATAAAGTCCAACGTTAAGCGGATCGCTTCGCACGACCCCATCTGCGGCATTGAACACCTTATTCTACCTAACACCTCTTGACATTTTTAGCAAACAAATAGCTGCAAGCTCTGCTATTGTCCTCAAAGCTTCATCGCAGTGGACTAACAACAACATTGGCCACTCGGTAATTCTTAGGTATTTAAAATCAATTCCAAAGCACACAGACTACACCATCCCCCAACTGCAATTCGACAGAAATTTCCAGATTTCTTTACCTACCAGATCTTTTTGGGAGGATAAGACATTCCTGGAAGATGAGTCAATCCATATACAGATGGGTGAAAAACAAAAGAAGGGGTGGGTGGAGGTGTGTACTCTGAATGACTGAAATTAAGTCTCTCATTCCGCCTTCCCAATCATTGTAGCGTGTTCCAGGCTGAACTTTTGGCGATAAAAGAAGTCTTGTCCTGGCTTAAAGAAAACGTGATATCAACATCTGATATCCGTATTTTCTCAGATAGTCAGGCCGCTATCAAATCTCTGGATTCTGTCTCTACAAACTCTATAACAGTCCATAACTGTCGATCATCTGATCGCATATAAGCTCGATAATAGGTGTCATAACCGGACACCGTCTAATAAGAAAGCAAGCCACGCGACTAGGCGTATTATCAAATGACTTTTGCAGAAGCTGTATGGACGAGGAAGAGGAGGAAATGATTCTTCATCTTCTATGTACATGCCCTGCTCATATTCTCTCCGAGTGTCGTGGGGTGCGCATCTCATTTGAGTAAAGAATATTTTCAACATGAACTGCACAGAGTGTTCAAAAAAAGTACTAAAAAACGATCTATTGCGAATGTCGTGTTGTGATTGTAATTGGTCATTTCATGGTGCTTGTGTCGGTCTACTAAAAGCGGATATCGATTATATAAAAACCACTAATAAATCATTCCGATGTAAAAAGTGCTTAGCGAATAGACGTTCAACAATTCATCATCTCGATCAAGTGCCAGGCAGTGCGACCGCGACGGTGCCGTATGCCAAGTTTAATCAAGGCTCTTCGAGTGGTGACAATTTAGCTCCATGCACTGACATGGCGCCAGCACAAGAGAAAACTAGCTCAGATAATGATAATGTAACTAGTGTAGAAAATAAAGGTGAAATTACCCTGCAAATGATCTACAAAAAAATCACGAACTTAGAAGAGGTTAATAAAGAATTTATAGTTTCTCTATCAGCTTTAACAAAAGAGAACGAGTTGCTTAAATCTAGAGTTCATCTTCTAGAAAACAGGTTACATTGGCAACAACAAAGTCAATTAGCTAACTGCATCGAAATCACGGGATTAAACGACATCAATGACAACAACTCCAAAAGCGTCGCACAAAAGATCTTCCGTGAAGCTATTGATGTTGAGGTGAATGATTGCGATATAAGTAAGTGCTATATTAAAAAAAGGAGAGGCAGAGAGTCGAGCGAAAAAAAAATCAAGAGAGCAAACCAGTCTTATTCATAGAGATAGCTGATAAAACTCTTAAACAGCGAATTATGAAAGAGAAGGCAAAAAATCAACAAAAACTTAATTCATGGTGTGCAGACAACAGCAGCAACAGCGTCGGCAGTTGACAGAGGCGAGTTATCTTCATCAATGATGCACTAACGCAGTACACCCATGCATTGTTGATGCAAGCGAAGGCGATTAAGAAGGAGAAATTGTATAAATACGTATGGTTTAAAAACAATAGAATTCTGATGAGAAAGATTGAAGGTAGTGATCCCATCCCTATAAGGTCTTTTGAAGACCTGAATAATATTTTATATTTTTTTTCTTTTCCTCTTTAATTAAATGAATTTAAACTTTGAATTTATTAGTGATGATGTTCCTACCTTCAATCTTTTGAACTCACATAATAATTGTGAAACAATTTTTACTTCTAAAAACTACAAGCTTTCTTTGATTCACCAGAATATAAGAAGCTTAAGGGAGAATTTTGCTTGCCTCGTTTCTCCTCTAGATTCTTTTGCATGTATCCCCGACTTTTTATTTGTCTCTGAGATTTGGATATATAAGTTTGAGATAAGTGATTATACTTTGCCTGGTTTCAAATTTTTTGCTTAAACGAATGATGATTATTGTGCTGGCGGTGTGGGTTGTTTTGTTAAGGATGATTATGAATGTGTTCCAACGGAAATAGATTTTTTGAGCGCCGATATTTTAAAACTGTCTTTTAAACTAGACCGAGAAGACTTTGTTATTCTTTGCATTTATAGATTACATAAATATAGTGCGTCGGTGTTTATGGATGAATTTTTTAATCTTTTGGATAGAGAAAATTCGAAGAACTTAATTATATTAGGAGACATAAATATCGATATTTTGGAAAATTCAGATGCCGTTTCTGCTTATTTGTCGGTTCTTGCTTCTCATGGCTTGGCTTCTTTTATTAACGAACAAACAAGACCTGCGTCCGGGAAATGTCTAGATCATATTTATGGTCGTTTTTCCAACTGCTCGGTAAGCACAGTTGAAAAATGTATTTTTGATCTAGGCATTACTGACCATGCCATGACAGGTATTTTAGTGAGTTGCCCTAGTAATATCCAAACTTCATCTCCTGTTTTAAGTATTGAAAAAACGGAAATCGATTTTTCCCTATTGAAAACAAAACTTTCTCGTGAATATTGGCAGTTAGTTTACTTGGAGGATAATATTTCGATAGCCTATGATATCTTTATTGAAACTTTAAAAAAATATATTTTTGAATGTAGTTATACTATGAATAAAAGATGTAAGCAAATAAAATTCAAACCGTGGTTAAACAACTATTTGTTAAGAAAAATTAATCTTAAAAATAAATTAAGAATCAAATGTGCAAAACATCCACTTAACCAAAACTTAAAAAGACGATACGAAAGGATGTGTTCCAAACTTAGAAAAGAAGTTCCGCTTTGTAGAGACCGCTATTTTAGCAATCAATTTGATCTGGCTAAAGGTGACATTAAAAATGAATAGAAATTGGTTAACAGTATCCTCAACAAACCTACATCCTCCAATAAGGATATTAGTATTAAAGTTGGCGAAAATGTGGTATCTGATAAAAACATTATAGCTAGTACATTTATTGATTACTTTGTCAATGCAACAAACTCCTTACAGTCTTCTTTTTCTTCTAACTGTACTTCTTGCAGATCTGCAATTATTTGTGGTGATCCTTTGACCCAAAACTCGTTTTTCTTTGAGCCCATAACTGGTTTAGAGCTCCTTAAATGTATTGGCAGTCTAAAAAATTCGGATTCTTGTGGACCTGATGGAATTTCAGCTAAGGTGCTTAAAAGTATTGCGTGTTTCATAGTAGATGTCTTAGCCTTTATATTTAATAAAAGCATATTCTCAGGAACTTTTCCTGAAGCATTGAAATGTGCTGATATTGTTCCAATCTTTAAAAAAGGTTCAGAGAAAGAAGTTTGTAATTACAGGCCCATCTCAATTCTTTCTTCAATAAGTAAAATTTTTGAAAAAAGTATTAAAAAGAGACTTATTGATTTTTTAGATAAAAAACAATTTTTAAATCCTCTGCAATTCGGTTTTCAGAAAAAAAAATCGACGGAAGATGCCCTTCTGAAATTTTGCTCTGATGTCTTCAATAACCTAGATAAAAAAAAGTTCACAGCTGGGCTCTATGTCGATATCACTAAAGCGTTTGATATGGTGAATCATGATATAATGCTTTATGAGGGACTGGTTTAGATCCTATCTTCATAATAGACCACTGAGAGTTAAAATTGGTAATTTTAGAAGTGGGTTTAAATTTACTAACATAGGGGTTCCACAAGGTTCAGTGCTGGGACCTATTTTGTTCCTAATATATATTAATTCTTTATTCAGCTTAAAACTAAAATCAAATGTTACTGCTTTTGCTGATGACGTTGGTTGTGCATTTGGTGCTGAAAGCCTCCTGGACCTCGTCTGTGAAATTAATTGGGATCTACATAGCTTAGGTCATGGTTCGCTGAACATAAGCTAGTCATAAGTGCAAAAACGAAAATTATGTTCTTTAGTCTTACTCAACAGAACTCCTTGGAACCGGATATTTTCTTCCATGAGCCTGAATGTCTTAGATTCAAATTGCAAAGTTGCCATTGTATATGTTATCCAACCTCGATTTCATACTCTCACAACTTCAATTGCAGTGATCATTGTTTCAAAATTGAGAAAGTTGATGTATTTAAATATTTAGGTCTACTAATTGACTCTAAAATGTCTTTTAGTAATCAATCTGAGAATTTAAAAAAGTATTTCCGTTCCACACTTCGGCATTTTTTCTACCTCCAAAAAGTATGCTCACTTGATCTGCTTAAAAAAATGTATTATGGAATCTTTCAATCTAAATTGCAATATGGTGTAGCATGCTGGGGTGGAATACATTTAAACAAAATAAAACCGATTTTGACACTTCAAAAATATGTTATCAGAAAATTAAGCAGAAAACATAGACTGCATCATAGTTTTCCATTATTCACGGAGTTGAAGATTCTTCCATTAAGACATTTATATTGCTATAAAGTCCTTAAAACTTTTTTCAAGCGCTCAGGAAATTTAAATTTCAGAGTTTTGGACAACCATAACCTCCGTGGTAACATGCAATGTATGGTACCTGTTCCTAAATTCCGCACTACTGCCTTCCGTAATTTCTATTCTGTTTTGTCTTCTCGTTTATTTAATAAACTTCCGATTATGATGAGATCACTTATATTACCAAATCGTTTCGAGAAACTTGTAAAGAGCTGGTTGTTTACTTTTCACTTTGATGATTTAGAAAGAATGTTATCTCCAGTGATATAAAAGACTCAATATTTATGGTGACTATCAAAGAGAGTTTGTTCTCTATTCCGTATAACTTTTGATATCTATTTAGTTTAATTTATCTTGGTTTGTATAATTGATTTGAATTTTTAATATTTTTTTTCTCATTTTGAAATGTACATATTTTTCTCAATTAAGGGTCACCCCACCCAAATTATTATAATTTGATTTATTTGTTAATCTTGAAGTGGCTTTTAGCACTGTTTTATTTCTAAAATACAAAATGCCACTATACTTTATTTCTTATATTTATATACATTATGATAATTTGAACTGTTGTATATTTTTCAACTTCTGAAGAAATAAATGTAATTATAAATCTAAAAATCTAATCTGGCTTGAAAACGCAAGAATTACCTAGGAGAATTCTTCTTTAACGATCTAAATCATATCAGCATAAGCAGCCTCTCACGTTTCGTTACGGACTCAAACTGGTTCCATTGAGCTTAGGAGGAAGCCTCAAGATTCATGTGGTATCACAACGGGCCATTAAACTGGCCTAAGTGTGTCCGTTTCCATCTTGGACAGCCACTATATCCTTACCTAACCCTCTATTCTCATTTCTTGTTTTGATGATCTGACCCAGCTATCTTAAACAATCTGTACATACGTCTATATTTATACTTTCATTTTATCATGTCTAGTTTTAATTTAGCAAACAAAAATTTTGATTACATTGTATAAAATTCTTTTTGCATTCATTATGATAAAGAAGCTCTTAATAAGATAATTTATAGTGAGGATAATAACTTTAATTTTATAATCATACACCTAAGAAAAAATTTTGATCTGTTCTTGACTCATTTAGAATCTTTCGCTTTAAGCCTAATTTAATTTTTTATCAGAAATCTGGATCTTTTTTTAATATTCCAGGATACAAGCTTCATACTAAGTGTAATAACTCAAATGCTTCGGGAGGTGTTGCAGTTTTTATAAGGGATGGTTTTTGTGAAAAATGTTTAATTTCTACCCCTGTGTTGTTGAGTTCTGACATATTAAGAGTTAATTGCACTGTAAATGCTCAAAATTTTGTATTTATGTGTATCTATAGACTTCATGATGGAAGTAAGGATGTTTTTGTGGAAGAGCTTTCTCATTTATTGAGAGATGAATCTTGTAGTAATGTTGTGATCTTGGGCGATATGAATATTGACATTTTAACTCAGAATTCAGTTACTGATAATTATCTTTCTTTAATGTCGGCTTATGGCTTAGTTTCATGCATTAATAAACCTACAGGATTAACGCAAATTTCAAAAACTTGTTTAGATCATATTTTTGCTCGTTTGGATAGAAAATCAGTTTTTGCTATCACTAGTTCTATATTAGACATTAAAATAACTGATTATTGTATGACAAGTCTCTTATTTCAGCATAAATCTGTGGAACCGAAAACAAATATTCGTAGCCTTAATACTCAAACATCACAAAAAATTGATTTTGGTTCTTTAAATAATCGATTACTTCATGAAAATTGATCAGAAATTAACGGACAAAATGATCCTTCTCTTGCATTTGATTTGTTTTCTAAGGTTTAAGATGATCATGTTAAAATATGCCTTAAATCAAATACAGAAAAAGTTCGTAGACTGCATAAATTGAAACCTTGGATGTCAGATATAATTTATTAGGTAAAATACACAGGAAGAATAAGTTGCACTCTAAATGTAGAAAACAACCTAATAATCTTTGTCTGTAGAAAAAATATTCAGAGTTATCAAAGGAAGTTGCTACTAAGGTAACCTTGTGTAAAGAACACTACTATTCTCAAAAATTTGAAATAGCTAAAGGCGATCTCAAAAAAGAGTGGTGCATCATTAATGAAATTTTTTCAAAGAATGTATCTTTTGATTCACCCAATATTATTCACTATATGGACCAAGAACTTCTATAAGTAAAGCTTTTAGAGTCTCTTGCCCAGTTAAATACAGCCGTAAAATCCTTCCTTCTTGGTGGAATGAAGAACTGTCCAGTCTTAGGAAAATGACGAGGACAATCTTCAACATCTGCCACAAACATAAGTTTTACCAACCGTATAAAGACTCTCTTAAAATTTATAAGAAAGCCCTGTCATCAGCCAAAAGACAAGGCTGGAGAGATTACTGTCAATCAATCGAAGACATAAAGGACTCCGCAAGGCTCAGCAAAGTTTTATCGAAGGAACATTGTAATCCTTCATTTCTAAGAAAGCCTGATGGAACCTGGACAGCCTCTCCAGCCGAATCTCTTGAGCTACTGATGAAGACGCACTTTCCGGGTTGCGAGAGCGTTAACCCCGAACCGCGTGAAGCCACAGAGCTAAACGTAGCTCATGTGGAGCAAATCAATTCCGTTATAACCAGAGAAAATATTGTGTGGGCCATCAATACTTTCTCTCCATATAAATCCCCAGGCATGGATGGCATACTGCCAGTTATGCTTCAAAAGTTGCATGATGTGGCAGCTCCATGGCTGGAACAAATTTTCAAAGGATGCCTCCTTCTCAAACATGTGCCCATGTCGTGGAGACAGGTCAAGGTAGTTTTATCCCGAAAGTGGGTAGGCGTGGTCACGAATCCGCGAAGGATTTCAGACCAATAAGCTTAACATCTTTTGTGCTTAAAACCTTGGAGCGCATTCTTGATTACCATATTAGAGAAATCCTAGATGGAAGACCTCTCGAAAGCTCTCAGCATGCTTATCTTAAGGGCAAATCTACGGAGACTGCCCTCCATGAGGTAGTGCGTACTGTAGAAAAAACAATCCATTATAAAGAATTTACTCTTGCCACCTTCTTAGACATAGAAGGTGCTTTTAACAACGTCCTTACCGAATCCATAGAAGAATCGCTCGTGAAGTTCGGGGTAGAATACTTCATTCGAGAATGGATTATCTCCATGCTCAGTGGTAGGAAAATTCAAGCCACTCTAGGCAATACAACCGCAACAAAACACGTAAGTAGGGGAACACCCCAGGGTGGTGTCCTTTCGCCTCTTCTGTGGCTTCTGGTCATGGATACAATTCTCGTTAAATTAGAGAGATGTGGAGTGAAGGCGGTAGCCTATGCGGATGATTTGGTGCTATTGGTGTCAGGAAAGTACACCTCTGTGATTAGTGAAATCACGGAGTCAGCTTTGAAGAAAGTTAGCAGCTGGGCCACTAGTTGTGGTCTAGGAGTTAACCAAAGTAAAACTGAACTGATGCTCTTTACCACCAAAACTAAAGTACCGCCTTTCACTCTACCTCGACTCAACGGTCAAATCCTTTCATTGTCTTCCAGTGCAAAATATTTGGGAGTTATACTCGACCCTAAATTAAACTGGAAACGAAATATTGAAGTGCGGGTTAAGAAAGCCTGTGTTGCCTTCTACGCCTGCAGCAAAACTTTCGGCAAAAAGTGGGGACTTCAGTCGAAGATGATTTTATGGACGTACACAGCCGTAGTACGTCCAATCTTAACCTATGGTTCGATTGTGTGGTGGCCTGCTCTTAGCAAAGCCTATAATATCGATAAGCTAAAGAAGGTTCAGAGAACAGCTTGCGTGGGCACCACAGGGGCCATGCGTACTTGCCCAACGGACGCCTTAAACGTTATTATGGATCTTCTACCAATCGACCTTTTTATTAAATACATAGTTTCCTGCAGCGCTATTAGGCTGAAGGAATCAAATAGCTGGTTGTCAAAACCTTATGGTCACAGCAACACAGCGAAATTGATTCCCTCAGATATTATCTCGGTAGACACTGACTACTGCACTCCTACTTTGAGCCTTAGTAGGGGTTTTAAGGTCTTTTTCCCATCCAGAGAAGATTGGGAGGTTGACATCGTGTCGATAGGTTTCGATACAACCATCTTTACTGACGGCTCAAAGATGGAGTGCGGAGTTGGTTCTGGGATCTTTTCTGAGTCCCTAAATGTAGCTAAATCCTTTAGGCTTCCTGACTTTGCTAGCGTTTTTCAGGCTGAACTGCTGGCAATTAGGGAGGCATGTAAAATACTTAAACAAAGCCCAAACCAAAACCGAAATGCGGCTATCTTCACAGACAGTCAGGCAGCTATCAAAGCCATTAACTCGGTTACATCCTCATCTAAATTGGTCCAGCAATGTCGCGATGAGCTTGCGAGCCTGAACATTAACCTCGGTGTCACCCTGATCTGGGTTCCGGGCCATAGTGGTATCGTGGGAAATGAACGGGCTGACGAGTTAGCCAGGCAAGGATCGGCCCTTCATAGCTCTCTTGCGGAAATGGTTAACATTCCTCTTGGTGCTATGAAGGGTAAAATCTTTTCCATATACCAAACTGAATCAAACCGAAGGTGGAGCAATCTACCCAACTGCATTATATCTAGGAAGATATGGCCCACCTATAACAAAACCCGTACATACGATCTTCTACGCAGGCCAAGGCAAGACATAGCCAGGATTGTTGCGGTTTGTACCGGACACTGGCCCATTGGAGTTCATGCAGAGAAGTTGGGTATCTCTTACAACACTTTTTGCCGTAGTTGCTGCGACCAAAGAGAAAGTGAAACGTTAATCCATTTCCTCTGCAAATGTCCTGCCTTGGCAAGCACTAGAATGAAATGCTTTGGGAAAGCATTCTTTCACGAACTGAATGAGCTATCTGAGACAAAGATTAGAGACCTAATCTCTTTTCTCAATGCGACAAAATGGCTCTAACTTAATCGCTATAAATCTTCTCCTTTATTTCACAGGTCAAACGAGTTTTGGTATCAAAACGGCGCACTACAGCGCTAATTGGATCTCAGGCTAGGTCTGCCCTGAGATCGCCATTTCTACCTACCTACCTATGGACCAAGAAATTCATTCTTATTTAGATATGTCTAACATATTTAACAATTTTTTCACAATATTATTCACTATATGGACCAAGAAATTCATTCTTATTTAGATATTTCTAACATATTTAACAATTTTTTCACAGGGATTGACCTCGATACGTTTACGACAGCTGGCTTTACAACCTTAACCGAAAGTTTCTGTTCAAGACATTGTTTTAATAAAGAAAATGGGTCTTAACACAGCTTTTTATTTCAGCCTATCGATTCTTATGAGCTATATAAATTTATTAATTCCCTGGATAGCTCGTATTCTGCAAACCAAAACAGTTTTTCTAACAATTTTTTGAAAAGTATCGCTTTTAATGTCGTTGATGTATTGCTATTGGCCCATATATTTAATAATTGTGGTTATAGTGAAATTTTTCCAAACAGCTTAAAAATGGCTGAGGTTATACCAATTTTTAAGAAAGGTGATTCTAAAAATCTTAATAATTATAGGTCAATATCTCTCCTTCCTGTTTTTTCTCAACTTTTTGAAAAAGTGATGAAAGTCAGAATTGTATCATATTTGGATAAAGTTAATTTTTAGTAGCAATCAGTTTGGGTTGAGATCGGGCAGATCAACGGAAGACGCACTTCTTCAATTTTGCAGCCAGATCTATACCAGTCTTAACAGTAGAAAAATCACAGCTGCTATCTATATTGATATAACCAAGGCATTTAATACTGTGGATCATGATCTGTTACTAATTAAACTTGAAAAACTTGGGTATAGAGGATTCATTATCAAATGGTTTCATTCATATCTTAAGGGTAGAAGACAAAGAGTTAAAATAAGAGATTCGTTCAGTGGACCTTTAGATATAGCTATTGGCGTTCCCCAAGGCTCGGTTCTAGGTCCCATTTTATTCTTAATATATATAAATTCTATCTTCTACCTCGACTTGAAGGGTTCTGTAACAGGTTTCGCTGATGATATTGTTGTTCATATTCGAATAATTCCATTGTAGACTTAATAGCTGATAATAATTATAATTTAGAGGTTCTTAGGCATTGGTACGGTATGCATAAGCTTGTCATATGTGATAAAATTAAGCTAATGTTCTTTAATGAATCCTATTTTTCTCTTTCCTCCCCTAAATTCATATTCCATAGCTCGGATTGTAAAAAGTTTGGAGTAAGCAAAAATGTATGCACTTTATCCAACAGTGACCTGAGTTTCAATGTGAGTCTTAACTGCTCTTCTAAATGCTTTACAATCGAACATGCATCTGAGTATAAGTATCTCGGTTTATTGATTGATAATAAATTGAATTGGAATGTTCATACTTCAAAATTGAAAAAGTATCTTTTGTCTATGACTTTTATTATGTACCATATTAGAAAATTCGCTTCGCGAAAACTCCTTGAAACATTTTATTATAGCTTGGTTCAATCGAAGTTGCAATATGGGTTTGTTTGTTGGGGAGGTTCGTTTAACTATAATATGCAACCTTTATTGGTTGTACAGAAACATAAAGTTAGGATTATCTGGAACAAAAAACGCCGCCGTGAGCATAGTTTTGAACTTTTCTTAAGATCAAAGATTCTTCCGCTTAAGCACCATTATTTTTATAAAGTCTTAAAAACTGTTTTCTTTAGAAGTGGTAACCTTCTTAATAAGAACTTAACTTCTTACAGGCTTCGAAGTCAGGAAAGTTTTCTTGCAAGCACCACCTAACAAAAATCGTTGCTTTCTAAACTTTTACTCCTCAGTAGCACCTAGAATTTTTAACAAGCTACCTCTTGAGATTCATAGCATCCGTTCATCATTTGTATTTAGTAAAAAATAAAATTATGGCTGTTTGATTTTAATCTTTGTGAAATTAATAATCTACTTAGTATACAAATCTAATTCAAAATTAATAAATTTAAAAATAAAAGAAGGGAAGGTACTTTAAAAAATATTGTTAAACAGAAAATGTTTCAATAATAATATAGAATTTCATAAACAATACAAAATCTATGTAATTAGCATACTGTTTTACGAAATATTTGTCCTCATAGATACTTTAAGGTTATTCATTTTTAGTACAAAAAATTAAAAGAAAAAATGTCAACATATGGTAATATCCGGCTTTGTCTGGTAATTAAAACTTATTCACACTTGTTAATAAATCACAATTTTACTTTATTTTAATTGTTCCAAACTTATTTATTGAACACTTTCAATTATTACTTTTCAAACACAGTCTTTTTTTTTCAATTATTACTTTTTAAACACAGTCTTTACTTTATCGCAGTTCACAACCAATCATGAACCGCTTCGCTTCCGAGCGCCTATTTATATACCTCAAATAGGTTCGAGAAACTACTAGGTTCTTATAGGCGCTGAATGTTCTCGAATTGAGTTCTCCTCTTAGCCACTAGATTTTTCTCGATGCTTAACGAAGCGAGTTCTCCTCTTAATCACTAGATGCTTAAGGAAGCTAGTTCTCCTCTTAGCCACTAGATGTTTCTCGATGCTTAACGAAGCGAGTTCTACTCTTAATCACTAGATGTTTAACGAAGCGAGTTCTTCTCTTAATCACTAGATGTTGCCCTTATTCTACTATAACACAATATTAAAACAGATAAAGAGTGTATACACATTACATTGCCCCCTCCTTAGGATTGATCGTCCCGAACAAATCCAATGTACAACTTTAGGTTTTACTCTGACTCCCTTTTGTATCCGGTACACGACGTCGTTGATTTTTGTAATGACTGTATATGGACCTTCCCAGTTCCGTTGAAGTTTCGGTGACAACCCTTTTTGTCGATGGGGATTGTAAAGCAACACCCGATCTCCTGCTTGAAACTCTGTTGATGTCGCTCGTATATCGTAGCGTGTCTTCATTCGTTCACTGAACATCTTTATTTTCAACCTGGTATTGTCGTGAATCTGAAGGAGTCTTTTTCTGAGGTCATTAATGTAGTCATACTCGGCTTGCGGCTCCGACGTGACGTGGGACATCCAAATTCTATTTCGCTCGGCAGTCTGATGTTCCTTCCCATCATAATCAGATTATGGGTGGAGAGGTGTTGTTCTTGTCTTCTTGATGTCAAGAAGCCCACAAACTTCCTGGGATATGTTTGATTCAAAATTCCTTCACTGGTAGAAATGCAGTTCCAATGAAACGCCGAATCTGCTCACTCAGCTGAAGACAATTTGGTCTGCAACTGTTTTGGTTTCTTGATTTGGAATGGCGTATGCTTCATGATGATAATCCATGACGACCAGAATATAACGATTTCCATTATTTGTTTCGGGAAATGGACCCGCCATCTCTACTGTAATCCTTTCGAAGAGTGCTCCGAAATGATACTGCTGCATTTGGCTGTAATTTTTTTTGTTCGGGCCTTTGGTGGCAGTACAGGTATCGCATTTTCGGCACCACTTCTCGACATCTTCCCTTGCATGTATCCAGTAGAATCGTTTTCGAACCATTTCTAGCGTCTTGTTCACTCCTAAATGGCCTCCCGAAATTGCATCATGCATCTCTCGCAGAACGTCCATAATCTTCAATCTCGGTAAGACTAGCTGCATTACATAAGACTTTCCATCTGCTGATTCCCATTTACGTCGAAGGACACCCTCTTGGACATGAAACGAGTCCCACTGTGCCCAATAGTCCTGTGTGAACTAGGGCCTCACCCAACAAACTTCTCCATCTAGCTCGGTCCCTAGCTAGATGTCTCCAGTTTCGCGCTCCGAGTTGGGTGAGGTCACCTTCCACTTGTGCGCGCCACCTGATTCGCGGTCTTCCTCTACTGCGCTTTCCTGTTGGTGTGGATTCGAAGACTTTCCGGGCTGGAGCATTGGTTTCCATGCGCTCTACGTGACCCAGCCATCTTAGTCGTTGGACTTTTACCCTTCTGGCTAAGTCTACGTCGCTGTACAGCCCGTACAGCTCGTCGTTCCATCTTCTCCTCCACTCCCCTTCGATGCATACGGGACCATAGATCACACGAAGAATATTTCTCTCGAAACGACCCAAGGTGCTTTCATCCGCTTTTGTCATAGTCCATGCTTCTGCACCGTATAGCAGGACGGGGATGATAAGGGTCTTATATAGCGACACTTTGGTCCTTCGAGAGAGGATTTTTGCTTTCTTAACCCAAGTATTTTTGCTTTCTTAACCCAAAGAAACAGCGGTTAGCAAGAGTCATTCTTCGTTTGATCTCAGCGCTGGTGTTGTTTTCTGCGTTTACAGCGGAGTCTAGGTAGACGAAGTCCTTGACTACCTCAAAGTTACGTCTGTCGATGGTGACGTTTTGACCAAGACGTCAGTGTTGTAGGTCCTTTCTTGATGACAGCATGTACTTTGTTTTGCCCTCATTAACCGTTAAACCCATTTTTGCCGCCCCTGCCTCAATACTCACAAAAGCCCCATTGACATCACGCTGAGTTCTTCCGATTATGTCAATGTCATCAGCATATGCAAGTAATTGGACAGACTTTTGAAAGATAGTGCCTCTAGTGTTGACGTGTGAGCTTTGCACTATTCTTTCAAGTACGATGTTACAAAAATCACATGACAGCGCATCACCTTGTCTAAAACCTTTTTTGACATCGAAAGGTTCTGTTAAGTTGTTTCCAACCTTTATGGAGCAGCGTGAGTTCTCCATGGTCATCCTGCACAAACGGACGAGTTTGGCAGGGATGCCAAAACAAGACATGGCTCTATACAGTTCGTCCCTGTAGATACTGTCATATGCGGTCTTGAAATCGATGAAAAGATGGTGGGTTCCGATTTGGTGTTCTTGGGTTTTTTGCAATGCTTACAGTCTTCCTTATATGGTCTGCTCTTGTTGTCACGTTTCGTTTGATAAACCTGTATGTCGTTCCTGGACACATCGGTACCAGAAACCAGCTTCTGCCCCTTAAAGTTGCTTCTTATTCGCTTCCCAGCGTGGGAATCAACTTCGGAAGCAACGTTGTTGGTGTTACTTTGACCATTTGAATAACTTTTGTTTCCACAGTGTTGGCATGCGGTTCCTCTTCGCGGTAATCTGCACTGTCGCTGTAGATGCCCCGTCTTATTGCAGTTCCAGCATCGTGCTGGTCCGTCACGCTGACTCCTTTCCACTGTAGCCTTCTGACAAGAGCATTCTTGGACTTTTGCTTCTCTTACACGATGCACGTTTTGGGAAGCTTGTTCTGCAGCTTCCATCGTCAGAGCGAAAGCCAATGCTTCTGGTAGTGTTCGCTTTCTGGCAGTGTGGACAGCCCTTTGGAGATTTATATCGCCCACAGCTCTCACAAAGGCTTCTACAGCAAGTTGATTTATTATCTCGTTACCAGCTGTTGGATATACCAGATGAACCAATCGCTCGATATCTGCTTGAAGCTGCTGCAGAGTTTCATCTCTTTTCTATGTCCTATTGTTAAGCTGAACTCGGAAGACTTCGATTGCGTTTACCATAACTGTGAAGTTACCACTCTTCTCTGCTGGGACGGTTTGTAGCAGTCCAGCAGCAGATCCTCTTAAAGCAAGCGTAAGAGCAATGTATTTTTCGTGATCGTCCCAGCCGTTTGTTAACGCTTCTGCTTCAAACTGTTTCTTGTAGTTTGACCACGGAATCTGCCCATCAAAGCTTGCAGGATTCACTTCTTTCTTCCTTGGACACTCACCAGAAGGTTCTCGAGCTTTCATCTTTCGCACTTTTTCTAGTTCATTTGTAATGGTTTCGATTTGTTCGTCTATTTTCTCGAAACGTGCATTTTGTTTTTCGACGCGCTCGTCGAGAGTATTGATTTTTCCTTCGAAGACCGCAAACCTGCCTTCTAAAAGGTTTCTCTGTTCGTCGAACCGCTCTATAATATTCTGCTGTTCTTGCTTTTGGTCACTTCTTTGGGCTTCTAGTTGTTTGAGAACATTCTGCTGTTATTGCTTTTGGTCGCTTCTTTGGGCTTCTAATTGTTTCAGGACATCATTCCTTTGAGTTTCTAGTTGTTTGAGAACATTCTTTTCATTCTCTTCAAATTTTGCTAAAAGAACTGACACCATGTTAGATAAGGCAACATTTGTATTTACCTCTTCCACTTTTGCTTCTAATTCGAAAGCAGACGTATGTGGGTCTTCATTTTGCTGCTCCAGATGTTCCTGCAGCCGTTTAACGAGTTCGTTTTTAACTCCTGTCCCACTTAAGCCACGTTTGCTTAGTTCGGCCTTTAGCTCAGGGACAGTTAAGTCTTTCAAAACTTAACTTTTTTATTATTTTTAACTTCACTACTTCAATCACTGCTCACTGTTTTTATTCTCAATAAGTTTTAATCCCACTTCTGACACCAATGTAATATTCGGCTTGGTCCGATAATAAAAACTTAATCACACTTATAAATAAGAAACAAATTTACTTTATTTAAATCACTCCAAACTTATTTAGTCAACACTTTCAATTATTACTTTTCAAACACAGCCTTTACTTTCAATTATTACTCTTCAAACACAGTATTTACTTTATCGCAGTTCACAATCAATAATGAACCGCATCGCTTCGGAGCGCCTATTTATATATCTCAAATCGGTTCGAGAAACTACTAGGTACTTGTAGACGCTGAATGTTCTCGATGCTTAACGAAGCGAGTTCTCCTCCTAATTACTAGATGTTGCCCCTTATTTTATTTTACTATAACACGATATTATAGTAAAAAAAGAGTGTATACACATTACAATATATATAGAATAGATATACCAAATATGAATACCAACATTTTGTATGAAATGAAATAATTTTGAATTCAATATACTGTAATGTGTATACACTCTTCATCTCTTTCACTCTAATATCGTGTTATATTAGAATAAGTACGTAGCAACAGTTGTATTTGTATTAGTAAACACTTGTGTAGGACATTTAGAATAAGGGGCAACATCTAGTTTCTAGTGTCGGACATTTAGAATAAGGGGCATCATCTAGTTTCTAGTGGTTAAGAGGAGAACTCGCTTCGTTAAGTATCGAGAACATTCAGCGCCTACAAGAACCTAGTAGTTTCTCGAACCGATTTGCTGTATATAAATACGCGCTCAGAAGCGAAGCGGGCCAATTGATTGTAAACGGATATAAAGTAAAGATACTGTGTTTGAAAAGTAATAATTGAAAGTGTTGAATAAATAAGTTTGTGAGTGATTTGAATAAAGCAAATTTGTGTTTTATTAACAAAGTGTGAAGGCCGAACTAAGCAAACATGGCTTAAGTGGGACAGGAGTAAAAAACTAACTCGTTAAACGGCTGCAGGAATATGTTGAGCAGCAAAATGAATACCTACATACGTTTACTTTCGAATTAGAAGCAAAAGTGGGCGAGGTAAATGCAAATGTTGCCTTATCGAACATTTTGTCAGTTCTTTTAGCCAAATTTGAAGAGGACGAAAAGAATGTTCTCTTGGGATTGGTGCTGTACTATAGCAGATGCATAATGGCGAAGAAAAGGTGATTGCCTATTACAGCAAGGTACTCTCGAAGTCGGAAAGAAGCTATTGTGTGACCAGAAGAGAACTTTTTGCACTGATTTTGGCAACAAAGCACTTCCATAAGTATCACTATGGACAGAAGTTTCTTCTCCAAACTGACCATGAAGCACTAAACTGGCTTTTGAATTTCAAGAATCCAGAGGGTCAAGTAGCAAGATGGATTGAGAGGCTGCAGGCGTACGATTATGAAATTCAACATCGGAAGGGGAAGCTTCACTCAAATGCAGATGCACTGTCTCGGAGACCATGTTAGCAAGACTGTAAGCATTGCAGACGACAAGAAGAAAAAGAAGTGGTTACTGTCCAACGAACCAAAGCCAATCCCGTTTATGGCTGGAGCAACGACGAGTTGAGGAAGGCTCAACAAGAAGACTCAGATATCGAACCCATCCTCGCATGGAAGGAACACCAGGAAAAACCAGAATAATTGATTGATATCTCCGACAGAAGTCCGACTCTGAAGGCCTATTGGGCACAGTGTGACTCGTTTCATGTCCAAGAGGGTGTCCTTCGACGTAAACGTACTGTCACCAAAGGCCCGAACAAAAAGAATCACAGCAAAATGCAGCAGTATCATGTCGGAGCACTCTTTGAAAGGATTACAGTAGAGATGGCGGGTCCATTTCCGGAAACAAATAATGGAAATCGTTATAATCTGGTCGTCATGGATTACTTCAGCAAGTGGCCTGAAGCATACGCCATTCCAAATCAAGAAACTAAAACAGTCGCAGACCAAATTGTCTGCAACTGGGTGACCAGATTCGGCGTTTCATTGGAACTGCATTCCGACCAGGGAAGGAATTTTGAATCAAACATATCCCAGGAAGTTTGTGGGCTTCTTGACATCAAGAAGACAAGAACAACACTACTCCATCCATAATCTGATGGCATGGTCAAATGATTCAACCGAACCCTGAAGGAACATCTTTGCAAAGTTGTGGACGACAACCAGCGAGATTGGGATCGACACATTCCACTGTTTTTGATGGCGTATCGAAGTGCAAGACATAGCTCAACTGGCCATACACCGTCTGAGATTATGATGGGAAGGAACATCAGACTGCCGAGCGAAATAGAATTTGGATGTCCCACATGATGTCAGAGAAAGACTCCTTCCACGACAATACCAGGTTGAAAATAAAGATGTTCAGTGACCGAATGAAGACACGCTACGATATACGAGCGACAACAACAGAGTTCCAAGCAGGAGATCGGGTGTTGCTTTACAATCCCCATCGACAAAAAGGGTTGTCACTGAAACTTCAACGGGACTAAGAAGGTGCATATACAGTCATTACAAAAATCAACGACGTCGTGTATCGGATACAAAAGGGGGTCAGAGGAAAACATAAAGTTGTACATTGCGACCGGCTAGATCGCTACAGTGGTGATGAGAATGATGGATTTGTTTGGGACGATCAATCCTAAGGAGGGGACAATGTAATGTGTATACACTCTTCATCTCTTTCACTCTAATGTCGTGCTATATTAGAATAAGTACGTAGTAACAGTTGTATTTGTATTAGTAAACACTTGTGTAGGACATTTGGAATAAGGGGCAACATCTAGTGGTTAAGAGGAGAACTCGCTTCGTTAAGTATTGAGAACATTCAGCGCCTACAAGAACCTAGAAGTTTCTCGAACCGATTTGAGGTATATAAATAGGCGCTTGGAAGCGAAGCGGGTCAATTGATTGTGAACTGCGATAAAGTAAAGAAACTGTGTTTGAAAAGTAATAATTGAAAGTGTTGAATAAATAAGTTTGTGAGTGATTTGAATAAATCGAATTTGTGTTTTATATACAAAGTGTGAATAAATTTTAATTGTCGGACCAAGCCGAATATTACAATACATACATACTTATTTTCAAGATATTTGAATCTAAATCAGTTTTTACGAAGTCATCTTCACAAAAGAAATCGGTACAGGTATCGATTAGGTGGCGTTCACAAGTTGAAAGCGACCTCAACCAACATTAAGTCCGCAATTAGAGATATGTACTTAGGCATCGAGCTAAAGGCAGAACTTTGTTGGCTGAGGCCGTAGTTCACACAGGACTCTACCGCCCTCTTAAGTAAGTTAGTAAGTATTAGGGATTCGCGTGCTTTTTAATAGACATACAATTAATACATAATAATAAAAATGATTTTGAAATACTGTTAATTGCTTATAGAGCAAGAGCCCGGGCCTGCCAGACATACCTCATTTTATAAAAGCTGAAAGTTTGTGTATGTGTGCCTCTAGTACAGGTAAGAACGATCCCCAACCATGGTACCTGGGTAGTGGTTCCTTTGGCAGATAACTGGTAGCAAAGGTGCATAAAATTCCATCTAACTTACCTTATTTTATAAAACTCAATTTTTTTATATTTCATTCGTAACAACACCAAAATTCGCTTTCCTCATTGCCAGACACCTGGCATGGTTCCAACCCCCTGCCAGACACCCCTAAACTATAATAGTTTGTAATTCAATTTACGTTATATTATAAAAGCTAAATTTAATATATGTATGTTTTTTGGGGAGCTATTAAACGATGTTTCCTTAGCAGCCAGACAATTTCGAGGGTTCTATCATCCTGCCAGACACTTTGAATTGAGCAGAAGTTGCAAGAGCGCGGAGCATATGTAGTAGTCGGTGCAAGCGAAACAGAGCATTCAATCGCAATTTTATTGCGATATTTTACTGCACATCAGTTGTTTATGCTGTATTATTCGGTGAACAGTTATATACAGAATGTTGTCTGTAAAAAAATGTAATATACTTAATTGTAAGTGTTACCGATGTTTTTTAATTAGGTATTTTTTTTCCATTTAACGTACATATTTTTTAAATTGCCCCTATCGCCTAAACTGGGGGAGTTAGACCCCCCTCCCATAGTAAAAAATGCTTGTTTTTAACTGTTCTATACGAATCCGTCATTAAACTTTGTCGCCTGAGTTATCGTACTCTCCCCAAAGATCACAATAAACCGAATGCTCTGTTTCGCTTGCACCGACTACTACATATGCTCCGCGCTCTTGCAACTTCTGCTCAATTCAAAGTGTCTGGCAGGATGATAGAACCCTCGAAATTGTCTGGCTGCTAAGGAAACATCGTTTAATAGCTCCCCAAAAAACATACATATATTAAATTTAGCTTTTATAATATAACGTAAATTGAATTACAAACTATTATAGTTTAGGGGTGTCTGGCAGGGGGTTGGAACCATGCCAGGTGTCTGGCAATGAGGAAAGCGAATTTTGGTGTTGTTACGAATGAAATATAAAAAAATTGAGTTTTATAAAATAAGGTAAGTTAGATGGAATTTTATGCACCTTTGCTACCAGTTATCTGCCAAAGGAACCACTACCCAGGTACCATGGTTGGGGATCGTTCTTACCTGTACTAGAGGCACACATACACAAACTTTCAGCTTTTATAAAATGAGGTATGTCTGGCAGGCCCGGGCTCTTGGACTATTATACTTATTTAAAAATAATTTGTAAAAGATCATTTCTGAGGTCTTTATATAAGTACTTTTATTTTATTATTGAAACTGATATTAAAATTCGAAGGCTAATTATTGTATTACCTGACTTAGGGATGGTATGTGTTTTAAGGAGTAGACACTTGGTGAATGTGAGCTCATGTTAATTCCTACAGGTCCAATTAGCACCTTGTCAGCGCAGGAGGTCCCAGGATATGTGGAAGTATTTGAAGATTGATAAATATTGCTACTTAAATTTGATGGAATGTTCATTGGGTTCATAGATAGCAACCCATTACCAGTGCTCAATCCATTTGTTGTATTTGAATTTGTGGTAACGTTGATTTCCGTTAATGCAGATGATGTTGCTGTAAGTAAAAGATTTAAGAAAGAAATGGTTTAAACAACGGAACACACTCTAGCGAAAGTTTAGTTTTTATAAAAGTTTCACTCATTGACTCATTAATAATACACCTTAATCAAAATACAGCTTATGTTGCAGTTAATAGATAATTAAAACAAATTATATGTATTCTAAGATGATAATTAAAATTGGGAATTTGTTTATAATGTTAATAGAGATAAAACTAAATAGAGGTCGATTGTCTAAACGGTTTACGATAGAAAGATGAACGTTTTATAAATCTTGTGTTGTCTATAGAAGAAGAATTTGATGTTTTAAATTACACATGCTTCACTAAACTTTCATTCTAGTGGCTTTTCTGAGCATCGGGAATTTCTTGAAAACATTGGTTTTTTGAACTCGTTACCCTAAAGATTTTATTTGTTTATCATTTAAGCAACCAACCAATAAGACGGAGATGTGCGCCAAAGAAAAGTGTGTGTTAAACCCTTAACAATTTTCTAAAAAAAAAGAAATCCAACAAATCGCTCTACTTGTGATTGTACATCAAATTTATCGTTTCCGATTTAATGGTTTAATGATTTAAAAAAAAACTCATCTTATGCTTTCTGTAAGATTTAATAATCCTTCAAACTTGGCATATCTACAATTTGTTCGTTGTGCGTATAACAAGTTTCTCTTATTTGACATTAAAGTACGTAATTTTTTCATTAATAAATTGTGTTTATTTTATTTATTATTCTGGAAGCTCTTTTCACTCTATTAAATTCTACAAACATAACATTTGTAAGGATTGTAATAAAAAGTAAAATGCACGATTGGTCCCATTTGGTTTCTCAAAAAAAGCATTATTTTTTTTTCAAATTTCCTATTTGAAAATCATGAGAGCGGTTTTTCTAAATTAATTTTTTAAATATAACATTTTTAAGTTTTATTTAAAAATCTAATGTAAAAACAATGACACTTTTGAGCATGAAATATTATTGCGACAATATAAGAGCTTGTGGAGAAAAATGTTATTAAAATCGGTTGATTAGATCTCGAGGAAAAACTTAAAAACCAAATGAGGCTTGTATTGGAGCAATACACATTTTTTTATACTGAAAGAAGTCAAATTAAGAAACAAAGTTTTAGCAAAAATTAAAATCGGTTTGTTTCTAAGAAATTTCGACTTTATTTTTAGTCTTTAAAAAATGAATTAAAAAAACACCTAACGCGAATCGGCTGAAAACATTAATATTCAATTTTTAAGTCAATCGGGCTGTAGGGGCCAGAACAGGCAGACGGAGGACTTCGACTTCTCTACCATCGTATTGTAATTTGATTAAAATCTCGAGCTCCACTACATTTTTTACGAATGCAAAACTTGCCATATGTATGTGTAGTTCCTATACGTGTCGTCGCAAGTAAAAAGTACATTTGAATTATGTACTATAATGCTTTGTATGTATATTTGAATAGTACTATCATGAAATACAAAATTTTGTTACGGAAGGCGGACCATGGGGGCGCTGCCTGTACGAAAATTAAGTGTGGAATCTAAGAGCGACTTGAAGTATAAAAATATTGAAATAAATAATTAAAATAAATTACTCAAATGTAAACAAAAATCAGTCGTTGCCAACGTTACCTGAGATTTTTTGTAGTCACACCTATCAATGTATAGAAGGTATGCATTGTACATACAAACATTTAATTGTATGTGTTTTAGATTTGTTAGCAGAAAATTGTATTCATTTGATTTTAGATTTTCTATTTTTGTGAAATCTGAAAATTTAAAAGCAACGTTTTCAAATTTAAGTTTTGATACAATGCTTCGTTGCCATACTTTGAATTTTTCCATAGGAACTACATTCGATGTAGGTATTTTTTTAAATTTGTATTTTTTATTGTAATATGGGTAGTGGGTGGGTAGGTATGTAGAAAAGTAAGTATTAAGGAGGGTAGGTTGGTGTGTATTAAGCAGAATTGTAAGGACTTAAGTCTATTTGTGATTGGAATTAAGCCATGACTCAAGCTAGAATCAAACAATCAACTTAAAGGTCTGACGTCATAAAAACATCTAAATTTTCTGTGTCAACGTTCAAGCGTCAATGCTTAAGACGTTGACTATCACACGATTAGACAAAATAATATTTATTTAAGCCAACGATATTTTTATTTTTTTCGTATAAGGGTGTGAAAGAATGTTAAAATTGTTACAATGTAAGCATATAACATAATTATTGTGTAGTTTTTAATTGTAGGTCTACAAATGACGTCATTTATACGTCAAAGAGTCAACGCGTTGACCGTTTACGTTTACCTTCTAATGTAGCTTCAGACTTTTTTCTTTAATATTTTACAATGCGAAACAACTGTGTTAAAATTGAAAAAATTGAGAATGTATGCATATGTACAATGTACATACCTATTTGCAAACATATTTTCCTATATTTATCCTTTTGGGAGCAGATACATAGGTTTAAATAGATACATGAATAAGTACGATAGTATCTGTTAAGGTTGGCAGGTTGTTGCGTGGATAAAAAATGTAAGGCAGTTTCTAGGGAATAATTTTGTTAAATTAATGTATTATACCAAAAAAGTAACAAAATTAATTTAAGAACCTACAATCCTCCTCACCCTCATTTTGCTTGTTTCAAAAAACGGACAAATGGCTAAAGATAGTGTAATAGCTTTTTTCATTCTTAGGAAAAAGGGCATTATACAAAAAATTCTTTTTAAGTTAAAAATTTTAAAAACAATTTCTCCTTCTAGACTTAACTTGATTTAATAAAAAAAATGATAGTTAAATTCAAAACTAAGATTTTCTCCAAAATTTAAACAAAATTTTCATTTATTTCAATTTTTCACGTGCATTTTGTTCGCTTGAGCTAAAATGACACTTTGTTGCGGTAAAATTTACCACAACAAGTTTCACTAGCCTATCTCATATCCTTTTTCCTTTTTTTAACCTTCCTTTCGTCGTTGCGGCTCCAAAATATTTTAAGAGTTCAGTTGAATCCTGCTTTCCATCAGTCAGTGTCCTGCTCTTATTGTATTTTGGAAAAGCAAACAAAATAGGTTTCAGTGGTAATGCGGAGTTGTGTGACAGGAGGTCCACATTTTCATTTACTTTCAAAATTTGTGACGGGCGGTTACAAAATACACAATTGTGTGACGGATGAGTCACGAAGACGCCAGATTGAGTGTGTGACAGGTGGTCCACACAAGGAGAAAACAATAGTGTGCATCCTTTATCTAATTGGCACGCCACCCTAAAATTAGTATGGCTTAATGCCCAGCCTAAAGTGTCGGAATACTAAGTAAGGTCACATTGCAATGTGTTTCCCTTTCCCTTAAAATTGTCTGCACGGAAGTCTAAGGGTTTAGAGTCTAAATTTAAAACTATCGGACCCTGCCTCTCAATCTTGGTTGAGAAATTCCAAGGTTCCTAAGAACAAGAACGCTTTCCTCAAGTTATTAAACTGGGCCGGTTTGGGCTGGGGATTTTACTCGCGAACACTCAAAAATTTTTCGTTTACTTTTTTAAGACCAATTGGATTTGACGGATAAGAACTGAACTCGTCCATTAAGCCAAGGTTGGTGTTCAAATCACTAATGTGAAAGAGACCACAAAGGTTTGACTGGTTTTTGAAATCGGCATGCACCCCAGCGAAAAAGCCGGGTGTCGCAGTTAGACCGAAAGAGAAAACCAGATCATAACAAAAGGTCAGAGTAGGATGGCATACTTGTCGTGGCCTTTTTGGATGAGGGAAGTTCGCCATGAATATGACACTTTTTAAAGAAGCTAAGAAGAGTGAGGTTAAAAAAAAGTAAAATTGGTGAAGAATTTTTGAGAAAATAAAAACGAGTTAGTGCGTTGAGTGAGATAAAATTGATAGAAAAAAATATAAAATCTGTGAGGAAGGCGTTAATGAGAAGTGAGGAAAAGGAAGAGGCAGGATCTATTTTGCAAACCAAAGCTAAGTATTTTTTTGTTCTTTCGATTGAGTTTTTTTTTGTGCGTTCGTATTTTCTGGTAATTTGTGGTTGGCTATAAAGAGCCTTAATTTAACCCATAGACTTTCGGTTGATTCCTTTGTCTCCCGAGATTGCGGGACCCGCGACCTTTGTTCCTTTGTTCTTCGGAAACTTTCCCCAAGGTGACCTTTCTTTGTGTCCTTTGTTACACAACAATTGTTCTCTTTCTTTGTTTGTTCTTGATTTCATTTTAAATTGTACAAGATTTTTTGGAAAAAATTCTGGGTTTTCTACATATATTTATAAAGGTTTCCTAGATACAAAATAAAATATCTTAACCTTTTCTTAGTGAAAAATTACTTTTGAATTTTATTTTAATTGGGAAGTAAGTTTCCGCTTTTTTTATAATTTTTTTTCTTGACTGGTGATGGTAAGTACCATAGAACTTCCTGGCGCCCATTTTTATTATTTTGTTGCTACGCCCCTGAGTAGTAACTTTTATTAATTTTATAATTCATTTCAATTTTATTAATCGAGTTCGATTAATAAAATCTACCTTTTATCAAACCCACCCCAAACTGAGATACTGGGTGACAGCACTGTTTTTGCTGTCTGTGGTAAAATTAACAAACCAACCCTTTTTAGAATTTGACATTTTAAATTGTTTACATTAATAAGTAGGTATCCGCTCGTGCGCGCCGGCTACCTATCGAGAATTATTTCAATCGTTTCGTTTTGTTTTCGTGGTTTGTTTTGTTTTGTTTAATTTTGCGGATCATTGTTCCGCCAACCTAAATTAAAATATAGTATAATAATAATATAAATTTCGGTTCGGGTTGTTAATTTTACAACAACTTTTATGTATGAATATGTAAATTGAAATGAAATGTTATCGTTTACACGGCTTTTTTAAAATGGGTTTGTATGTTGGCCAGGTGTAATTAATTATTAAAGTAATCACGTTACAAAAAATGCCATTCTAATTTTAGGGAATTTAATGTACATAGGAATTAAGATCAACAAACCTCATTGATGAAATGCACTTCAAATTTCAAATTAAAATTAACTTAATTTTTTTTATATCTAACTAAATCTTTGTCAATTTTAATTTTCACCTCAATTATTATTGATTTATTTGTATGGTGCAAACATCACATCAACTAAGAAGAGTTTTTAAATAAGTGACCATGAAAGCTGTTATTTGAACATGGACATATTTTCAATATAGATAAAAAAGATGCTGGGATGCGACGCACACTGATAACTTTCCATTCCGATTAATTATTCTAAATTATTTAAACATTACAAAAAATATATTGCATATGATTAAATACTTTGATTTCAAAATCTATTTTTAAAAACGCGATTTTAGTCAAAAAACAATTTTTATCAATTTTAGTACTACATATTTGCGTACTATTTTTTGTAGATTTTTATTTTATATAAAAAAAAACTGACTGTTGGATTTTTATAAAAATTAGGTGAATGTCGAAAATAATATTTTCTGTGAGATAAAATTAGTTTGAAGCCAATGTTTTCAGTTTTTGAAAAGATATTTGAGTTGAAAGTAAATTTTTACCAAGTTTTAGTATTGCATTTTTAGGTTTTTTATTTTTTGTAGAAAAAAATGTCAATTCGATTTTCTCATAATTTTACCAGATGTCAAAACGTTATTTTTCGTTGCATAAAATTATTTTGGAGATATTTTTGTTCGTAAAATATTCGAGGGGACAAATATTTTTTTTGTCAGTTTTTTTTTTATTTACAAAAAACGTTTTTCCCCAAAAATATACTAGTTTGGTATCATGTTACCATACATAATATACAATTTAACTCAAGTCGCTAGCGTTATTGGTTCACCTTTTTTTTTAAAATGCTATGGTAAAAAACCACCCACTCAATGTTTTTGAGAGTCCTTTCTGCATGATTCTGCATTATTATCTGTATAACAAAATTTATTTAAAGTCAACATCTCCATTGGTTCTTGAGCTATGGACGACGAAAAAAGTCCCAGAACTTACGGACGTACGGACGCGTGGAAGTACGGACGCACGGACGTATGTACGTACAAGTTATAAACACTCAACTGTACCTCAAGCGGGAAATAAGAGAAAATAATAAAATAAATAAGATCGCTAATGATCTACAAACATCCTAATAAAGATTACCACAGGTAACAAGATAAAATACATAACTGATATTTTATGATCAACCAATCAAAATAATAATAACAAAACAAGATAAAATAAAATACATAACAGATATTTTATGACCAAAAAAATAACAAAATAAGATAAAGATACAAAAAGTAATTAACCAACACTACCATAAACCCTGAGGACAAGAAAACCAACTCATCAGGATAACGATACAAATAGATTCAACACGGAAGGAGTTTGCGAGTAGTTGCAGAGTAGTATGTAAGAACTTTGTATGTAAAAACTATTGAAGTATTTTATTTGTTGAAAAGAAAATAAAGTTAACATTTAAAAATACATTTTTTTTTATTTCCGACGGAGAAATATAATTGGGGGCTCAACCGGGATAGCTCATTATTAACGTAAAAAGTGAAAGTGAATAAAATAGTCAAATCTGCATAAGTATTTGTAGATACAATTAAGGTTTAAAAAAAAACTTTCTAAGTGAAATTGAAGCTATCAGCCAAATTTGTTTATTAATAGGAGAAAAACAAAGTATCCTGAAAGTGTGAACAATTGTGAACTAAAAGGAAGAAACCAGCAAAGTGATTCCCGTTCGCTCTATAAAGTCAGTATCCAGCAACAGATTGGAGAACAGCATGCTAAGAAGCAGAGAAAATTATTGGAAAATTATCGTAAGAAATTATTTTTAAGAAGTGAAACAAAAATTGTTAAAATGACTACAACAACTATAGATATAAAACAAATTGAATTAGCTATTGAACAGGCTACTGCTCAACAGCAGAATCAAATAGATGAATTAACAAAAAAATTAGAAAATTTAACAGTTCCAAATAATGTAACAGACTATAAAAAACTAACGATAGATCCACAAATACTAGGCAATGAAAGTCTTGACATTATTAAAAGTTTACCAACTTTCGAAAGTAGCAATGGGGGATATGTGAGTTGGCGAGAAGCTTGTCAAAATAGTATGAGTCTCTACACTTCTGGTAGTAGACGATATTTTGCTGCTTTAAGTATAATGAGAAATAAAATAGTTGGTCATGCGAATTCAGTTCTTACCAGTCATGGTACGGTACTTAACCTTGAAGCCATTTTAAGTAGATTAGACTTCGCCTACGTGGATAAAAGACCAATACATGTTTTAAATCATGAATTAAGTATGATAACACAGGGCAGAAAAACGTTAATAGAATTCTATAATGAAGTCACGGAAAAATTTACATTTATAATAAATAAAGTTATAATGACATATGGTACTTATAGTGAAACCACCAATCAAAGAAATAATATTAGAAACGAAACATACGGTAATACATTAAGATACCAACAAAAAACCCAAAATAGTTATCAACAAACAAATAGGGCTAGCCACCAGAGTCCAGATCCAATGGAATTAGGATCTTCAGCTTATAGAAAAGTAACTCCACAGGAAATGCAAAGGCTTAGACAGGTACATAATAATCAGAATAATCCATTTAGGAATACTTACAATCAATTTAATCCAAATAGGAATTTTAATAGAAATTTCAGTCAGAATAATAATCAAAATGATAATATTAAAAGAGAAAGAGAACAAAGTGTTCAATTAAACTCCCAACCACCAAGTAAGGATAAACAACATTCAAGAGAATCATTTTTTAGACGGAACGTGGGATTACCCCACATATACAGAAGAATAAAATAGCAAATGGTTAAAAATATTAATAGATACTGGAGCAACATCTTGTTATACGTCAATATAAAAATAAATATTACATTGCCATTCCGTGGCAGAAATAAAAACTAATATAGAATCACCAATATGGACAAAACAGTATCCATATCCATTAAGTGCTTCAGAATTTATAAACAAGGAAATAAGTAAAATGCTAAAAGATAATATAATTAGGCCAAGTAAAAGTCCATATTCAAGTCAAGTGTGGGTAGTACCAAAAAAAGGGTTCAACGAAGATGGAACACCTAAGAGCAGGTTAGTCATCGAATTTAAGAAACTCAATGAACAATTTTAAGCAATTTGGGAAAATCTAAATACTTTTCAACGATAGATTTAGAAAGTGTATTTCATCAGATATTAATGAAAGAATCTGATATTCAAAAGACATCATTTTCCGTGAATAATGGTAAATACGAATATAAACGCTTGCCTTTTGGTCTAAAGAACGCACCTTCTATATTCCAAAGAGCTATGGATGATATTCTTAAGCCATACATCGGAAAATTCTGTCATGTATACATTGACGACATTATAGTTTTTTTTCAAAAAATATCGAGGAACATACTCAACACCTGAATGAAATAATAAAAATATTGAAAGAAGCAAATATGAAAATATCATTAGAAAAATCTATATTCTATCAAACTGAGGTGGAATTTTTGGGTTATGTTATCAGTGAGAATATAATTACTACCGATCCCAAGAAAATTACCACAATTAAAGAATATCCAGAACCAGAAACTCTTAGACAATTAAGAAGCTTCTTAGGAATGACAGGGTACTATCGCAAATTTATACAAAACTATGCTCAGATAACTAAACCCTTAACAATTCATTTAAATGGTGAAAATGGGAAGATATCAAAGAACCAGAGTAAGAAATGTAATATAAACATTGAAAATGAGGGTAGAAAAGCATTTAATAAACTAAAAGAATATTTAGTCGAAAATGTAAGGTTGACACAACCAGATTTTAAGAAAAAATTTATATGAACTACTGATGCCAGTGATGATGCAATCTTCAGGGTATTGTCACAAGATGACAAACCAATTATATTCATTTAGAAAACGCTGAATAAAACAAAGACAAATTATGCAACAAACGAAAAAGAACTTTTCGCTATAGCATATGCCTTAAAGAATTTAAGGAATTATTTGTACGGTGTTACTTACTTACTTAAGGTGGCGCTACAGTCCGGGGCGGACCTGGGCCTCAACCAACATGCGTCTCCAGCCAGTTCAGTCCCTAGCTAGCTGTCTCCAGTTTCGCACGCCAAATTGATTGAGGTCCTCACCCACCTGAGTGCGCCACCTGAGTCGCGGTCTTCCTCTACTGCGCCGTCCCTCGGGATTGGATTCGAAGACCTTCTGGGCTGGAGCGTTGATGTCCATTCGCTCTACATGACCCAGCCATCTAAGCCGTTGGACTTTTATTCTGCTAACTAGGTCAGTGTCGCTGTACAGCCCGTACAGTTCGTCGTTATATCTTCTCCTCCATTCTCCATCTATACGTACGGGACCGAAAATCACCCGAAAAATTTTCCTCTCGAAGCATCCTAAGACGTTCTCATCTTTCTTTGACAGGGTTCAGGCCTCAGCGTCATAAATGAGAACCGGGATGATGAGTGTCTTATAGATGGTGATTTTAGATGCTCGAGAGAGGACTTTACTTCTCAATTGCCTTCTAAGTCCAAAGAAGCAGCGATTTGCAAGAGTTATTCTTCGTTTGATTTCAGCGCTGGTGTCGTTGGCTGTGTTTATAGCGTTGCCTAGGTAGACAAAGTCCTTAACTATCTCGAAGTTATAGCTGTCCATGGTGACGTTTTGTCCAAGACGTCGTTGTTCAATGTCCTTTTTTGATCAGAGCATATACTTGGTCTTGCCCTCATTGACCACTAAACCCATCTTCTTCGCTTCCGTCGCAATGCTCAAAAACGCTCCACTGACATCACGCTTTGATCTTCCAATTATGTCAATATCATCTGCGTATCCGAGTAATTGGATGGACCTTTGGAAGATTGTGCCTCTAGTGTTGACGGTTGAGTTTTGCACAATTCTTTCCAGAACGATGTTGAAGAAGTAGCATGACAGTGCATCGCCTTGTCTAAAACCTTTTTTGACATCAAATGCATCGGTGAGATCTTTTCCGACCTTGATGGAGCAGCGTGCATTCTCTATTGTCATTCTGCACAAACGCATAAGTTTGACAGGGATGCCAAAACTATACATTGCTCTGTAGAGCTCTTTCCTATGGATGCTGTCTTACGCGGCTTTAAAATCGATAAATAGATGGTGGGTATCGATTTGAAGCTCCTGGGTTTTTTCCAAGATCTGCCGTAGTGTAAATATTTGGTCGATAGTGGACTTTCCTCGTCTGAAGCCACACTGATAAGGACCTATCAGGTTGTTGACGAACGGCTTCAGACGTTCACATAATACGGCAGAAAGGATCTTAAATGCAATGTTAAGGAGACTGATCCCTCTGTAGTTGGCGCAATTTAAAGGGTCTCCTTTTTTATGTACCGGGCAAACTATGCTGAGACTCCACTCATCGGGAATGCTTTCTTCCGACCATATTTTGCAGATGAGTTGGTGCATGCTCCCTACCAAGTCATCGCCTGCTGCTTTACATAGTTCGGCAGCTATGCCGTCAGCTCCAGCAGCTTTGTTTGACTTCAGTTTAGATATAGCTATCTTCACTTCGTCTAGGTCGGGTAGGCGGAATTGTTGATCTGCGTCGCCTAGGAAGGCGGACCATGGGGGCGCTGCCTGTACGAAAATTAAGTGTGGAATCTAAGAGCGACTTGAAGTATAAAAATATTGAAATAAATAATTAAAATAAATTACTCAAATGTAAACAAAAATCAGTCGTTGCCAACGTTACCTGAGATTTTTTGTAGTCACACCTATCAATGTATAGAAGGTATGCATTGTACATACAAACATTTAATTGTATGTGTTTTAGATTTGTTAGCAGAAAATTGTATTCATTTGATTTTAGATTTTCTATTTTTGTGAAATCTGAAAATTTAAAAGCAACGTTTTCAAATTTAAGTTTTGATACAATGCTTCGTTGCCATACTTTGAATTTTTCCATAGGAACTACATTCGATGTAGGTATTTTTTTAAATTTGTATTTTTTATTGTAATATGGGTAGTGGGTGGGTAGGTATGTAGAAAAGTAAGTATTAAGGAGGGTAGGTTGGTGTGTATTAAGCAGAATTGTAAGGACTTAAGTCTATTTGTGATTGGAATTAAGCCATGACTCAAGCTAGAATCAAACAATCAACTTAAAGGTCTGACGTCATAAAAACATCTAAATTTTCTGTGTCAACGTTCACAGCGTCAATGCTTAAGACGTTGACTATCACACGATTAGACAAAATAATATTTATTTAAGCCAACGATATTTTTATTTTTTTCGTATAAGGGTGTGAAAGAATGTTAAAATTGTTACAATGTAAGCATATAACATAATTATTGTGTAGTTTTTAATTGTAGGTCTACAAATGACGTCATTTATACGTCAAAGAGTCAACGCGTTGACCGTTTACGTTTACCTTCTAATGTAGCTTCAGACTTTTTTCTTTAATATTTTACAATGCGAAACAACTGTGTTAAAATTGAAAAAATTGAGAATGTATGCATATGTACAATGTACATACCTATTTGCAAACATATTTTCCTATATTTATCCTTTTGGGAGCAGATACATAGGTTTAAATAGATACATGAATAAGTACGATAGTATCTGTTAAGGTTGGCAGGTTGTTGCGTGGATAAAAAATGTAAGGCAGTTTCTAGGGAATAATTTTGTTAAATTAATGTATTATACCAAAAAAGTAACAAAATTAATTTAAGAACCTACAATCCTCCTCACCCTCATTTTGCTTGTTTCAAAAAACGGACAAATGGCTAAAGATAGTGTAATAGCTTTTTTCATTCTTAGGAAAAAGGGCATTATACAAAAAATTCTTTTTAAGTTAAAAATTTTAAAAACAATTTCTCCTTCTAGACTTAACTTGATTTAATAAAAAAAATGATAGTTAAATTCAAAACTAAGATTTTCTCCAAAATTTAAACAAAATTTTCATTTATTTCAATTTTTCACGTGCATTTTGTTCGCTTGAGCTAAAATGACACTTTGTTGCGGTAAAATTTACCACAACAAGTTTCACTAGCCTATCTCATATCCTTTTTCCTTTTTTTAACCTTCCTTTCGTCGTTGCGGCTCCAAAATATTTTAAGAGTTCAGTTGAATCCTGCTTTCCATCAGTCAGTGTCCTGCTCTTATTGTATTTTGGAAAAGCAAACAAAATAGGTTTCAGTGGTAATGCGGAGTTGTGTGACAGGAGGTCCACATTTTCATTTACTTTCAAAATTTGTGACGGGCGGTTACAAAATACACAATTGTGTGACGGATGAGTCACGAAGACGCCAGATTGAGTGTGTGACAGGTGGTCCACACAAGGAGAAAACAATAGTGTGCATCCTTTATCTAATTGGCACGCCACCCTAAAATTAGTATGGCTTAATGCCCAGCCTAAAGTGTCGGAATACTAAGTAAGGTCACATTGCAATGTGTTTCCCTTTCCCTTAAAATTGTCTGCACGGAAGTCTAAGGGTTTAGAGTCTAAATTTAAAACTATCGGACCCTGCCTCTCAATCTTGGTTGAGAAATTCCAAGGTTCCTAAGAACAAGAACGCTTTCCTCAAGTTATTAAACTGGGCCGGTTTGGGCTGGGGATTTTACTCGCGAACACTCAAAAATTTTTCGTTTACTTTTTTAAGACCAATTGGATTTGACGGATAAGAACTGAACTCGTCCATTAAGCCAAGGTTGGTGTTCAAATCACTAATGTGAAAGAGACCACAAAGGTTTGACTGGTTTTTGAAATCGGCATGCACCCCAGCGAAAAAGCCGGGTGTCGCAGTTAGACCGAAAGAGAAAACCAGATCATAACAAAAGGTCAGAGTAGGATGGCATACTTGTCGTGGCCTTTTTGGATGAGGGAAGTTCGCCATGAATATGACACTTTTTAAAGAAGCTAAGAAGAGTGAGGTTAAAAAAAAGTAAAATTGGTGAAGAATTTTTGAGAAAATAAAAACGAGTTAGTGCGTTGAGTGAGATAAAATTGATAGAAAAAAATATAAAATCTGTGAGGAAGGCGTTAATGAGAAGTGAGGAAAAGGAAGAGGCAGGATCTATTTTGCAAACCAAAGCTAAGTATTTTTTTGTTCTTTCGATTGAGTTTTTTTTTGTGCGTTCGTATTTTCTGGTAATTTGTGGTTGGCTATAAAGAGCCTTAATTTAACCCATAGACTTTCGGTTGATTCCTTTGTCTCCCGAGATTGCGGGACCCGCGACCTTTGTTCCTTTGTTCTTCGGAAACTTTCCCCAAGGTGACCTTTCTTTGTGTCCTTTGTTACACAACAATTGTTCTCTTTCTTTGTTTGTTCTTGATTTCATTTTAAATTGTACAAGATTTTTTGGAAAAAATTCTGGGTTTTCTACATATATTTATAAAGGTTTCCTAGATACAAAATAAAATATCTTAACCTTTTCTTAGTGAAAAATTACTTTTGAATTTTATTTTAATTGGGAAGTAAGTTTCCGCTTTTTTTATAATTTTTTTTCTTGACTGGTGATGGTAAGTACCATAGAACTTCCTGGCGCCCATTTTTATTATTTTGTTGCTACGCCCCTGAGTAGTAACTTTTATTAATTTTATAATTCATTTCAATTTTATTAATCGAGTTCGATTAATAAAATCTACCTTTTATCAAACCCACCCCAAACTGAGATACTGGGTGACAGCACTGTTTTTGCTGTCTGTGGTAAAATTAACAAACCAACCCTTTTTAGAATTTGACATTTTAAATTGTTTACATTAATAAGTAGGTATCCGCTCGTGCGCGCCGGCTACCTATCGAGAATTATTTCAATCGTTTCGTTTTGTTTTCGTGGTTTGTTTTGTTTAATTTTGCGGATCATTGTTCCGCCAACCTAAATTAAAATATAGTATAATAATAATATAAATTTCGGTTCGGGTTGTTAATTTTACAACAACTTTTATGTATGAATATGTAAATTGAAATGAAATGTTATCGTTTACACGGCTTTTTTAAAATGGGTTTGTATGTTGGCCAGGTGTAATTAATTATTAAAGTAATCACGTTACAAAAAATGCCATTCTAATTTTAGGGAATTTAATGTACATAGGAATTAAGATCAACAAACCTCATTGATGAAATGCACTTCAAATTTCAAATTAAAATTAACTTAATTTTTTTATATCTAACTAAATCTTTGTCAATTTTAATTATCACCTCAATTATTATTGATTTATTTGTATGGTGCAAACATCACATCAACTAAGAAGAGTTTTTAAATAAGTGACCATGAAAACTGTTATTTGAACATGGACATATTTTCAATATAGATAAAAAAGATGCTGGGATGCTGGGATGCGACGCACACTGATAACTTTCCATTCCGATTAATTATTCTAAATTATTTAAGCATTACAAAAAATATATTGCATATGATTAAACACTTTGATTTCAAAATCTATTTTTAAAAACGCGATTTTAGTCAAAAAACAATTTTTATCAATTTTAGTACTACATATTTGCGTACTATTTTTTGTAGATTTTTATTTTATATAAAAAAAACTGACTGTTGGATTTTTATAAAAATTAGGTGAATGTCGAAAATAATATTTTCTGTGAGATAAAATTAGTTTGAAGCCAATGTTTTCAGTTTTTGAAAAGATATTTGAGTTGAAAGTAAATTTTTACCAAGTTTTAGTATTGCATTTTTAGGTTTTTTATTTTTTGTAGAAAAAAATGTCAATTCGATTTTCTCATAATTTTACCAGATGTCAAAACGTTATTTTTCGTTGCATACAATTATTTTGGAGATATTTTTGTTCGTAAAATATTCGAGGGGACAAATATTTTTTTTGTCAGTTTTTTTTTTTATTTACAAAAAACGTTTTTCCCCAAAAATATACTAGTTTGGTATCATGTTACCATACATAATATACAATTTAACTCAAGTCGCTAGCGTTATTGGTTCACCTTTTTTTTAAAAATGCTATGGTAAAAAAACCACCCACTCAATGTTTTTGAGAGTCCTTTCTGCATGATTCTGCATTATTATCTGTATAACAAAATTTATTTAAAGTCAACATCTCCATTGGTTCTTGAGCTATGGACGACGAAAAAAGTCCCAGAACTTACGGACGTACGGACGCGTGGAAGTACGGACGCACGGACGTATGTACGTACAAGTTATAAACACTCAACTGTACCTCAAGCGGGAAATAAGAGGAAATAATAAAATAAATAAGATCGCTAATGATCTACAAACATCCTAATAAAGATTACCACAGGTAACAAGATAAAATACATAACTGATATTTTATGATCAACCAATCAAAATAATAATAACAAAACAAGATAAAATAAAATACATAACAGATATTTTATGACCAACCACATAACAAAATAAGATAAAGATACTACCATAAACCCTGAGGACAAGAAAACCAACTCATCAGGATAACGATATAAATAGATTCAACACGGAAGGAGTTTGCGAGTAGTTGCAGAGTAGTATGTAAGAACTATGTATGTAAAAACTATTGAAGTATTTTATTTGTTGAAAAGAAAATAAAGTTAACATTTAAAAATATATTTTTTTTTATTTCCGACGGATAAATATAATTGGAGGCTCAACCGGGATAGCTCATTATTAACGTAAAAAGTGAAAGTGAATAAAATAGTCAAATCTGCATAAGTATTTGTAGATACAATTAAGGTTTAAAAAAAACTTTCTAAGTGAAATTGAAGCTATCAGCCAAATTTGTTTATTAATAGGAGAAAAACAAAGTATCCTGAAAGTGTGAACAATTGTGAACTAAAAGGAAGAAACCAGCAAAGTGATTCCTGTTCGCTCTATAAAGCCAGTATCCAGCAACAGATTGGAGAACAGCATGCTAAGAAGCAGAGAAAATTATTGGAAAATTATCGTAAGAAATTATTTTTAAGAAGTGAAACAAAAATTGTTAAAATGACTACAACAACTATAGATCTAAAACCAATTGAATTAGCTATTGAACAGGCTACTGCTCAACAGCAGAATCAAATAGATGAATTAACAAAAAAATTAGAAAATTTAACAGTTCCAAATAATGTAACAGACTATAAAAAACTAACGATAGATCCACAAATACTAGGCAATGAAAGTCTTGACATTATTAAAAGTTTTCCAACTTTCGAAAGTAGCAATGGGGGATATGTGAGTTGGCGAGAAGCTTGTCAAAATAGTATGAGTCTCTACACTTCTGGTAGTAGACGATATTTTGCTGCTTTAAGTATAATGAGAAATAAAATAGTTGGTCATGCGAATTCAGTTCTTACCAGTCATGGTACGGTACTTAACCTTGAAGCCATTTTAAGTAGATTAGACTTCGCCTACGTGGATAAAAGACCAATACATGTTTTAAATCATGAATTAAGTATGATAACACAGGGCAGAAAAACGTTAATAGAATTCTATAATGAAGTTACGGAAAAATTTACATTTATAATAAATAAAGTTATAATGACATATGGAACTTATAGTGAAACCACCAATCAAAGAAATAATATTAGAAACGAAACATACGGTAATACATTAAGATACCAACAAAAAACCCAAAATAGTTATCAACAAACAAATAGGGCTAGCCACCAGAGTCCAGATCCAATGGAATTAGGATCTTCAGCTTATAGAAAAGTAACTCCACAGGAAATGCAAAGGCTTAGACAGGTACATAATAATCAGAATAATCCATTTAGGAATACTTACAATCAATTTAATCCAAATAGAAATTTTAATAGAAATTTCAGTCAGAATAATAATCAAAATGATAATATTAAAAGAGAAAGAGAACAAAGTGTTCAATTAAGCTCCCAACCACCAAGTAAGGATAAACAACATTCAAGAGAATCATTTTTTAGACGGAACGTGGGATTACCCCACATATACAGAAGAATAAAATAGCAAATGGTTAAAAATATTAATAGATACTGGAGCAACATCTTGTTATACGTCAATTCAAAAATAAATATTACATTGCCATTCCGTGGCAGAAATAAAAACTAATATAGAATCACCAATATGGACAAAACAGTATCCATATCCATTAAGTGCTTCAGAATTTATAAACAAGGAAATAAGTAAAATGCTAAAAGATAATATAATTAGGCCAAGTAAAAGTCCATATTCAAGTCAAGTGTGGGTAGTACCAAAAAAAGGGTTCAACGAAGATGGAACACCTAAGAGCAGGTTAGTCATCGACTTTAAGAAACTCAATGAACACACTATAAGTGACAAATATCCAATCCCAGACACAAATGTTATTTTAAGCAATTTGGGAAAATCTAAATACTTTTCAACGATAGATTTAGAAAGTGTATTTCATCAGATATTAATGAAAGAATCTGATATTCAAAAGACATCATTTTCCGTGAATAATGGTAAATACGAATATAAACGCTTGCCTTTTGGTCTAAAGAACGCACCTTCTATATTCCAAAGAGCTATGGATGATATTCTTAAGCCATACATCGGAAAATTCTGTCATGTATACATTGACGACATTATAGTTTTTTTTTTCAAAAAATATCGAGGAACATACTCAACACCTGAATGAAATAATAAAAATATTGAAAGAAGCAAATATGAAAATATCATTAGAAAAATCTAAATTCTATCAAACTGAGGTGGAATTTTTGGGTTATGTTATCAGTGAGAATATAATTACTACCGATCCCAAGAAAATGACCACAATTAAAGAATATCCAGAACCAGAAACTCTTAGACAATTAAGAAGCTTCTTAGGAATGACAGGGTACTATCGTAAATTTATACAAAACTATGCTCAGATAACTAAACCCTTAACAATTCATTTAAATGGTGAAAATGGGAAGATATCAAAGAACCAGAGTAAGAAATGTAATATAAACATTGAAAATGAGGGTAGAAAAGCATTTAATAAACTAAAAGAATATTTAGTCGAAAATGTAAGGTTGACACAACCAGATTTTAAAAAAAATTTATATGAACTACTGATGCCAGTAATGATGCAATCGGCAAGGTATTGTCACAAGATGACAAACCAATTATATTCATTTAGAAAACGCTGAATAAAACAAAGACAAATTATGCAACAAACGAAAAAGAACTTTTCGCTATAGCATATGCCTTAAAGAATTTAAGGAATTATTTGTACGGTGTTACTTACTTACTTAAGGTGGCGCTACAGTCCGGGGCGGACCTGGGCCTCAACCAACATGCGTCTCCAGCCACTTCAGTCCCTAGCTAGCTGTCTCCAGTTTCGCACGCCAAGTTGATTGAGGTCCTCACCCACAGAGTGCGCCACCTGAGTCGCGGTCTTCCTCTACTGCGCCGTCCCTCGGGATTGGATTCGAAGACCTTCCGGGCTGGAGCGTTGATGTCCATTCGCTCTACATGACCCAGCCATCTAAGCCGTTGGACTTTTATTCTGCTAACTAGGTCAGTGTCGCTGTACAGCCCGTACAGTTCGTCGTTATATCTTCTCCTCCATTCTCCATCTATACGTACGGGACCGAAAATCACCCGAAGAATTTTCCTCTCGAAGCATCCTAAGACGTTCTCATCTTTCTTTGACAGGGCCCAGGCCTCAGCGCCATAAATGAGAACCGGGATGATGAGTGTCTTATAGATGGTGATTTTAGATGCTCGAGAGAGGACTTTACTTCTCAATTGCCTTCTAAGTCCAAAGAAGCAGCGATTTGCAAGAGTTATTCTTCGTTTGATTTCAGCGCTGGTGTCGTTGGCTGTGTTTATAGCGTTGCCTACGTAGACAAAGTCCTTAACTACCTCGAAGTTATAGCTGTCCATGGTGACGTTTTGTCCAAGACGTCGTTGTTCAATGTCCTTTTTTGATCAGAGCATATACTTGGTCTTGCCCTCATTGACCACTAAACCCATCTTCTTCGCTTCCGCCGCAATGCTCAAAAACGCTCCACTGACATCACGCTTTGATCTTCCAATTATGTCAATATCATCTGCGTATCCGAGTAATTGGATGGACCTTTGGAAGATTGTGCCTCTAGTGTTGACGGTTGAGTTTTGCACAATTCTTTCCCGAACGATGTTGAAGAAGTCGCATGACAGTGCATCGCCTTGTCTAAAACCTTTTTTGACATCAAATGCATCGGTGAGATCTTTTCCGACCTTGATGGAGCAGCGTGCATTCTCTATTGTCATTCTGCACAAACGCATAAGTTTGACAGGGATGCCAAAACTATACATTGCTCTGTAGAGCTCTTCCCTATGGATGCTGTCTTACGCGGCTTTAAAATCGATAAATAGATGGTGGGTATCGATTTGAAGCTCCTGGGTTTTTTCCAAGATCTGCCGTAGTGTGAATATTTGGTCGATAGTGGACTTTCCTCGTCTGAAGCCACACTGATAAGGACCTATCAGGTTGTTGACGAACGGCTTCAGACGTTCACATAATACGGCAGAAAGGATCTTAAATGCAATGTTAAGGAGACTGATCCCTCTGTAGTTGGCGCAATTTAAAGGGTCTCCTTTTTTATGTACCCGGCAAACTATGCTGAGACTCCACTCATCGGGAATGCTTTCTTCCGACCATATTTTGCAGATGAGTTGGTGCATGCTCCCTACCAAGTCATCGCCTGCTGCTTTACATAGTTCGGCAGCTATGCCGTCAGCTCCAGCAGCTTTGTTTGACTTCAGTTTAGATATAGCTATCTTCACTTCGTCTAGGTCGGGTAGGCGGAATTGTTGATCTGCGTCGCCTAGGTTGAGTGGTTCTATCTCCCTTACAGCGGAATTTGGTTTGTCATCGTCGTTATATAATTTGGAGAAGTGGTCTTTCCATATTCTCAACATAGACTGCAGTTCTACTACGATCTTCCCCTGATCGTCTTTACAGGCTTTGGTTCGTGGCTGGTACCCTTGGGAGGTTTTTTTACCTTTTGGTAAAATTTACGAACCTCATTCCTGTTGTAACATCCCTCTATCTCCTCGATCGCGCGCTTCTCGTGCTCTCTTTTTTTCCATCTAAGAAGCCGGTGTTCCTCTCTCCTCTTCTGCTCGTAGAGCTCGCGAGCAGCTCTGGTCCTTCTGTGCAGCGCCGTTTTGTATGCCTCTTCTTTCGCTGCGTGCGCTTGCCGGCATTCGTCGTCAAACCAGGGGTTTCGCTGTTGTGGCCGTGTGAAACCTAGCACTTCAGAGGCGGCATCTCTGATGGCTGCAAGGCAGTGTTGCCACTGGTTATCTATGCTTAATACAGGCAGCATAGGACTCCTTAAGAGGTTACTAGAGACTCGATCGGAAAAGGACATGGCAGTCTCTTGCGATTGTAGCCGTCTAACGTCGAAACTTCTCACAGTACTTCCTTGTTTTGGCTTGGATCGGGATATCCGTAGCCGTACCTTGGCTACAACGAGGTAGTGGTCCGAGTCAATGTTGGCCCCTCGGAATGTTCGGATATCCTGTATACTGGAGAAGTGTTTGTACGGTGTTGCAGCCCTAGAAATACATACTGATCATCAACCACTTACGTACTCAGTATCAAAAAGAAATCCAAATATAAAAATGAAGCATGCATGCTACAATTGAAGAATATGCACCGAAAATTATATACAAACCAGGTAAAGATAACGTTGTCGCGGATGCACTAAGCCGACAAAACCTAAATATAATAACAAATTCAAGTCAAACTATTCATTCCACTGAAAGCAGTGATAACATACAAATAGAGACGACATCCTTGCCTGTTAATTGTTTTAAGCAACAGATAATATTAAATAAATGCAATATAAGTTCAGAAAATATTGAGACATGTTTTAATAAACTGAAGAGGTATACAATAACATATACAAACACTGATCAGGTCATCACTCTATTTAAAAAATATATAGTTCCAGGTACAGTATGTATCTATGCTTCAGATGAAGATCTATACGAAGTTAAAAGTAAACTTCTCGAAACATTTAGTAATAAATTTTTACGATCTAAAATATATGCACAGGATATACCGAACAAAGAAGACCAGTTGAACATAATCACTGATACACACAAAAGAGCACACAGAGGAACTCTTGAAAATTATAATTAAATAAAGACAATATACTACTGGCCAAACATGAAGAAACAAATTTCTTCATATACATACAAATACCTATGTTGTTTGCAACGAAAACAAATACGATCGGAAACCAATAAAATTTCCTATAGATACTAAACCCATACCAGAAAAAGAAGGTGAACACTGTACATATAATTCCATTTCAATCTCTTTTCTAAAATATACAGTTAGGTACTTGGCCAAAACAACACTAGACATATCTGTACCGACACTTGTACGGACGATGAATTCAGCGACGAGATTTAAATACCTTAAAATATTGAAAATTGACGTGACTATTTCAAATTAATTTAAGACTGACTGACTGGGGCGCGGAATACAATGTAATTATACCTCTTTGTGGTGCATTCTGGGTTATGCTAAATGTATTGCTTTACTTGAGTCACAAAGATTAATTTATGATTAAAATTGATCCTATTCCAACTTATGGACAATTTATAAAGAGGGAGAGGAAATACATATATCAAAAACTGATATAAGTAAGGAAGATGTAAATGACATTGTTCTTAATCGTCTGATAAACTCAACATTCGGGCCATAAAGGTAAAACAAGGAAACATAATAATTAATGTAGAAATAATTATATTGAACAAAGAAAGAGAAGAAAGTATTTCGTACATTCGTATATAAGGAAAAGGATGCTAAAAACAAAGAAAGATAAGAATGCCTAAGGGTCACTGTTTCCCCGAAAAGTTAATGGAAATAAAGACAAACTTCGTTCCTTTACAATTTAAATCATTATATGAACATTGACAAGTTTAAGGACCAGTTGGCACTAGGGGTGGCGTTCCTTTTCGCAAACCAACATCCCTCCACAGCGTGAACAAAGTTCTCAATTGTACTTTCGTCTTGTAAATTGATCATCATCTAATAGCGTAGGTTAATTGCATTTCTCTCTTCCATAAGAAATACACAGGTTTGTGTGTTTAACATAAGAATATACGTACAGGCTATAAATGTGTATACATTGAATGTATATGTGCGTGTGTATTTTGTAGTGTCCGACCGAAGCTTCGGCCTTCGGTTCGGCCGAATTCGGCCAAAAAAGCAACATTCGGCCAAACCTTCGGCTTCGGCCATTTTAGACCGAAGTTTTGGCCGAAGCCGAAGAATCTGTTTATTATATCGAGCATCGTACTAGGCGCCAGAAAAAATTTCAATTTTTAAAATTTTTGAATACCGAAGAAAAGATTGCAATCTTTTCTTCGGTAGGTATTCAAAATTTTCAAAACACATGTGTGCCATCATAGTAGGCGCCGAACAAAATTTCAATTTTTGAATTTTGCCTGACACCTTTTGCGCATCGTTTGTGGAAAGGAGAATTCTTGACTTTTTTCAACCTTAGGCTTCGGCTTCGGCCGAAGATTTTCTTTCAGCCTAATAATTAGGCTTCGGCTATAAAATATTAATAGATACTGGAGCAACATCTTGTTATACGTCAATTCAAAAATAAATATTACATTGCCATTCCGTGGCAGAAATAAAAACTAATATAGAATCACCAATATGGACAAAACAGTATCCATATCCATTAAGTGCTTCAGAATTTATAAACAAGGAAATAAGTAAAATGCTAAAAGATAATATAATTAGGCCAAGTAAAAGTCCATATTCAAGTCAAGTGTGGGTAGTACCAAAAAAAGGGTTCAACGAAGATGGAACACCTAAGAGCAGGTTAGTCATCGACTTTAAGAAACTCAATGAACACACTATAAGTGACAAATATCCAATCCCAGACACAAATGTTATTTTAAGCAATTTGGGAAAATCTAAATACTTTTCAACGATAGATTTAGAAAGTGTATTTCATCAGATATTAATGAAAGAATCTGATATTCAAAAGACATCATTTTCCGTGAATAATTGTAAATACGAATATAAACGCTTGCCTTTTGGTCTAAAGAACGCACCTTCTATATTCCAAAGAGCTATGGATGATATTCTTAAGCCATACATCGGAAAATTCTGTCATGTATACATTGACGACATTATAGTTTTTTTTTCAAAAAATATCGAGGAACATACTCAACACCTGAATGAAATAATAAAAATATTGAAAGAAGCAAATATGAAAATATCATTAGAAAAATCTAAATTCTATCAAACTGAGGTGGAATTTTTGGGTTATGTTATCAGTGAGAATATAATTACTACCGATCCCAAGAAAATGACCACAATTAAAGAATATCCAGAACCAGAAACTCTTAGACAATTAAGAAGCTTCTTAGGAATGACAGGGTACTATCGTAAATTTATACAAAACTATGCTCAGATAACTAAACCCTTAACAATTCATTTAAATGGTGAAAATGGGAAGATATCAAAGAACCAGAGTAAGAAATGTAATATAAACATTGAAAATGAGGGTAGAAAAGCATTTAATGAACTAAAAGAATATTTAGTCCAAAATGTAAGGTTGACACAACCAGATTTTAAGAAAAAATTTATATGAACTACTGATGCCAGTAATGATGCAATCGGCAAGGTATTGTCACAAGATGACAAACCAATTATATTCATTTAGAAAACGCTGAATAAAACAAAGACAAATTATGCAACAAACGAAAAAGAACTTTTCGCTATAGCATATGCCTTAAAGAATTTAAGGAATTATTTGTACGGTGTTACTTACTTACTTAAGGTGGCGCTACAGTCCGGGGCGGACCTGGGCCTCAACCAACATGCGTCTCCAGCCACTTCAGTCCCTAGCTAGCTGTCTCCAGTTTCGCACGCCAAGTTGATTGAGGTCCTCACCCACCTGAGTGCGCCACCTGAGTCGCGGTCTTCCTCTACTGCGCCGTCCCTCGGGATTGGATTCGAAGACCTTCCGGGCTGGAGCGTTGATGTCCATTCGCTCTACATGACCCAGCCATCTAAGCCGTTGGACTTTTATTCTGCTAACTAGGTCAGTGTCGCTGTACAGCCCGTACAGTTCGTCGTTATATCTTCTCCTCCATTCTCCATCTATACGTACGGGACCGAAAATCACCCGAAGAATTTTCCTCTCGAAGCATCCTAAGACGTTCTCATCTTTCTTTGACAGGGCCCAGGCCTCAGCGCCATAAATGAGAACCGGGATGATGAGTGTCTTATAGATGGTGATTTTAGATGCTCGAGAGAGGACTTTACTTCTCAATTGCCTTCTAAGTCCAAAGAAGCAGCGATTTGCAAGAGTTATTCTTCGTTTGATTTCAGCGCTGGTGTCGTTGGCTGTGTTTATAGCGTTGCCTAGGTAGACAAAGTCCTTAACTATCTCGAAGTTATAGCTGTCCATGGTGACGTTTTGTCCAAGACGTCGTTGTTCAATGTCCTTTTTTGATCAGAGCATATACTTGGTCTTGCCCTCATTGACCACTAAACCCATCTTCTTCGCTTCCGTCGCAATGCTCAAAAACGCTCCACTGACATCACGCTTTGATCTTCCAATTATGTCAATATCATCTGCGTATCCGAGTAATTGGATGGACCTTTGGAAGATTGTGCCTCTAGTGTTGACGGTTGAGTTTTGCACAATTCTTTCCAGAACGATGTTGAAGAAGTCGCATGACAGTGCATCGCCTTGTCTAAAACCTTTTTTGACATCAAATGCATCGGTGAGATCTTTTCCGACCTTGATGGAGCAGCGTGCATTCTCTATTGTCATTCTGCACAAACGCATAAGTTTGACAGGGATGCCAAAACTATACATTGCTCTGTAGAGCTCTTCCCTATGGATGCTGTCTTACGCGGCTTTAAAATCGATAAATAGATGGTGGGTATCGATTTGAAGCTCCTGGGTTTTTTCCAAGATCTGCCGTAGTGTGAATATTTGGTCGATAGTGGACTTTCTTCGTCTGAAGCCACACTGATAAGGACCTATCAGGTTGTTGACGAACGGCTTCAGACGTTCACATAATACGTCAGAAAGGATCTTAAATGCAATGTTAAGGAGACTGATCCCTCTGTAGTTGGCGCAATTTAAAGAGTCTCCTTTTTTATGTACCCGGCAAACTATGCTGAGACTCCACTCATCGGGAATGCTTTCTTCCGACCATATTTTGCAGATGAGTTGGTGCATGCTCCCTACCAAGTCATCGCCTGCTGCTTTACATAGTTCGGCAGCTATGCCGTCAGCTCCAGCAGCTTTGTTTGACTTCAGTTTAGATATAGCTATCTTCACTTCGTCTAGGTCGGGTAGGCGGAATTGTTGATCTGCGTCGCCTAGGTTGAGTGGTTCTATCTCCCTTACAGCGGAATTTGGTTTGTCATCGTCGTTATATAATTTGGAGAAGTGGTCTTTCCATATTCTCAACATAGACTGCGGTTCTACTACGATCTTCCCCTGATCGTCTTTACAGGCTTTGGTTCGTGGCTGGTACCCTTGGGAGGTTTTTTTACCTTTTGGTAAAATTTACGAACCTCATTCCTGTTGTAACATCCCTCTATCTCCTCGATCGCGCGCTTCTCGTGCTCTCTTTTTTTCCATCTAAGAAGCCGGTGTTCCTCTCTCCTCTTCTGCTCGTAGAGCTCGCGAGCAGCTCTGGTCCTTCTGTGCAGCGCCGTTTTGTATGCCTCTTCTTTCGCTGCGTGCGCTTGCCGGCATTCGTCGTCAAACCAGGGGTTTCGCTGTTGTGGCCGTGTGAAACCTAGCACTTCAGAGGCGGCATCTCTGATGGCTGCAAGGCAGTGTTGCCACTGGTTATCAATGCTTAATACAGGCAGCATAGGACTCCTTAAGAGGTTACTAGAGACTCGATCGGAAAAGGACATGGCAGTCTCTTGCGATTGTAGCCGTCTAACGTCGAAACTTCTCACAGTACTTCCTTGTTTTGGCTTGGATCGGGATATCCGTAGCCGTACCTTGGCTACAACGAGGTAGTGGTCCGAGTCAATGTTGGCCCCTCGGAATGTTCGGATATCCTGTATACTGGAGAAGTGTTTGTACGGTGTTGCAGCCCTAGAAATACATACTGATCATCAACCACTTACGTACTCAGTATCAAAAAGAAATCCAAATATAAAAATGAAGCATGCATGCTACAATTGAAGAATATGCACCGAAAATTATATACAAACCAGGTAAAGATAACGTTGTCGCGGATGCACTAAGCCGACAAAACCTAAATATAATAACAAATTCAAGTCAAACTATTCATTCCACTGAAAGCAGTGATAACATACAAATAGAGACGACATCCTTGCCTGTTAATTGTTTTAAGCAACAGATAATATTAAATAAATGCAATATAAGTTCAGAAAATATTGAGACATGTTTTAATAAACTGAAGAGGTATACAATAACATATACAAACACTGATCAGGTCATCACTCTATTTAAAAAATATATAGTTCCAGGTACAGTATGTATCTATGCTTCAGATGAAGATCTATACGAAGTTAAAAGTAAACTTCTCGAAACATTTAGTAATAAATTTTTACGATCTAAAATATATGCACAGGATATACCGAACAAAGAAGACCAGTTGAACATAATCACTGATACACACAAAAGAGCACACAGAGGAACTCTTGAAAATTATAATTAAATAAAGACAATATACTACTGGCCAAACATGAAGAAACAAATTTCTTCATATACATACAAATACCTATGTTGTTTGCAACGAAAACAAATACGATCGGAAACCAATAAAATTTCCTATAGATACTAAACCCATACCAGAAAAAGAAGGTGAACACTGTACATATAATTCCATTTCAATCTCTTTTCTAAAATATACAGTTAGGTACTTGGCCAAAACAACACTAGACATATCTGTACCGACACTTGTACGGACGATGAATTCAGCGACGAGATTTAAATACCTTAAAATATTGAAAATTGACGTGACTATTTCAAATTAATTTAAGACTGACTGACTGGGGCGCGGAATACAATGTAATTATACCTCTTTGTGGTGCATTCTGGGTTATGCTAAATGTATTGCTTTACTTGAGTCACAAAGATTAATTTATGATTAAAATTGATCCTATTCCAACTTATGGACAATTTATAAAGAGGGAGAGGAAATACATATATCAAAAACTGATATAAGTAAGGAAGATGTAAATGACATTGTTCTTAATCGTCTGATAAACTCAACATTCGGGCCATAAAGGTAAAACAAGGAAACATAATAATTAATGTAGAAATAATTATATTGAACAAAGAAAGAGAAGAAAGTATTTCGTACATTCGTATATAAGGAAAAGGATGCTAAAAACAAAGAAAGATAAGAATGCCTAAGGGTCACTGTTTCCCCGAAAAGTTAATGGAAATAAAGACAAACTTCGTTCCTTTACAATTTAAAACATTATATGAACATTGACAAGTTTAAGGACCAGTTGGCACTAGGGGTGGCGTTCCTTTTCGCAAACCAACATCCCTCCACAGCGTGAACAAAGTTCTCAATTGTACTTTCGTCTTGTAAATTGATCATCATCTAATAGCGTAGGTTAATTGCATTTCTCTCTTCCATAAGAAATACACAGGTTTGTGTGTTTAACATAAGAATATACGTACAGGCTATAAATGTGTATACATTGAATGTATATGTGCGTGTGTATTTTGTAGTGTCCGACCGAAGCTTCGGCCTTCGGTTCGGCCGAATTCGGCCAAAAAAGCAACATTCGGCCAAACCTTCGGCTTCGGCCATTTTAGACCGAAGTTTTGGCCGAAGCCGAAGAATCTGTTTATTATATCGAGCATCGTACTAGGCGCCAGAAAAAATTTCAATTTTTAAAATTTTTGAATACCGAAGAAAAGATTGCAATCTTTTCTTCGGTAGGTATTCAAAATTTTCAAAACACATGTGTGCCATCATAGTAGGCGCCGAACAAAATTTCAATTTTTGAATTTTGCCTGACACCTTTTGCGCATCGTTTGTGGAAAGGAGAATTCTTGACTTTTTTCAACCTTAGGCTTCGGCTTCGGCCGAAGATTTTCTTTCAGCCTAATAATTAGGCTTCGGCTATAAAATATTAATAGATACTGGAGCAACATCTTGTTATACGTCAATTCAAAAATAAATATTACATTGCCATTCCGTGGCAGAAATAAAAACTAATATAGAATCACCAATATGGACAAAACAGTATCCATATCCATTAAGTGCTTCAGAATTTATAAACAAGGAAATAAGTAAAATGCTAAAAGATAATATAATTAGGCCAAGTAAAAGTCCATATTCAAGTCAAGTGTGGGTAGTACCAAAAAAAGGGTTTAACGAAGATGGAACACCTAAGAGCAGGTTAGTCATCGACTTTAAGAAACTCAATGAACACACTATAAGTGAAAAATATCCAATCCCAGACACAAATGTTATTTTAAGCAATTTGGGAAAATCTAAATACTTTTCAACGATAGATTTAGAAAGTGTATTTCATCAGATATTAATGAAAGAATCTGATATTCAAAAGACATCATTTTCCGTGAATAATTGTAAATACGAATATAAACGCTTGCCTTTTGGTCTAAAGAACGCACCTTCTATATTCCAAAGAGCTATGGATGATATTCTTAAGCCATACATCGGAAAATTCTGTCATGTATACATTGACGACATTATAGTTTTTTTTTCAAAAAATATCGAGGAACATACTCAACACCTGAATGAAATAATAAAAATATTGAAAGAAGCAAATATGAAAATATCATTAGAAAAATCTAAATTCTATCAAACTGAGGTGGAATTTTTGGGTTATGTTATCAGTGAGAATATAATTACTACCGATCCCAAGAAAATGACCACAATTAAAGAATATCCAGAACCAGAAACTCTTAGACAATTAAGAAGCTTCTTAGGAATGACAGGGTACTATCGTAAATTTATACAAAACTATGCTCAGATAACTAAACCCTTAACAATTCATTTAAATGGTGAAAATGGGAAGATATCAAAGAACCAGAGTAAGAAATGTAATATAAACATTGAAAATGAGGGTAGAAAAGCATTTAATGAACTAAAAGAATATTTAGTCCAAAATGTAAGGTTGACACAACCAGATTTTAAGAAAAAATTTATATGAACTACTGATGCCAGTAATGATGCAATCGGCAAGGTATTGTCACAAGATGACAAACCAATTATATTCATTTAGAAAACGCTGAATAAAACAAAGACAAATTATGCAACAAACGAAAAAGAACTTTTCGCTATAGCATATGCCTTAAAGAATTTAAGGAATTATTTGTACGGTGTTACTTACTTACTTAAGGTGGCGCTACAGTCCGGGGCGGACCTGGGCCTCAACCAACATGCGTCTCCAGCCACTTCAGTCCCTAGCTAGCTGTCTCCAGTTTCGCACGCCAAGTTGATTGAGGTCCTCACCCACCTGAGTGCGCCACCTGAGTCGCGGTCTTCCTCTACTGCGCCGTCCCTCGGGATTGGATTCGAAGACCTTCCGGGCTGGAGCGTTGATGTCCATTCGCTCTACATGACCCAGCCATCTAAGCCGTTGGACTTTTATTCTGCTAACTAGGTCAGTGTCGCTGTACAGCCCGTACAGTTCGTCGTTATATCTTCTCCTCCATTCTCCATCTATACGTACGGGACCGAAAATCACCCGAAGAATTTTCCTCTCGAAGCATCCTAAGACGTTCTCATCTTTCTTTGACAGGGCCCAGGCCTCAGCGCCATAAATGAGAACCGGGATGATGAGTGTCTTATAGATGGTGATTTTAGATGCTCGAGAGAGGACTTTACTTCTCAATTGCCTTCTAAGTCCAAAGAAGCAGCGATTTGCAAGAGTTATTCTTCGTTTGATTTCAGCGCTGGTGTCGTTGGCTGTGTTTATAGCGTTGCCTAGGTAGACAAAGTCCTTAACTACCTCGAAGTTATAGCTGTCCATGGTGACGTTTTGTCCAAGACGTCGTTGTTCAATGTCCTTTTTTGATCAGAGCATATACTTGGTCTTGCCCTCATTGACCACTAAACCCATCTTCTTCGCTTCCGCCGCAATGCTCAAAAACGCTCCACTGACATCACGCTTTGATCTTCCAATTATGTCAATATCATCTGCGTATCCGAGTAATTGGATGGACCTTTGGAAGATTGTGCCTCTAGTGTTGACGGTTGAGTTTTGCACAATTCTTTCCCGAACGATGTTGAAGAAGTCGCATGACAGTGCATCGCCTTGTCTAAAACCTTTTTTGACATCAAATGCATCGGTGAGATCTTTTCCGACCTTGATGGAGCAGCGTGCATTCTCTATTGTCATTCTGCACAAACGCATAAGTTTGACAGGGATGCCAAAACTATACATTGCTCTGTAGAGCTCTTCCCTATGGATGCTGTCTTACGCGGCTTTAAAATCGATAAATAGATGGTGGGTATCGATTTGAAGCTCCTGGGTTTTTTCCAAGATCTGCCGTAGTGTGAATATTTGGTCGATAGTGGACTTTCCTCGTCTGAAGCCACACTGATAAGGACCTATCAGGTTGTTGACGAACGGCTTCAGACGTTCACATAATACGGCAGAAAGGATCTTAAATGCAATGTTAAGGAGACTGATCCCTCTGTAGTTGGCGCAATTTAAAGGGTCTCCTTTTTTATGTACCCGGCAAACTATGCTGAGACTCCACTCATCGGGAATGCTTTCTTCCGACCATATTTTGCAGATGAGTTGGTGCATGCTCCCTACCAAGTCATCGCCTGCTGCTTTACATAGTTCGGCAGCTATGCCGTCAGCTCCAGCAGCTTTGTTTGACTTCAGTTTAGATATAGCTATCTTCACTTCGTCTAGGTCGGGTAGGCGGAATTGTTGATCTGCGTCGCCTAGGTTGAGTGGTTCTATCTCCCTTACAGCGGAATTCGGTTTGTCATCGTCGTTATATAATTTGGAGAAGTGGTCTTTCCATATTCTCAACATAGACTGCGGTTCTACTACGATCTTCCCCTGATCGTCTTTACAGGCTTTGGTTCGTGGCTGGTACCCTTGGGAGGTTTTTTTTACCTTTTGGTAAAATTTACGAACCTCATTCCTGTTGTAACATCCCTCTATCTCCTCGATCGCGCGCTTCTCGTGCTCTCTTTTTTTCCATCTAAGAAGCCGGTGTTCCTCTCTCCTCTTCTGCTCGTAGAGCTCGCGAGCAGCTCTGGTCCTTCTGTGCAGCGCCGTTTTGTATGCCTCTTCTTTCGCTGCGTGCGCTTGCCGGCATTCGTCGTCAAACCAGGGGTTTCGCTGTTGTGGCCGTGTGAAACCTAGCACTTCAGAGGCGGCATCTCTGATGGCTGCAAGGCAGTGTTTCCACTGGTTATCAATGCTTAATACAGGCAGCATAGGACTCCTTAAGAGGTTACTAGAGACTCGATCGGAAAAGGGCATGGCAGTCTCTTGCGATTGTAGCCGTCTAACGTCGAAACTTCTCACAGTACTTCCTTGTTTTGGCTTGGATCGGGATATCCGTACCCGTACCTTGGCTACAACGAGGTAGTGGTCCGAGTCAATGTTGGCCCCTCGGAATGTTCGGATATCCTGTATACTGGAGAAGTGTTTGTACGGTGTTGCAGCCCTAGAAATACATACTGATCATCAACCACTTACGTACTCAGTATCAAAAAGAAACCCAAATATAAAAATGAAGCATGCATGCTATAATTGAAGAATATGCACCGAAAATTATATACAAACCAGGTAAAGATAACGTTGTCGCGGATGCACTAAGCCGACAAAACCTAAATATAATAACAAATTCAAGTCAAACTATTCATTCCACTGAAAGCAGTGATAACATACAAATAGAGACGACATCCTTGCCTGTTAATTGTTTTTAGCAACAGATAATATTAAATAAATGCAATATAAGTTCAGAAAATATTGAGACATGTTTTAATAAACTAAAGAGGTATACAATAACATATACAAACACTGATCAGGTCATCACTCTATTTAAAAAATATATAGTTCCAGGTACAGTATGTATCTATGCTTCAGATGAAGATCTATACGAAGTTAAAAGTAAACTTCTCGAAACATTTAGTAATAAATTTTTACGATCTAAAATATATGCACAGGATATACCGAACAAAGAAGACCAGTTGAACATAATCACTGATACACACAAAAGAGCACACAGAGGAACTCTTGAAAATTATAATTAAATAAAGACAATATACTACTGGCCAAACATGAAGAAACAAATTTCTTCATATACATACAAATACCTATGTTGTTTGCAACGAAAACAAATACGATCGGAAACCAATAAAATTTCCTATAGATACTAAACCCATACCAGAAAAAGAAGGTGAACACTGTACATATAATTCCATTTCAATCTCTTTTCTAAAATATACAGTTAGGTACTTGGCCAAAACAACACTAGACATATCTGTACCGACACTTGTACGGACGATGAATTCAGCGACGAGATTTAAATACCTTAAAATATTGAAAATTGACGTGACTATTTCAAATTAATTTAAGACTGACTGACTGGGGCGCGGAATACAATGTAATTATACCTCTTTGTGGTGCATTCTGGGTTATGCTAAATGTATTGCTTTACTTGAGTCACAAAGATTAATTTATGATTAAAATTGATCCTATTCCAACTTATGGACAATTTATAAAGAGGGAGAGGAAATACATATATCAAAAACTGATATAAGTAAGGAAGATGTAAATGACATTGTTCTTAATCGTCTGATAAACTCAACATTCGGGCCATAAAGGTAAAACAAGGAAACATAATAATTAATGTAGAAATAATTATATTGAACAAAGAAAGAGAAGAAAGTATTTCGTACATTCGTATATAAGGAAAAGGATGCTAAAAACAAAGAAAGATAAGAATGCCTAAGGGTCACTGTTTCCCCGAAAAGTTAATGGAAATAAAGACAAACTTCGTTCCTTTACAATTTAAAACATTATATGAACATTGACAAGTTTAAGGACCAGTTGGCACTAGGGGTGGCGTTCCTTTTCGCAAACCAACATCCCTCCACAGCGTGAACAAAGTTCTCAATTGTACTTTCGTCTTGTAAATTGATCATCATCTAATAGCGTAGGTTAATTGCATTTCTCTCTTCCATAAGAAATACACAGGTTTGTGTGTTTAACATAAGAATATACGTAGATACAGGCTATAAATGTGTATACATTGAATGTATATGTGCGTGTGTATTTTGTAGTGTCCGACCGAAGCTTCGGCCTTCGGTTCGGCCGAATTCGGCCAAAAAAGCAACATTCGGCCAAACCTTCGGCTTCGGCCATTTTAGACCGAAGTTTTGGCCGAAGCCGAAGAATCTGTTTATTATATCGAGCATCGTACTAGGCGCCAGAAAAAATTTCAATTTTTAAAATTTTTGAATACCGAAGAAAAGATTGCAATCTTTTCTTCGGTAGGTATTCAAAATTTTCAAAACACATGTGTGCCATCATAGTAGGCGCCGAACAAAATTTCAATTTTTGAATTTTGCCTGACACCTTTTGCGCATCGTTTGTGGAAAGGAGAATTCTTGACTTTTTTCAACCTTAGGCTTCGGCTTCGGCCGAAGATTTTCTTTCAGCCTAATAATTAGGCTTCGGCTATAAAATATTAATAGATACTGGAGCAACATCTTGTTATACGTCAATTCAAAAATAAATATTACATTGCCATTCCGTGGCAGAAATAAAAACTAATATAGAATCACCAATATGGACAAAACAGTATCCATATCCATTAAGTGCTTCAGAATTTATAAACAAGGAAATAAGTAAAATGCTAAAAGATAATATAATTAGGCCAAGTAAAAGTCCATATTCAAGTCAAGTGTGGGTAGTACCAAAAAAAGGGTTCAACGAAGATGGAACACCTAAGAGCAGGTTAGTCATCGACTTTAAGAAACTCAATGAACACACTATAAGTGACAAATATCCAATCCCAGACACAAATGTTATTTTAAGCAATTTGGGAAAATCTAAATACTTTTCAACGATAGATTTAGAAAGTGTATTTCATCAGATATTAATGAAAGAATCTGATATTCAAAAGACATCATTTTCCGTGAATAATTGTAAATACGAATATAAACGCTTGCCTTTTGGTCTAAAGAACGCACCTTCTATATTCCAAAGAGCTATGGATGATATTCTTAAGCCATACATCGGAAAATTCTGTCATGTATACATTGACGACATTATAGTTTTTTTTTCAAAAAATATCGAGGAACATACTCAACACCTGAATGAAATAATAAAAATATTGAAAGAAGCAAATATGAAAATATCATTAGAAAAATCTAAATTCTATCAAACTGAGGTGGAATTTTTGGGTTATGTTATCAGTGAGAATATAATTACTACCGATCCCAAGAAAATGACCACAATTAAAGAATATCCAGAACCAGAAACTCTTAGACAATTAAGAAGCTTCTTAGGAATGACAGGGTACTATCGTAAATTTATACAAAACTATGCTCAGATAACTAAACCCTTAACAATTCATTTAAATGGTGAAAATGGGAAGATATCAAAGAACCAGAGTAAGAAATGTAATATAAACATTGAAAATGAGGGTAGAAAAGCATTTAATGAACTAAAAGAATATTTAGTCCAAAATGTAAGGTTGACACAACCAGATTTTAAGAAAAAATTTATATGAACTACTGATGCCAGTAATGATGCAATCGGCAAGGTATTGTCACAAGATGACAAACCAATTATATTCATTTAGAAAACGCTGAATAAAACAAAGACAAATTATGCAACAAACGAAAAAGAACTTTTCGCTATAGCATATGCCTTAAAGAATTTAAGGAATTATTTGTACGGTATTACTTACTTACTTAAGGTGGCGCTACAGTCCGGGGCGGACCTGGGCCTCAACCAACATGCGTCTCCAGCCACTTCAGTCCCTAGCTAGCTGTCTCCAGTTTCGCACGCCAAGTTGATTGAGGTCCTCACCCACCTGAGTGCGCCACCTGAGTCGCGGTCTTCCTCTACTGCGCCGTCCCTCGGGATTGGATTCGAAGACCTTCCGGGCTGGAGCGTTGATGTCCATTCGCTCTACATGACCCAGCCATCTAAGCCGTTGGACTTTTATTCTGCTAACTAGGTCAGTGTCGCTGTACAGCCCGTACAGTTCGTCGTTATATCTTCTCCTCCATTCTCCATCTATACGTACGGGACCGAAAATCACCCGAAGAATTTTCCTCTCGAAGCATCCTAAGACGTTCTCATCTTTCTTTGACAGGGCCCAGGCCTCAGCGCCATAAATGAGAACCGGGATGATGAGTGTCTTATAGATGGTGATTTTAGATGCTCGAGAGAGGACTTTACTTCTCAATTGCCTTCTAAGTCCAAAGAAGCAGCGATTTGCAAGAGTTATTCTTCGTTTGATTTCAGCGCTGGTGTCGTTGGCTGTGTTTATAGCGTTGCATAGGTAGACAAAGTCCTTAACTACCTCGAAGTTATAGCTGTCCATGGTGACGTTTTGTCCAAGACGTCGTTGTTCAATGTCCTTTTTTGATCAGAGCATATACTTGGTCTTGCCCTCATTGACCACTAAACCCATCTTCTTCGCTTCCGCCGCAATGCTCAAAAACGCTCCACTGACATCACGCTTTGATCTTCCAATTATGTCAATATCATCTGCGTATCCGAGTAATTGGATGGACCTTTGGAAGATTGTGCCTCTAGTGTTGACGGTTGAGTTTTGCACAATTCTTTCCCGAACGATGTTGAAGAAGTCGCATGACAGTGCATCGCCTTGTCTAAAACCTTTTTTGACATCAAATGCATCGGTGAGATCTTTTCCGACCTTGATGGAGCAGCGTGCATTCTCTATTGTCATTCTGCACAAACGCATAAGTTTGACAGGGATGCCAAAACTATACATTGCTCTGTAGAGCTCTTCCCTATGGATGCTGTCTTACGCGGCTTTAAAATCGATAAATAGATGGTGGGTATCGATTTGAAGCTCCTGGGTTTTTTCCAAGATCTGCCGTAGTGTGAATATTTGGTCGATAGTGGACTTTCCTCGTCTGAAGCCACACTGATAAGGACCTATCAGGTTGTTGACGAACGGCTTCAGACGTTCACATAATACGGCAGAAAGGATCTTAAATGCAATGTTAAGGAGACTGATCCCTCTGTAGTTGGCGCAATTTAAAGGGTCTCCTTTTTTATGTACCCGGCAAACTATGCTGAGACTCCACTCATCGGGAATGCTTTCTTCCGACCATATTTTGCAGATGAGTTGGTGCATGCTCCCTACCAAGTCATCGCCTGCTGCTTTACATAGTTCGGCAGCTATGCCGTCAGCTCCAGCAGCTTTGTTTGACTTCAGTTTAGATATAGCTATCTTCACTTCGTCTAGGTCGGGTAGGCGGAATTGTTGATCTGCGTCGCCTAGGTTGAGTGGTTCTATCTCCCTTACAGCGGAATTCGGTTTGTCATCGTCGTTATATAATTTGGAGAAGTGGTCTTTCCATATTCTCAACATAGACTGCGGTTCTACTACGATCTTCCCCTGATCGTCTTTACAGGCTTTGGTTCGTGGCTGGTACCCTTGGGAGGTTTTTTTTACCTTTTGGTAAAATTTACGAACCTCATTCCTGTTGTAACATCCCTCTATCTCCTCGATCGCGCGCTTCTCGTGCTCTCTTTTTTTCCATCTAAGAAGCCGGTGTTCCTCTCTCCTCTTCTGCTCGTAGAGCTCGCGAGCAGCTCTGGTCCTTCTGTGCAGCGCCGTTTTGTATGCCTCTTCTTTCGCTGCGTGCGCTTGCCGGCATTCGTCGTCAAACCAGGGGTTTCGCTGTTGTGGCCGTGTGAAACCTAGCACTTCAGAGGCGGCATCTCTGATGGCTGCAAGGCAGTGTTTCCACTGGTTATCAATGCTTAATACAGGCAGCATAGGACTCCTTAAGAGGTTACTAGAGACTCGATCGGAAAAGGACATGGCAGTCTCTTGCGATTGTAGCCGTCTAACGTCGAAACTTCTCACAGTACTTCCTTGTTTTGGCTTGGATCGGGATATCCGTACCCGTACCTTGGCTACAACGAGGTAGTGGTCCGAGTCAATGTTGGCCCCTCGGAATGTTCGGATATCCTGTATACTGGAGAAGTGTTTGTACGGTGTTGCAGCCCTAGAAATACATACTGATCATCAACCACTTACGTACTCAGTATCAAAAAGAAACCCAAATATAAAAATGAAGCATGCATGCTATAATTGAAGAATATGCACCGAAAATTATATACAAACCAGGTAAAGATAACGTTGTCGCGGATGCACTAAGCCGACAAAACCTAAATATAATAACAAATTCAAGTCAAACTATTCATTCCACTGAAAGCAGTGATAACATACAAATAGAGACGACATCCTTGCCTGTTAATTGTTTTAAGCAACAGATAATATTAAATAAATGCAATATAAGTTCAGAAAATATTGAGACATGTTTTAATAAACTAAAGAGGTATACAATAACATATACAAACACTGATCAGGTCATCACTCTATTTAAAAAATATATAGTTCCAGGTACAGTATGTATCTATGCTTCAGATGAAGATCTATACGAAGTTAAAAGTAAACTTCTCGAAACATTTAGTAATAAATTTTTACGATCTAAAATATATGCACAGGATATACCGAACAAAGAAGACCAGTTGAACATAATCACTGATACACACAAAAGAGCACACAGAGGAACTCTTGAAAATTATAATTAAATAAAGACAATATACTACTGGCCAAACATGAAGAAACAAATTTTTTCATATACATACAAATACCTATGTTGTTTGCAACGAAAACAAATACGATCGGAAACCAATAAAATTTCCTATAGAAACTAAACCCATACCAGAAAAAGAAGGTGAACACTGTACATATAATTCCATTTCAATCTCTTTTCTAAAATATACAGTTAGGTACTTGGCCAAAACAACACTAGACATATCTGTACCGACACTTGTACGGACGATGAATTCAGCGACGAGATTTAAATACCTTAAAATATTGAAAATTGACGTGACTATTTCAAATTAATTTAAGACTGACTGACTGGGGCGCGGAATACAATGTAATTATACCTCTTTGTGGTGCATTCTGGGTTATGCTAAATGTATTGCTTTACTTGAGTCACAAAGATTAATTTATGATTAAAATTGATCCTATTCCAACTTATGGACAATTTATAAAGAGGGAGAGGAAATACATATATCAAAAGCTGATATAAGTAAGGAAGATGTAAATGACATTGTTCTTAATCGTCTGATAAACTCAACATTCGGGCCATAAAGGTAAAACAAGGAAACATAATAATTAATGTAGAAATAATTATATTGAACAAAGAAAGAGAAGAAAGTATTTCGTACATTCGTATATAAGGAAAAGGATGCTAAAAACAAAGAAAGATAAGAATGCCTAAGGGTCACTGTTTCCCCGAAAAGTTAATGGAAATAAAGACAAACTTCGTTCCTTTACAATTTAAAACATTATATGAACATTGACAAGTTTAAGGACCAGTTGGCACTAGGGGTGGCGTTCCTTTTCGCAAACCAACATCCCTCCACAGCGTGAACAAAGTTCTCAATTGTACTTTCGTCTTGTAAATTGATCATCATCTAATAGCGTAGGTTAATTGCATTTCTCTCTTCCATAAGAAATACACAGGTTTGTGTGTTTAACATAAGAATATACGTACAGGCTATAAATGTGTATACATTGAATGTATATGTGCGTGTGTATTTTGTAGTGTCCGACCGAAGCTTCGGCTTCGGCCTTCGGTTCGGCCGAATTCGGCCAAAAAAACAACATTCGGCCAAACCTTCGGCTTCGGCCATTTTAGGCCGAAGTTTTGGCCGAAGCCGAAGAATCTGTTTATTATATCGAGCATCGTACTAGGCGCCAGAAAAAATTTCAATTTTTAAAATTTTTGAATACCGAAGAAAAGATTGCAATCTTTTCTTCGGTAGGTATTCAAAATTTTCAAAACATATGTGTGCCATCATAGTAGGCGCCGAACAAAATTTCAATTTTTGAATTTTGCCTGACACCTTTTGCGCATCGTTTGTGGAAAGGAGAATTCTTGACTTTTTTCAACCTTAGGCTTCGGCTTCGGCCGAAGATTTTCTTTCAGCCTAATAATTAGGCTTCGGCTATAAAATATTAATAGATACTGGACATCTATATTGTTATACGTCAATTCAAAAATAAATATTACATTGCCATTCCGTGGCAGAAATAAAAACTAATATAGAATCACCAATATGGACAAAACAGTATCCATATCCATTAAGTGCTTCAGAATTTATAAACAAGGAAATAAGTAAAATGCTAAAAGATAATATAATTAGGCCAAGTAAAAGTCCATATTCAAGTCAAGTGTGGGTAGTACCAAAAAAAGGGTTCAACGAAGATGGAACACCTAAGAGCAGGTTAGTCATCGACTTTAAGAAACTCAATGAACACACTATAAGTGACAAATATCCAATCCCAGACACAAATGTTATTTTAAGCAATTTGGGAAAATCTAAATACTTTTCAACGATAGATTTAGAAAGTGTATTTCATCAGATATTAATGAAAGAATCTGATATTCAAAAGACATCATTCCGTGAATAATTGTAAATACGAATATAAACGCTTGCCTTTTGGTCTAAAGAACGCACCTTCTATATTCCAAAGAGCTATGGATGATATTCTTAAGCCATACATCGGAAAATTCTGTCATGTATACATTGACGACATTATAGTTTTTTTTTCAAAAAATATCGAGGAACATACTCAACACCTGAATGAAATAATACAAATATTGAAAGAAGCAAATATGAAAATATCATTAGAAAAATCTAAATTCTATCAAACTGAGGTGGAATTTTTGGGTTATGTTATCAGTGAGAATATAATTACTACCGATCCCAAGAAATTGACCACAATTAAAGAATATCCGACCAGAAACTCTTAGACAATTAAGAAGCTTCTTAGGAATGACAGGGTACTATCGTAAATTTATACAAAACTATGCTCAGATAACTAAACCCTTAACAATTCATTTAAATGGTGAAAATGGGAAGATATCAAAGAACCAGAGTAAGAAATGTAATATAAACATTGAAAATGAGGGTAGAAAAGCATTTAATAAACTAAAAGAATGTTTAGTCCAAAATGTAAGGTTGACACAACCAGATTTTAAGAAAAAATTTATATGAACTACTGATGCCAGTAATGATGCAATCGGCAAGGTATTGTCACAAGATGACAAACCAATTATATTCATTTAGAAAACGCTGAATAAAACAAAGACAAATTATGCAACAAACGAAAAAGAACTTTTCGCTATAGCATATGCCTTAAAGAATTTAAGGAATTATTTGTACGGTGTTACTTACTTACTTAAGGTGGCGCTACAGTCCGGGGCGGACCTGGGCCTCAACCAACATGCGTCTCCAGCCACTTCAGTCCCTAGCTAGCTGTCTCCAGTTTCGCACGCCAAGTTGATTGAGGTCCTCACCCACCTGAGTGCGCCACCTGAGTCGCGGTCTTCCTCTACTGCGCCGTCCCTCGGGATTGGATTCGAAGACCTTCCGGGCTGGAGCGTTGATGTCCATTCGCTCTACATGACCCAGCCATCTAAGCCGTTGGACTTTTATTCTGCTAACTAGGTCAGTGTCGCTGTACAGCCCGTACAGTTCGTCGTTATATCTTCTCCTCCATTCTCCATCTATACGTACGGGACCGAAAATCACCCGAAGAATTTTCCTCTCGAAGCATCCTAAGACGTTCTCATCTTTCTTTGACAGGGCCCAGGCCTCAGCGCCATAAATGAGAACCGGGATGATGAGTGTCTTATAGATGGTGATTTTAGATGCTCGAGAGAGGACTTTACTTCTCAATTGCCTTCTAAGTCCAAAGAAGCAGCGATTTGCAAGAGTTATTCTTCGTTTGATTTCAGCGCTGGTGTCGTTGGCTATGTTTATAGCGTTGCCTAGGTAGACAAAGTCCTTAACTACCTCGAAGTTATAGCTGTCCATGGTGACGTTTTGTCCAAGACGTCGTTGTTCAATGTCCTTTTTTGATCAGAGCATATACTTGGTCTTGCCCTCATTGACCACTAAACCCATCTTCTTCGCTTCCGTCGCAATGCTCAAAAACGCTCCACTGACATCACGCTTTGATCTTCCAATTATGTCAATATCATCTGCGTATCCGAGTAATTGGATGGACCTTTGGAAGATTGTGCCTCTAGTGTTGACGGTTGAGTTTTGCACAATTCTTTCCAGAACGATGTTGAAGAAGTCGCATGACAGTGCATCGCCTTGTCTAAAACCTTTTTTGACATCAAATGCATCGGTGAGATCTTTTCCGACCTTGATGAAGCAGCGTGCATTCTCTATTGTCATTCTGCACAAACGCATAAGTTTGACAGGGATGCCAAAACTATACATTGCTCTGTAGAGCTCTTCCCTATGGATGCTGTCTTACGCGGCTTTAAAATCGATAAATAGATGGTGGGTATCGATTTGAAGCTCCTGGGTTTTTTCCAAGATCTGCCGTAGTGTAAATATTTGGTCGATAGTGGACTTTCCTCGTCTGAAGCCACACTGATAAGGACCTATCAGGTTGTTGACGAACGGCTTCAGACGTTCACATAATACGGCAGAAAGGATCTTAAATGCAATGTTAAGGAGACTGATCCCTCTGTAGTTGGCGCAATTTAAAGGGTCTAAGGAGACTGATCCCTCTGTAGTTGGCGCAATTTAAAGGGTCTCCTTTTTTATGTACCCGGCAAACTATGCTGAGACTCCACTCATCGGGAATGCTTTCTTCCGACCATATTTTGCAGATGAGTTGGTGCATGCTCCCTACCAAGTCATCGCCTGCTGCTTTACATAGTTCGGCAGCTATGCCGTCAGCTCCAGCAGCTTTGTTTGACTTCAGTTTAGATATAGCTATCTTCACTTCGTCTAGGTCGGGTAGGCGGAATTGTTGATCTGCGTCGCCTAGGTTGAGTGGTTCTATCTCCCTTACAGCGGAATTCGGTTTGTCATCGTCGTTATATAATTTGGAGAAGTGGTCTTTCCATATTCTCAACATAGACTGCGGTTCTACTACGATCTTCCCCTGATCGTCTTTACAGGCTTTTGTTCGTGGCTGGTACCCTTAGGAGGTTTTTTTTACCTTTTGGTAAAATTTACGAACCTCATTCCTGTTGTAACATCCCTCTATCTCCTCGATCGCGCGCTTCTCGTGCTCTCTTTTTTTCCATCTAAGAAGCCGGTGTTCCTCTCTCCTCTTCTGCTCGTAGAGCTCGCGAGCAGCTCTGGTCCTTCTGTGCAGCGCCGTTTTGTATGCCTCTTCTTTCGCTGCGTGCGCTTGCCGGCATTCGTCGTCAAACCAGGGGTTTCGCTGTTGTGGCCGTGTGAAACCTAGCACTTCAGAGGCGGCATCTCTGATGGCTGCAAGGCAGTGTTTCCACTGGTTATCAATGCTTAATACAGGCAGCATAGGACTCCTTAAGAGGTTACTAGAGACTCGATCGGAAAAGGACATGGCAGTCTCTTGCGATTGTAGCCGTCTAACGTCGAAACTTCTCACAGTACTTCCTTGTTTTGGCTTGGATCGGGATATCCGTACCCGTACCTTGGCTACAACGAGGTAGTGGTCCGAGTCAATGTTGGCCCCTCGGAATGTTCGGATATCCTGTATACTGGAGAAGTGTTTGTACGGTGTTGCAGCCCTAGAAATACATACTGATCATCAACCACTTACGTACTCAGTATCAAAAAGAAACCCAAATATAAAAATGAAGCATGCATGCTATAATTGAAGAATATGCACCGAAAATTATATACAAACCAGGTAAAGATAACGTTGTCGCGGATGCACTAAGCCGACAAAACCTAAATATAATAACAAATTCAAGTCAAACTATTCATTCCACTGAAAGCAGTGATAACATACAAATAGAGACGACATCCTTGCCTGTTAATTGTTTTAAGCAACAGATAATATTAAATAAATGCAATATAAGTTCAGAAAATATTGAGACATGTTTTAATAAACTGAAGAGGTATACAATAACATATACAAACACTGATCAGGTCATCACTCTATTTAAAAAATATATAGTTCCAGGTACAGTATGTATCTATGCTTCAGATGAAGATCTATACGAAGTTAAAAGTAAACTTCTCGAAACATTTAGTAATAAATTTTTACGATCTAAAATATATGCACAGGATATACCGAACAAAGAAGACCAGTTGAACATAATCACTGATACACACAAAAGAGCACACAGAGGAACGGAACTCTTGAAAATTATAATTAAATAAAGACAAAGACAAGACTGGCCAAACATGAAGAAACAAATTTCTTCATATACATACAAATACCTATGTTGTTTGCAACGAAAACAAATACGATCGGAAACCAATAAAATTTCCTATAGATACTAAACCCATACCAGAAAAAGAAGGTGAACACTGTACATATAATTCCATTTCAATCTCTTTTCTAAAATATACAGTTAGGTACTTGGCCAAAACAACACTAGACATATCTGTACCGACACTTGTACGGACGATGAATTCAGCGACGAGATTTAAATACCTTAAAATATTGAAAATTGACGTGACTATTTCAAATTAATTTAAGACTGACTGACTGGGGCGCGGAATACAATGTAATTATACCTCTTTGTGGTGCATTCTGGGTTATGCTAAATGTATTGCTTTACTTGAGTCACAAAGATTAATTTATGATTAAAATTGATCCTATTCCAACTTATGGACAATTTATAAAGAGGGAGAGGAAATACATATATCAAAAACTGATATAAGTAAGGAAGATGTAAATGACATTGTTCTTAATCGTCTGATAAACTCAACATTCGGGCCATAAAGGTAAAACAAGGAAACATAATAATTAATGTAGAAATAATTATATTGAACAAAGAAAGAGAAGAAAGTATTTCGTACATTCGTATATAAGGAAAAGGATGCTAAAAACAAAGAAAGATAAGAATGCCTAAGGGTCACTGTTTCCCCGAAAAGTTAATGGAAATAAAGACAAACTTCGTTCCTTTACAATTTAAAACATTATATGAACATTGACAAGTTTAAGGACCAGTTGGCACTAGGGGTGGCGTTCCTTTTCGCAAACCAAAATCCCTCCACAGCGTGAACAAAGTTCTCAATTGTACTTTCGTCTTGTAAATTGATCATCATCTAATAGCGTAGGTTAATTGCATTTCTCTCTTCCATAAGAAATACACAGGTTTGTGTGTTTAACATAAGAATATACGTACAGGCTATAAATGTGTATACATTGAATGTATATGTGCGTGTGTATTTTGTAGTGTCCGACCGAAGCTTCGGCTTCGGCCTTCGGTTCGGCCGAATTCGGCCAAAAAAACAACATTCGGCCAAACCTTCGGCTTCGGCCATTTTAGGCCGAAGTTTTGGCCGAAGCCGAAGAATCTGTTTATTATATCGAGCATCGTACTAGGCGCCAGAAAAAATTTCAATTTTTAAAATGTTTGAATACCGAAGAAAAGATTGCAATCTTTTCTTCGGTAGGTATTCAAAATTTTCAAAACACATGTGTGCCATCATAGTAGGCGCCGAACAAAATTTCAATTTTTGAATTTTGCCTGACACCTTTTGCGCATCGTTTGTGGAAAGGAGAATTCTTGACTTTTTTCAACCTTAGGCTTCGGCTTCGGCCGAAGATTTTCTTTCAGCCTAATAATTAGGCTTCGGCTTCGGCTAAAAATCGACCTTCGGTCGGACACTAGTATTTTGTATCTCCATTGAGTAAAATTTCAATCGTTGCTAACTAAAGGTCCCTTATTAGTTTCGCAAAAAAAATATTTTTTTATTATGATATTAGTGGACTGTATTATTATTTTAATTTTTTTTGTTTTTATTAAATTAATCGACAATAATGGCTGAATCACAAACACGCTTCAGCTTCGGCTTCGTCTGCGTTACGGTGGGCCTGCTCAGGGCCGTCGAGAGGAATTCCGGGCCCGGGACGGAAAAATCTCGGGCCCCCCCATATTTAGCATTTTTTCTTAAAGTTCATGCCTACTGATATGGTACGCTCTAATTTCAATTACGAATAGCATGAAATTGGTTGGAATTAACAAAAATAATCAAAATTAACCGAAAAAAGTGTTAATCATCAAATCAATCTTACGGGTATCATCCAGTTTAGTTGAAATGGAGGATGGATAGAAAATAATTCTACATGCGATTAGATCAGAATCCGAACAGAATCATACATTCAATTCGATATTGCCAACGACATGTAAGTAACTGATAATACGGTCGATTAACTATTAAAAAAATAGTATGAAGATCTATTACCTACTATGAAAATAAAATAGAGCGAAGTAAAAATATTTGAAATTTGTCTTTAAAAAAAAACTAAGTATTTTAAAAGTTTTACATTAAATACTCTTTATTGTTTTTCTTTATATTAAAATATTATTACAATGTTTTATTAGAGTGAGTTTGCATTCAATGAAATATTTTCTTTTGGCAAACGAGCTTTCTGAGCAGCAAAACAACTTATAATTGCATCGAAATTCAATTTCCTTGCCAAAGGTGCTTCGATGCATAGTGTAGCAAGTCTGGAAACACGATCTTGTGATGAGCACGAACGATGAAACTTCTTTGTTCTGGCAAGGACGCTAAATGAACGTTCGGCACTAGCTACGGTTACAGGTAAGGTGGAACACCCACGGAGAGCAACACAAATGTTGGGGAAAATCGTCTCCAAGTTCTGGAAATAAATAGCATTGAACAAACTCAATGGCAGAAGTTCTGCTTTGAAATTGGCTTCATAAATGGGTTTTCTCAAGTTCGTCCATTGTTGAAAATTGTCATAAAAATGAAAATGTAGCATTCAAATTTTTCATCGTATCGAACCGACGAGAAATTCCAGATATAATTGAATCAACTATGACGTAAAAGGTGGTTCTCTTGAAATTTATTTCTTCGTCTGTTTCTATTTGCTTTCCAGCTCCTCGGTTTTCTTCAAAATGTCTCTTTAACTGCCTTTTTCGGTTCGATGGAAACGATTCTTTAACATCCACCAATCCAGTAGCAACTGCTTTGCATTCAGATAAAAATTGATCTCATCCGTTTCGAATAATGTTCAAATCGAAGATCAAGTTGTCGAGATCTCGAATTTCAACGTCAATAGTACTGTTTCTGGCTCGAAGAAGGAAACTTCCTTTATTTATAGCGCTAAGAACCTTGCACCAAATCAAAGACATCAGGACGCATTCAAATTTGTGCATATATTTTAAAATGCCATTTACATCTCTTCGAGCTTCAGCAGTTAAATTAATATCACTTAAGGCTTCTAATGATGTTCTTAGGTTTTTCAGATGATTTGCAAATGGTTCCACTGCCTCAATTCTAGCTGACCATCTTGTATTGGAAAGTTTGTGAAGGGATCCGGGCACATTTTTCTTAAAAATTTTCAACGTTGAGCACTGCTGCTAAACAAAAAATGTCCATTATTTGGCTCTCCAATAAGATTGCTATCGCCTCGTAGTCCTAGTCCCCTTTCGCCAAGGAAGAAAATGGTGTCCAATATTATTATATATATAGAATTCCTTGCTATTTTTGAATGGCTTGTTTAATATACACACTTTGAAGTGACTTGATATCCTTCGAATCTTCAGTAAACAATTTATTCAAAATATTAATTAATTAATATTACGGAAACCACAATTGAAAAACGTTTGCGTGGTATTTTCCCGTCCCCCGAAACCGAATCAAAAATTTCGTTCCCAGCAGAAACAAAAATAGAAGAAAAGAAACTTTATAAAACAGAAACCGAAATAAATATTAAATTTATGTTTTGTTTTAAGTTGCCGGGCCCCTAATTTTGATTTTAAAAATTTTCAAAATAAAACAAATTTGAAATTTACGTTAAATTAAGTAAGAAAAGCGAAACAATTTATTATAACTTTCCTTCAATAGTTCAAAATTGCCCAATTTTTCATTAAATATAAACAAAAACGTACGCCAATAATAATCAGGGGCCCAATCTTTGTGACTGAAAGATTGGTAGATAACATGCAAACAGGGGCCCGATTGCGAAAGCATGAATGATTTTAAATTTTCGGGCCCCTAAAAATAAGTGGGAATAGGTATGTTGGTGATGAATTTAGACTACCTATATTGAACAAAAAACACTCTAATCATTGCTTTTAATTTTACGGGCCCCTAGAAAATCCCGGGCCCGGGGGTGTTTCTCCCCCCCCCCCCCTCTCGACGGGCCTGGGCCTGCTTCGAGGTTGGTTTGAATGACATTTCTATTATTTCATCCCTCCAAAGAGCAAATATTTTGTTTGTTGACATTTTTTTACAGCTGTTGAGGGGTCAGACAAAGCAAATGTTCAGATCATTGAACTAGAGCTTCCGTTTGGAGTCACATTACGTTACATTAGGTTCTTTTCCTTACGATTGTCAAACGAAACGTGAGGTCGAAGCTCCACTGTGATAGCATGCATTGAATTCCTATGGCTGAACTCGTAAACGTCAGGCAAAGCCGAAGCTGAAGCGTGTTTGTGATTCAGCCATAAAATGGGGTTGTTTGGAATATTTTTTAGCAAAATATTATTGATGATTGATTAATATTAGTTATATATAGTGGATTATTTTTTTTTTTTTTTGATTTATAATTGAATAAGAAATTAATGTGATTTTATATGTAACTAGCTGACCCGGCCACGCGTTGCTGTGGAACGTTTTTTTAATATTGTTGTAAACTATAAAAGGTTAACGATAGGAAAACATCAGACATGGGCACCACCATGCCTTTTTACATAATGTGCTATTTGTAAAAAAAACATGGTGACCTTCATGACTGATTTTCAAATGCCATTACCCCTTATTACAATAAAATTATTATTTACAAAAGAAGACGGAAACTTTAAAGCTGGTATAAACATGTACTGGTTTGGGATTTGAAGGCAAAGGACTTTGAACACAATTGATCAAAATTATCATACAGTTGACGTAAAGTAAAAATCAATACAAAAGAATTGTATTGTATAATCAATGTATTATTATTTGTATTTAAGTTTGTAACAAATGAGTATATTACAAAGTTTTTAGTTCATGTGACACTTAAACTTATAAATTAGGTAGGTAGGGCGGATAGTTTAAAATCTTCCAACAATATTTATTACTTTGAATTATAAATATTTTTAATTTCAATTTCATGTAGCACTAACAGGTGCACAATATTTTTGGTTAATCTGTCTTTCGGTAACACAAATAAGTTCGACGGTTTTCCTACACGTCAACATGCAACACATGGCTGCTCATGAGAAAACATGGATTTTCCAAATCTAAACCACAAATGGACATTGTTGAGCCTTGAGACTTATTCATAGGCATTGTAGGAAACGCTTTTAATTTCCTTGCACTTTTATATTTTTTTTAAACCAACCGTCGGTCGTAAAAGTTGAGGTCATCTGGTAGACACCTAGCCAACATTCGAACCTTCTTTCCTTTTTTTATTTCCTTCAAGTTAAAAATAATTTAGTACAACCTTAAGATAATACAGCAGCGTTGATAAAGATGGAGGTGAATGTGGATGTGGTGAGATTAGAGGATCTTGAAGAGCGATCAATGCAAGCAAAGGGCTGAAATCCTCCATTTGCTTTAAAAGATAGTTGTGAGAGAAATGTAAAATTGAGATAGCAATATTTCGATTAAATGAGAACCAATACATTTGCAAAGCATCAATGTATTCTACAATGGAAGTGCTTCCGGATGAATTTTCGGCTCCGGTTTTGACCAGAAAATTTAAATTTTTTCACATATATCTACTTATTAAAAAAATAAAAATGATTTTTAAAATAAAAAGTTTTATGTTTTGGTCAAAAAATACGGCCGGAAAAAAGTCCTCCGGAATTGCAACAGGCGCCATGTTTACGACGCTCTCTCGCCCAAAATGACGGATACGCTGAGGGTTGCCGTGTCACTATAAAAAGGAGTGAATGCCACACGTCAGTCTCTTTTGTGTCAATCATTAGCCCGGATCTATTTCGTCAGTCGGAAAATACCTAAATTTGTTGAAAGTAAAACAAAATACACAAGGTGTCCCATAAGTAATGGTCCAAACTGTATATCATGAATGGTCAAGTCATGACCTACCAGAATTTGGTAACTTGTATATACAGCATCCCAACGGTTTTCGATTTAAGATTGTTTTAATGAAATTTTCAAAAACACATTCTTTTAGTCGGTTTTTCAATCACCCTGTCCACAAATGGTTCTTAATATATGTTAATATTTTACAATTTTGAATAAACATTCAATATATTTGCATTTAAAAAATTTTAATTTTTGGCACTATTTTGCAAAATATTAATAGTTAAAATCATATTCTTATCAAACTTAATTTTTTACATCGAACTTTAAAACAGTTTTATTAAAAAAAATAATATTACACCTAAATTTGTTGGAAGTAAAAAAAATAAACGTATAAATTCTAAATTAAATTCAATACAAGATTTTTTAAAAAAAGTTTAAGTATAGAGCGGAGCTCTTTATGCCTTTATTTCTTTACTGCTTCTTAAGAACTAACTAAACTATCGCAGATAGCCAGTGTTTTATCTATTAGTTCTTTATTTTTCGTGATAAACACTTTGTCAGCATTTTATTCCTCTTTATAATTTATCTTAATGACAATAACAGGAAATGGCATCAAATGAATTTTCAATAATGGAATATGAATTTGATTCTATTTCTTTTGTTTACAAATAAAAATGAGTTCAAAAAATTCTCTTTGTATTTTCTGCGGTTATATGTAACAACTCCCTCTTTCGAGTGTTCTAACGGTTGGAAAGTGACCGTTGGAAGGCTAATATTTGTAATAGATTTTTTATGCTTTAATTTTATTTTTAAATACATGAATGCAAAAAGTATTATCGATATTATTATTACGATGGTTATTACGTTATATGTTACATGTTTTTAATAATTATCTGAAAAGTTGTAATTAATCAATGGTATTATTTTATAGTTATTTTGATGTAATTTCCTATTGTATGTTACATTTTTATTTTTATTTTACAATTTTCAAATTCCAAAATATAGTTTCCTTGTAAAGTATAATCTAAGTTAGTACAATCTTGATCTAACTTTTCATTCTTTATGTTTTTTACAATTAAATATTTTTCCTGATGTTTATGTTTCGGGATAAAATCTTTGTCAGCGTTTTATCTATTAGTTCTTTATTTTTCGTGATAAACACTTTGTCAGCATTTTATTCCTCTTTATAATTTATCTTAATGACAATAACAGGAAATGGCATCAAATGAATTTTCAATAATGGAATATGAATTTGATTCTATTTCTTTTGTTCACAAATAAAAATGAGTTCAAAAAATTCTCTTTGTATTTCCTGCGGTTATATGTAACAACTCCCTCTTTCGAGTGTTCTAACGGTTGGAAAGTGACCGTTGGAAGGCTAATATTTGTAATAGATTTTTTATGCTTTAATTTTATTTTTAAATACATGAATGCAAAAAGTATTATCGATATTATTATTACGATGGTTATTACGTTATATGTTACATGTTTTTAATAATTATCTGAAAAGTTGTAATTATTCAATGGTATTATTTTATAGTTATTTTGATGTAATTTCCTATTGTATAATACATTTTTACTTGCGACATATAGGAACTATATGGCAAGTTTTGCATTCGTGCAAAATTTCGAACTCGAGATTTTAATCAAACATGATATTACGATGGTAGAGAAGTCGAAAAAAGTGGGTCCCGCGATTCCGTCCGGTCTGTTTTGTCTGTCTGTCCACGCTCCTACAGCCTAAACCATTGGGTCGATTGACTTCAAACTTGGAAGTCAAGGTTTTGAGCAGATTCGCGTTAGGCGTTTTTTTCATTTTTTTTTTAAGATCAAAACTAACAGTGGCCCCCATACAATGTTTTTGGTCAAAAAACGAAAATTCGAATTTTCTCAAAAACAAACCGATAGATTTTTTTTTTAATTTTCTCCAAAATTTTATTTTTTAACTAGGCTTCTTTTAATAAGAAAAACATATTTTTGTATTGCTCAGGAAAGGTACAACTCATAGAAACGTTTTTTTGTTTTTTAATTTTCTCAGCAACTTATGAACCGATTTCAATAATTTTTTTTTGAATGAGCTCTTATATTGCTGTAACAATATTTGATTATCAAAAGTGCAATTTTTTTTTGTTTGGATTTTTAAAAAAATATTGAATTTTTTTTTTCAAAATTCTATATCTCAACAACGGTTCAACATTTTTTTACGAAATTCAAATGTAGAGCGTATATTTACAATCGCTAAACAACTGCATACCAAAAATATTTTTAGAACAAAATTGGAAAATGTTATATATAAAAAATTAATTTAAAAAAAAACCGCTCTAACGATTTTCGAAAAAAAAAAAATTTATTTTTCAGGTAAAATTTTGAATCTTAAAATATTTTTTTAAATTATTTTAACTGTATCCCATCATACCAACAACAATCTATTTTAAAGTGTCTATCAAGAAGTAATATCTTGGTATACCTTTGAATACATATATGATTTTAAAATATTATTCTTTAAGAATAAGATTGTTTCGCACATATTTTACTTGCTTTCGCCTATATAAAAGAATAAATACTAAGTACAAGTTAAAGAAACGGGCCAGAAAGAGTATATGTATTTTCTATTAGAATCGCTTGTTCAACGTTTACACATTATAGGAACCTACCTACATATGTATAAAGGTATTACGTACAACCTCTACAACAACTGCTTACGTGTCACTAAAGTCCAAAACGCTCAAGAGCCTGGACTGTAAACAACACATGAATAGCAATTTCTTGTACCTTGTTTTTTTAAAAACTAACGAAAAAAATAAACTGAACGTAATAACTCCATGTTTGCGCTGAAAACTTGTAGGAAAGAAGGAATGTGATTGGATTGTAGCTTTGTATATGAAAACCATAGTACTCTCATGGGCAGACATTTTTTACGCGAGCAGATGCCGTCGTTGGCGGTAGAATCTAAATTGGAGACCATTCGGGGGAGCGAGAGAAAAATATTATTTCAATTCCCATAAGCAGCCAGCAGAATAAGGAGCTCAGTTAATTTGGCAGCCAAAAAGTCGACACAATTTCCTTCATTTTATTTGAGTCTATCCTTGTATATGTTTTCATATACAAAGCTTCCATATGAAGATCGATTAATTTGTTTTTGTTTTTTCTTTATATCAATGCACTCTTAAGCCTAGTACATACCTACTTCCTCGTGAAGTGAACGTTCGCCAGTGGAGAAAGTGAACTTTTGAAATTGCTCACTGGTACACACTTTTGAATACACGTTGTGAACATTTGTATTCTATTTCATATAAATGCATTTTAACTTTTTTTTTTAAAACCACACGCAAAGCAGCCACAAACTTTAAATGAGGAATCAGTATCAGTATTCAGTACAAATTGAAAACTGTCCTTTTTTTTGTAACCAAATGTCAAAGCTTCACCAACAGTTCCCGTACATTTTGCACGTGAATTGCCCGTGAACGAAAACTCTCCACTTTGTTCTCCACTCAGCTTCACGAGCACGTTCACGGGTGAACCAAAAACCGAAATTTGTATGGGTTCACGAGATGGTTCACAAGTATGTACTAGGCTTTACATGGAAAACGGCAATGTCTCAATATTGTGTCTAATAAGGGGATGAATGAAATTTGTGTATGCTTACATCAGCTGTTCAGGATCTTGTACCGATTTTTGTTTTTATTTACATTCATGACTCTGCTTCTCCTTGTGTACGATCTTTGTATATGAAAAATGGTTGTATTATGTATACGAAGCTACGATGCGATTTTTGTGAAGAAGAAACATATTGGGATAGTTATACGTTTGGTTATAGTGTTATGTATATTTTGGCTGGTGGGTATTTTGCTTTTATTTGGCATTAAGTTTTCTGCAATATTTGAAGATTAGATTTGTTTGACCTTTAAAGTTTTTTTTGTAGTTAAATATCAATTGATAGGTGATTTTTTTGCAGGATGTGGGTTTGATTTTAAATTCAAATTTTAGATATAAAAGATATTGGTAGGTAGGCAGGTAATTTATGAAATTTCATAGGGAATTCCTACTAGTATCCGGACAGTGCGATAATATCCGTACACTTAGCACTTTGTTTGAGATGAGTAGATAGGTAGGTACAGTATTTTTAAATACCTATGTATGTGGTTTAAAATAAAAACAAAAATGCATTTACGGTTCAGATAATTTGAATAATTTGATATAATTGAAATTTGTGTCTTTTATTTATGATCGAATCCTCCTTTTGTTTTATCATTTTTAATAAATAAATGAAAACCCTTAGCCATAAACAACAACAACAAATTTAGTTTATGTTTAGGTAGGTAGGTATATGTTGTTTGCTGTTGTAGGTGCCTTTAATACAACTTTGTCAGCTCTTCTATTTTAAGATGTGTGACTTTTAGGAAAATCCAATTGAAAGTTTTTTTTAACTTATTAACTATTAGTAAGTATAGTTTCGTAAATGTAGTGTCGAAGTAGGTATTTTTTGTATTGATTTGAAATTTTCTTTTATACGATTTCGAAGTTTTTTTGTGCCACTCACCAACCAATAATGGGTCTGAACTTAATTTTTTTACTTGCGTCATAGGTATATGTAGGTAGGCAGGTTTTGCATTCGTAAAAAATTTCGAACTCAAGATTTTAATCAAAAATGACATTTCGATGGTAGAGAAGTGGAAGTGGGTCCCCTGATTCCGTCCTGGCCCGTACCTTCACCCCAAGGTGGGGAGAGTACGATAACTTTGGCGACAAAGTTTAATGACGGATTTGTATAGAATAGTTAAAAACAAGCATTTTCTACTATGGGAGGGGGGTCTATCTCCCCCCGTTTAGGCGATAGGGGCATGTAGCATGTACATTAAATGGAAAAAAAATAATTAAAAAATAACGATAATACTTACAATTAAGTATTATACTTTTTTATAAAGCCAACATTTTTGTCTATTAGTTTGTTTTTAAATCAAGTCAAAACTATGCATAGTTTTTGAAAAAAATTGTTTTAAACTAAAAATGTATGCAAACAAAATTAAAAAAAGGTTTAAAGTGTAGTTTTATTACTTTTTCCTTGCTTAAGTATTAACGAAGTCTTATTTTGATACTAATAATTAGGGAAACCAAAAATATGTCCTAAAAAACTAGTTTTAAGCGCTTATAATATACCCTTAAAAATCAAATATATGCCCTCAAAATATGCTCAATAAATGTAAAAGATGTTTATAGGAAGCGTTATTTTCTTTAGGAAATTAATTAATAAGAACAATAGCAATCAAAAAGAGAAAAATCAAAACTCTTCTTCTTCATTCCAACTTTTTGAAGATAAATAAAACATCCAAAAAATTTGATGTTTGATCGAAAAACACTTTTATACATGGAAAAGCTCCGTTCAACGTCAACAGAAGTGATCGGAGCGTATTTGAATGCTAAAACTTTAGCAGTTGTATAGTCTTCAACTGCTATAGATTTCTCTCCTGGCAAAGCCATTGCAATTATTTTTAGTTTTTCAAAGCCAGCATTACTTCACTGATTTCGCAGCCTTGCTGTTAATGCTGTAGATTGTCTTCACCGCATCACTTATAATTTGTGTGCTGGAATTGAGCGATAAACCACGTGATTCAAGTTTTGAAATTGATGTCACTAGAAACCCATACCTTGATGCCAAACAAAATTAATCCGCTTTCAATTCTGTTTTTTTTAAGAAGATCTTTACAAATTTTTACTGATGCAACTTCCTCGTTGTCAAAAGCACCAAAATTCCGAACAAACTTTTCAAAATGCTTGGCGTAGTTATTCACCGCTTCGAGCCGTGTCCCCCATCGCATTATGATTGGTTGTGAAGGAAGTTCCAGTCCAGGTTCTATGTCTGGACACGAAGAGACATAAACCCCCATTTCGGTAGTCAAAAGTGCACGCACGTATATTTTAAAACAGTAGTAAAACGTTATGGTTATTTCAAATTTATAGAAAAATTACTCCTAAGTTAAAAACTTTGCTCTGGCATACAAAAATTGGATTTGCTAGAATTTAGATATCTTAAGACTGAGACAAAGGCATCAAATTTATGTAAGTACAATTACAAAGATCCAAATAAAGTCTTTTAACTTATTAAAAGTAAACATTTGCTTATACCCTTGATCATTCAAAATTGTTGATAGGAAGGTTCTTCTTTTAATAAAGACCTACATACCTATATCATAAGAACTTACATGCAAAAGTATGTTTCAAAATTTGTCCTTGAAACAGTTTTTTGACCGGAAGTTATAACTATCTACTTTATAAACTGAAAGATAGCTACGTATGTGTTTATATTTAAAACAAAAAAAATTTAAAAGTCATTCATCCCATTTAAAAAATTCACTACCATTAAAAAACGTCCAACAGTTAAATATCCATCTTTTCATAATACCTTAGTTGTCAACAATTTTGTGACCAGCTTTTAAATAATTGTATTAGGTAGGTATCAATTAACAAATTTATTTATTAAAAAAAAATCATCTTTCTAAGACTTTGAAAATTTAAACTTCTTTATGCTCGATATAAAAACAAATTGTAAGAAAGGTTTAGGTGATCAAATTTTTAAAATTTATTAAGCTAGCTATCTGTTATTGGATAAGACTGCAATACCTACATATTTACTTGCCTATAATAGTTCAAGTTATAATTCCCTAATACAATCCTCAAATCATCAAAAATATAAAATCTCAACCAAGAATATAAAGTTCCTACACTAAATCGCAATTCACCTGCTTTTGTCTTATCATCTTTGTATAGAAAGACTAATGTTTTGCGTATGTAACCTTTGTATGTGAAAAAGTTTTCATATACAAAGATGTAACCAAAAAATATAACCACACCAAAATACAAACACAAAGAAACAAATGTGTTTTCCTCACTCACTCAGACTTTCGTTAATTCTCTATAGTCTTTCTCTATTTCAAATTATAACATTTTTAAGTCTCCCAAGTCTCCCGACTGCAAATTTATTTCTCCATGAATGTCTTGACTAGACTTTCCACAAAAAATATCTAGATGTCGCCCTATTCGACTTCCACCATGAGAGTACTATAGTTTTCATATACAAAGATTGTAGTAAGTTCCTTTTACCTACCAATAACATTCCTTCATTATCATCATAAACATGTCTTTATCTATCTGCATAAAGCTGAGCACGCCGATGAACTATTCTTTATTCGTTTTAGACAGCCACCTAACTACACAACCAATAGGCGATCGCTTTACAATTTAAACATTTATGGTCTTCCTCTTTCTTATTTCAGATAATTTATTTTCCATCCTGTTTCTTCTAATATGAAATTAAAATAAAGCTATCCAAAGGAAAAAAGCTTTGAAGGAACAAGTTGAATCTTTGTATATAAATCGCATCGTAGCTTTATACATAATACAAACCATTTTTCATATAAAAAGATCGTACACAAGTAAAAGCAGACTTATGAATGTAAATAAAAACAAAAATATCGGTAAAAGATCCTAAACAGCTGAGTAAGCATGCAAAAGTGTCTTTCATCCCCTTATTAGATACAATATTAAGCCATTTTGTTTTACTTTTCCGTTTTTTATATAAAGTGCATTGATGTAAAAAAACAAAAACAAATTCATCAACCTTCATTATGGAAGATCTTTATGTGAAAACATATACAAGGATAGATTTAAATAAAATGAAGGAAATAGTGTTGACTTTTTGGGTGGAAAATTAATTATCTCCCTTATTCTGCTGGCTGCTTATGGGAATGGGTATAATATTTTTCTCTCGCTCTCGCTGAATTTCTCCACTTTCGATACTAACGCCAACGACTTGGCATCTGGTCGCCCTAAAAGTTTCTGCTCATGAGAGTACTATGGTTTCCATATACAAAGATTGCGCGGTTTTTTGACAAATCAAATGGTATTTATATCTTTGAAGACAAACTTATTTTACAGCTATATTTTTATATCTTATATAGGTACTTTTTTAAACAGACTCTTTGCATAAAGAAGCAAGTTCGTGCGACCCAGTCGTGCATTTTATTTATTTTTATTTAACAATTTTCAAATTCCAAAATATAGTTTCCTTGTAAAGTATAATCTAAGTTAGTACAATCTTGTTCTAACTTTTCATTCTTTATGTTTCTTACAATTAAATATTTTTCCTGATTGAATATAACATTTTCATGCTTATAATCTTTAATTTTACAGTTTAGTTTCGAATTGTCTTTAAATATGTTTTCAATACAATTGTCTTTAGTTTTAATTAGATTTTTTATTTATTTGGTGTGTTATTACACCCAGACTTTTTGTATGCTGCGTGTTTCGCATATTTCCTTTTGAACACTCATCCCGTCAATCTCGCATTATTACACCCGGATTGTTTTCGGTTGCGTGTTTTTGACACTTCTCTTTCATTTTTTGTTCTCATCCACAAAGTCAAAGTGTGAAAATAATTAAAGAAAACTGCACTTTTTTTGACTATTGACATTATGAATACGGATAATAATTCCGAATAATGTAAAAATAGGAATTGGATTGAAATCTGGAGAGAATCCTTCATTTTCTTGACAAAAGAACTAAAATCAAATGATAAACCATCGTTTTTAAATTAAAAAAGGATGAATGAAGACACTTTTAACCTGCTTGAAAACGACACAAAAAATACAATTTTGAGGGCCAGAAAAGTTGGATATCACTTTGTTTCAGCGGGTGAAACATTCCAAAGCTTAAACTACCAAGCTAGACTCTTTCAATCATTCCTTCATTTAATTTCATTATAAGGTCTTTGCTCCACTTGAATTTGTCCGGCGGAATATTTCTTGTTTACTCGGTAACAATAGAAAGAATAATAAAGCAACACCAAGAAACAAAGAAAGGCAAGAAAGAGAAACGTCAAAAACAATCCAAGAATCCCGAACCCAGAACTCTGCGGGTAGAGACTTTTTAAAGTATTTCTATTTCACCTACTTTCTCTTTTGCACTTATTTGAGTCTTTCCAAAAAAGTCTGAGTGTAATAACACACTTGCTTACATGATGCATAGTAGCATAGTTATGTATATTAAGTTCTATAAATTCATTATTAGGCATTGTAATAATTTTATCTTTTACCGGAAGGGTAATCAGTTGAAACGGCTCTACACAGTATAGTACGTACAATCGAATATTCCCTCCATCATAAAGAGTACACCTTAGTTGCCTTCTTAGACATAGAAGGTGCATTTAACAATGTCGACACATCTGCAATTGCACGTGTATTGACATCACTGAAGGTAGATAAGTCGATCAGCGAATTGATTAATCAGATGCTGATAAGCAGGATTATCAATTCAAAACTGGGCGATTTTACTACACAAAGGGGTGTCAGCAGAGGTACGCCACAAGGTGGTGTCCTATCCCCTCTCCTCTGGAATTTAGTAATAAATGAATTACTAACTACTCTAGAAAGAGAGGGATACAGAGTGTTTGCCTATGCGGACGATGTTGCTATTGCAGTAACGGGTAAACATCCCAATATACTAAAAGAACTCTTACAAAAAGCTTTAAATAAGCTCACCAGATGGGCTAATCGGTGTGGACTAGGCGTTAACCCACAAAAAACCGACCTTGTCCTCTTCACAAGGAAATACAAAGTCCCACACATTGACCCTCCCCTCATAAACGGTGTACCACTTAAATTCTCTGATCAAGCAAAATACTTGGGTCTCATTTTAGATAAGAAATTAAGTTGGAAACCTAATATTCAAGAGAGAATAAACAAGGCCACAGTAGCCCTGTTCTCCTGTAAAAAGGCCATTGGTAATAAATGGGGCCTACAGCCCCGCATTACACACTGGCTATACATCTCGGTCATAAGACCGATCCTTACTTATGGAGTAGTGGTATGGTGGACGGCGCTAGATACAGCGACAAATCGCGATAAACTCAGCAAAGTCCAACGAACAGCCTGCCTGTGTATGGGAGGAGTACTTCGCTCCACCCCCTCCGCTTCACTAGATGTTCTGTTCCATCTAATACCGCTGGACTTTTTCAGCAAGCAAACGGCCGCTAATACAGCCATACGGCTTCAGGCCTCCTCTCTGTGGATCAATAATGGAATTGGCCACACCACTATTTTGAACTCGTTCAGAACTATAAATAGTAATATTGACTACACCATACCCCATCCTCAGTTTAACAACTATAGCTTCAAAGTGACTATACCTCCCAGGAAATTTATTAATAATGGCTGACAAAAAAAGGACAAGAAATTCCAATTTTTCTCGTAAAGAAAAGCGAACACTTTTAGAAAGTGCTTATGAAGAAAAAACAATAATTTAAAACAAAAAAACAGATGGAGTTACGTGGAAGGAAAAAAAACAGCTTGGAAAAGAATAACATCGAATTTTATTTCCCATTCAAATTCAGCATGCTACAGGACCGTTGAAGCACTCAAAAAATTTTACCAAAGATATAAAAAAGGCATTAGGAAGGTGGCCGCAGACGAAAAAATTTCCAAAATTCAGACTGGAGGTGACAAGGCCATAAATGTACGCGATGCAGAGTTTGATCTTGCCATATCCATTATGAATCCAAAAACAATAAATGGCTATGAAAACATTTTTGATGGTGATGGTGCAGACGAGTTGTTCGAAAATGAACGCGGTTCCAGTACAAACATTGTAAGAAGAATATTCTGTTGGTGTTTATTAACTTTATTATGTAGGTATCCTTTGAATTTAGAGATTGAAGACAGACATGATGATGAATTAATTAAGGATTGGGGAAAATACAAACCCAATCAATTGAGAAACCCGATACATCTAAAATTAAAAAGAAGTCATGAGAATGTATCTGATGAGCAGGAAGTTACCTATGAAAATATTGATGACAATAGCCCAAAAACTAACATTCCTATGCCCAAAGGATTTAAAAAGCAGTTCAACAATTCGACCACAAAACAGAAAATAAAAGTAACTGGTGTGGAAGGCGCAGTCCAGTTTCTTCAACGTTACCTAGCTGCAAAATAACAGCAATATTCACAGCTATCAGGAATATGATACCCAAAAAGAGGAAGCGACTCAAAAAAAATATACAGCTTCTATTGAACATGAGTTAAGAAAACGTTCTTTGGAATTGGATATTGAAATAAAGATGGAATTTTTTAACAAAATCAAAAGTGGTTCGTTTAGAATGTGTGAGACGTGTAGTATCCTTAAGGATTTGGGAAACCTTAATCCTAAAAAATAAAAATACATTATCAAAAAAAATGTTTGTACCTATAGATATGTAATTACAAGGGTACATGCAATTCATATTTTTTTAATTTTTATTTTGTTTTAAAATGAAATTTATTTTTTTTGTTTTGTGCAAGAATTGCATGTATTTTATTTTATTTGTTATGTTTAAGTTATCTATATACATATATATAAAAATCAATGCCACTTTTCGTTGTAATGTTATAACTCAACAATGCCCTTACCGATTCGGCTAATTTTGGTCTTGAATTATTCGTGGAAGTCCAGAGAAGGTTTGTACGTAGCGAAAATTTAAAAACATCTTGAAAAAGTGTAAAATCAACATCTTTCTATACTCCCATATACAAAAAATTTGTACTAATACTTAAAAGCCAATTTGAACCTTTGACAAAACAATCGAAGACAAAAAAGTAACGTTAGTTCTGTCAAACAAATTTAATGTAATCATATGTCATTTCATTTTATCAGCGATAATTATTGCTTTGTTGTGTTTATATTTTCCAAACTGTTGTTGAGTTATTGCTTTGGGTTTATTTTTTCCAAAATATTGTTGAGTTGTCGAGTGAAGGTAAAATGCCACGAAAAAGACGACCATGGCCGGCGAACGCGTAATGCAAATCAAGTGGCATTATTAAGACGATCTCAGATTACAGATGAACGCGCACAGAATAGATCTGTTGACCCTGTACCTGTACTTAATCACGAATACGTTGTGCTGTTTTAGATGAAATGCTGCGTGCTGCTTTTAATTACAATAGTCAGATTGATTATAGTGTGTACGGATACATTGGAATGATGGACGAAATATGTCCACATTGTGATGCGGCTAACTTTCCAGGTGATGAAAATCGTGAATTGGATCAACGGTGTGCAATATTTTCAAATAACAAGACGAGAAATTATTCGTGAGCTTCAATGGTTTTTCCATCAGCATAACGCATTAGTTCAATTGTTCAAAATTGCTCTTGATCGTATGCCACCTGATAATCACAAAATTGTAATAGCACCAAATTGAATATTCAACAAAAACATGTATATGATACAATCATGCAAGCCGTTTCCAATAATGCAGGTGGATTATATTTCTTGGATGCACCTGGTGGTACAGGCAAAACTTTCCTTGTATCATTGATTTTAGCGACTATTCGATCGGAACAGGAAATTGTATTGGCACTTGCATCTTCGGGAATTGCTGCTACATTATTAGAAGGTGGTCGGACCGCGCACTCTGCATTAAAATTGCCTTTGAATGTACAGGTGATTGAAACTCCAACTTGCAATATTTCGAGAAATTCTGCTATAGCAAAAAGTCTGCTATTAACGTCAATTATTTTATGGGATGAGTGCACAATGGCGAATAAAAAATCAATAGAAGCATTAAATCGAACAATGCAAGATTTACCCGGTAATCAACAGCTTTTTGGTGGTGCTCTGATATTGCTGTCAGGGGACTTTCGTCAAACATTGCCTGTCATTTCTCGATCAACTCCTGCTGATGAAATAAACGCCTGTTTGAAGTCATCAGTTCTTTGGAAATATGTACGAAAATTGACACTGAACATTAATATGCGTATTCACCTACATAATGATGCAACTGCCCATGAGTTTTCAAAACAATTGTTAGAAATTGGTGATGGCAAAATACCAATCGACAATACCAACGGATTGATCACTTTACTGAACAATTTTTATGCAATTGCGCAATCTATAGATGAGTTGATTGAATGTGTTTTTCCGAATATTCTTCAGAATTACAGAAATCATGATTGGTTGAGAGAACGCGCCATTTTAGCACCGAAGAACATTCATATCAATGCCATTAATTTTCAAATTCAAGCGAAACTGCCAGGTGTAGTCACGACATATAAATCAATTGACAGTGTTATGAATCAAGATGAGGTAATGAATTATCCAATTGAATTATTGCGAAATATTAATCCACCAAAACTGTGTAATGGCACCAGATTGGCAGTGAAAAAGTTATTGCCAAATTTGATAGAACTACAATCTTAACTGGTAAATCAAAAGGAGAAGTGTGTTTGATACCGCGTATCCCTATGGTTCCAACTGATATGCCATTTGAATTCAAAAGATTACAATATCCTGTGCGTTTATCATTTGCGATATCCATAAATAAGCCCCAAGGGCAAAAACTTCAAGTTTGTGGTGTCAATTTGGAGGAATCATGTTTTCACATGGCCAACTTTATGTTGGCTGTTCCAGATTCGATACCCCTGTTTATTTATTCATGCTCAAAATGGAAAAACAAAAAATATTGTTTATCCAACTGTTTTAGACTAACCCATATAGACCCACCATAGTCTTTTTTATTTTGTATGTGGTTTTCCATTGAACCAAAACATTGATGTGCCGTTGACGGGCCGGCAATATTTTTTTCTTAAACGTTTTCCAATGGGAAAAGTATTGATGTTTTTTTCCCGACGAATTGATTCGTTTTGAATTCGTCTTTTGAGACGAATCTACACGATTTTCACACTCATTTTAACACATACTAAAAACTTGAAAGTTTTGCAAACGTCAAATGAAATTATTGTTTATGGAAAAAATAATTGAAGAGAATTCGGCTTCGTTCTGTTGTAATTATAAATAATTAATTTTCTGTGAAAACAATACAAAATTTGATTAATTTCTTGGCAATATTATTGTTGTGCTTTCAGGATCAGGTAATTATAAATGTGTATTGAATACTTGAGATGGTTGAAGCATAATTATTTCATTTTCAGGGCATGGACTACAGAATGCTGGATTTGCTCCTAGATTCTTCTTCGTCCGAGGACGAAGATATCCTGACAATTTTCAATTGGACGACTTCGACGATTGTTCAAGCTAATGCATTTTTATCCAGGAATGAAAGAAATTCCATTAAAAATTTTGTAAATATTTTGTTATGCTTCTGACAACTGCTACACTAATACACTTACAAAAAGATATTGCTATGTTTTTTCTTTCCATTGGAACCAAAATATATTGATTTTTAGTAGCGATGGGCCGTCTATTTCATGTGGTTCAATGGAAATCGACATTAGTTTTTACTCTTTGCTGATAAATATAATATAAACAATGTATCAGTTGGGTCATTTGGACTTTTAAATAGCTAGCAATTTAAAATATTTTTTTGTTTGAATCAATGAACTTTATAATCATTTTTTTTTTATTACTATGCCTTATACGTAGCGAAGCACGTACCGGGCTGCTAGTGTGTTAATAAAAATGAAGTTTGAATTAAATTATGTTCTTTCAAATTATCTCTACGATTTTACAACCTTCTGATATAGTTGTTTATCAGGTCTTTGAGTTTTTGCATCCCGCCGTTCGATGAAGTTTGGTTATCGTTTCCACTCTGCGAAATATTAGTGCATGAGATCTCTCCTGAATTTATTGCGTTTTGAATGTCTTCAGGGTCAAAATCTACGCTTTCAGGAGGTTCTAATGACACACCATTATATCGAAGTATGTTGTGCAAAACAAATGTTGCCACAATAATTATCAATGCCGTCTTTAATTGTAGACGACAGCCGTATGCCAGTACAGGAAACCGTCTTTTCAATATTCCGAAGTATTTTTCTATAGGACCTCTTGTTCGTATTTGAGTTGTTCTGCCGTGTCAAGGGGACTGAGCAATGGTGTCATCAAATATGGTTTTTGTGGGTAAGCGGTTTTTTAACATGTGTTCCGTCAACAGCACCAATAACAGAAGGAAAAGATGCTATATCAAAAAAATCCCTTTTAACCTGTGAAACTTCTGATGATGTATAAATGGAATTTTAATATATTTCCTATACAGCTTTGCAATTCCTGTGGCAACTCTTGAAACTATTCTTGAAACAGTTGAAACATGCATCCCTCCAAAATCAGCAATACTTAAAAGATGATGGCCTGTAGCAAAGAATCGTAGAGCTACCGATAGCTGAATTGAATTATTTCTAAAAGACGGTAAATTTTGTTCAACGATTTGTTATAAAAGTCATGTATCAAACCTGTTATAAGGCCGTTCTAGATCCTTCTCGATTTGTTCTAATACATGGATAGTCATCTTTTTAGTCAAACGAAATCTTTTGTAGAAGGCCAATTCATCGAAACCAAAAAAGTACTCATTCCTATCGTAAACCTGACGGGGGACACCAACTTCAATCAATTCAAGAACCTTCACATCATCTTTCAGCAAATCGGCCAATTTAAAATTAATTTTTATTATTTTATTTTAGTTTGAACAAAGAACTACTTTTTTGGGCACAACAATTTACTGAAATGTCATCACACAACATAATCTCCTAAGTAAAACTTAAGGTTTTATGCCCTACTATTTCTTCCCCATAAAATAAGTTTCACTTAGGTTCATTTATGTCACACTTTGAGTTCTGTGCAAACCATTAAGCAGAACTTAGTAACTTATGTGGAACTTAAATAGTTATGAGCCGTATCAGCAAACTGGCCTAAGTTTTTCTAAGTTTATATCGAAGTCGTAAATTTCTTTTACAGTTAGTATATCTTGAGTTAATATTCTTGTTCTACTGGTCATTATTATATTGCCAATTTTTTCTATACTATTTGTTGTACTTCTACGACGTTTTTATTAAATTCTAATTCCATGCGTAAAGTATTTATTTCTGATTTGATTTCTTCATTCCTTTACCTACAATATTTATCCTTTACCTACAATATTTAATAATCCTCTCTTATGAATAATATGATGTGGAATGATTGTTTGAAGTTTTATTTCTAATGTGTTTATCTTTTGTTTTTGTAAATCGTTGGGATTTGTGAGTAAATGGTATTGAGATTTTAACTGTTTTATTAAAAATTGGCATTCTGTAAGGTTTATTACATGAAATAAGATGTCGTAGTCATAAGTTTTACTTGTCCTTCCTGTATGATTAAAAATAAATAAAAATAAAAATAAAAATTGTCTATCTATCTTTGTTATTTTAATATCATTAGCTTTCACTGACGTTGTTAATAAGAGAATCATTATCATGATTGCTAATATCTTGGTTGTCTTTATTTTGTGTTTTGGTAAATTTCTTTTTCTTTCTGAACTGGTCTTTGTGTAAAAGTTGTTTTCTTATGTGGGGTTTGATTAGTATTTTTTTACCAATAGTTTTAAGGGGTTTTACTTTCCTGTGCTTGGTTTTTAGCTTATTACATTGTTCTTGGTTGTTTATTTTTGTAAATTTTGGATTCACTTCAACGTTTAATCGATTATTTATTTATTTATTTTATTCAGGATTTTGTTCTTATTTGTTTCTATTCTATCCAGTGGCATCTTTAGGCATGGGCCCGGTGGGCCAGAGCCCAGGGCCCCGCAATTATTTGGCCCCCGAATCCACCAACTCAAAATTAATGAATCTATACAAGAATTATATAGAAAACGAAATAAGGTTAGTAGACAGTAACAGAAAAACAAGTTTCATTTTAGGTTAGGTTAGGTTATAAGGGGTGTGCACAGCATGAAGCTGTTGCGTACACGGGGGCCTACTGGTCCATTGTGATCCCCTGTAAAAAAGTAAAAGTTAGCATCGATGCTCCTCAATTTTGCCGATTAGCGTAGACTGGCTCGTTAACGAACCAGCCTGTGCTCTCTATAAATTTCCTCATGTTTGCCATTGAGACCTGTGCTAGTTCATCCAGTTCTCCAACAAACCTGTTTCCGAAATGACGGAGTCGGCTGGTTTGGAGATTCGGACAGTCACAGAGCAGGTGTTTAATGGTTTCTATTTCCTCCTCATCCTGACAGCTCCTTCGAAAATCGGGTGCAAATGCCCCTATCCTGTTAGCCATTGTGCCAATGGCGCAATGACCTGTTAGTACACCTATCAAGATTTTAATGTTCTTTTTACTCAGCGATAGAATATACCGAGTTTCCTTTTCATTTGTGTTAGGCCATAAACTTCTAGAGATTGCGCAATCGTCCCTGGATTTCCAGGAGTTATTGATTTTCTCTTTTAGTTTAAGGTCTATCTTCCTCTTGAATACCCCAATCGGGACGAGTGGTCCCCTAGCTGAATGGTCGCTACTACTTGTGTCTGCTTCTGACCTTTTCCTGGCTAGTTCATCTACTATATCATTCCCTTCTATATTGCTATGTCCAGGAACCCAGCAGAGCTTTACCTGGTTAGTGTGGCAGATTTTATTTAGTTCCTTCCTACAGTTTAAAACTGCTTTTGATCTAATGGTCTCACTGGCTAAGGCTTTGATAGCAGCCTAGCTGTCCACGAAAAAAGTAATCTCCGAAGAGCTTAGCTTTTCGTGATGTGCCAATTCAGCTGTTTTTCCAATGGCAAAGATCTCGGCCTGAAAGACACTACAGTCAGCTTGGAGTTTATATGACACTCTGATGTTGAGTGATTGGCAAAACACTCCCGCACCTGTTCCTGTTTCCATTTTTGAACCGTCAGTGTAGAAAGGGATACCCTGTTTACTTCTAAGTGAATTAGGATCCCAACCCTGTCTTTCTGGTATGAAAATAGAAAATTTCCTATCGGAATCTGGTAAACTTACTTACTTACTTAAGGTGGCGCTACAGTCCTGTGTGAACTAGGGCCTCACCCAACAAACTTCTCCATCTAGCTCGGTCCCTAGCTAGATGTCTCCAGTTTCGCGCTCCGAGTTGGGTGAGGTCACCTTCCACTTGTGCGCGCCACCTGATTCGCGGTCTTCCTCTACTGCGCTGTCCTGTAGGTGTGGATTCGAAGACTTTCCGGGCCGGAGCATTGGTTTCCATGCGCTCTACGTGACCCAGCCATCTTAGTCGTTGGACTTTTACCCTTCTGGCTAAGTCTACGTCGCTGTACAGCCCGTACAGTTCGTCGTTCCATCTTCTCCTCCACTCCCCTTCGATGCATACGGGACCGTAGATCACCCGAAGAATCTTTCTCTCGAAACGACCCAAGGTGCTTTCATCCGCTTTTGTCATGGTCCATGCTTCTGCACCGTATAGCAGGACGGGGATGATTAGGGTCTTATATAGCGACACTTTGGTCTTTCGAGAGAGGATTTTACCACTCAATTGCTTTCTTAACCCAAAGAAACAGCGGTTAGCAAGAGTTATTCTTCGTTTGATCTCAGCGCTGGTGTTGTTGTCTGCGTTTACAGCGGAGCCTAGGTAGACGAAGTCCTTGACTACCTCAAAGTTACGTCTGTCGATGGTGACGTTTTGACCAAGACGTCGGTGTTGTAGGTCCTTTCTTGATGACAGCATGTACTTTGTCTTGCCCTCATTAACCGTTAAACCCATTTTTGCCGCCTCTGCCTCAATACTCACAAAAGCCCCATTGACATCACGCTGAGTTCTTCCGATTATGTCAATGTCATCAGCATATGCAAGTAATTGGACAGACTTTTGAAAGATAGTGCCTCTAGTGTTGACGTGTGAGCTTTGCACTATTCTTTCAAGTACGATGTTAAAAAAATCACATGACAGCGCATCACCTTGTCTAAAACCTTTTTTGACATCGAAAGGTTCTGTTAAGTTGTTTCCAACCTTTATGGAGCAGCGTGAATTCTCCATGGTCATCCTGCACAAACGGACGAGTTTGGCAGGGATGCCAAAACTAGACATGGCTCTATACAGTTCGTCCCTGTAGATACTGTCATATGCGGCCTTGAAATCGATGAAAAGATGGTGGGTGTCGATTTGGTGTTCTTGGGTTTTTTCCAGGATCTGCCGTAATGTGAATATTTGATCGACTGTGGACTTTCCTGGTCTAAAACCACACTGATAAGGACCTATCAGGTTGTTGACGATGGGCTTTAGACGTTCACATATAACGGCAGAGAAGATCTTGTAGGCGATGTTAAGTAGACTGATTCCTCTATAATTGGTGCAGTTTAAAGGGTCTCCTTTTTTCAGGATCGGGCAAACAATACTGAGGTTCCATTCATCGGGCATGCTTTCTTCCGACCATATCTTACAGATAAGTTGGTGCATGCTCCTAACCAACTCATCTCCAGCTGCTTTAAAGAGCTCGGCATTCAGGCCATCCGCTCCAGCGGCTTTGTTAGACTTCAGCTTAGATATAGCAATTTTTACTTCGTCTAAGTCGGGAGGACGGGATTGTTGGCTTTCGTCGTCTATATTGAATGGATCATCCTGCCTGACAGCGGAATTCGGTTCGTCGTCGCCGTTATACAGTCTGCAGAAGTGGTCCTTCCATATCCTCAGCATTGACTGCGGTTCCACTATGATGTTTCCACTTTCGTCTTTGCAGCCTTCGGTTCTAGGTTTATGTACTTGTGAATTTCGTTTCACCTGTTCATAAAACTTTCGAACTTCATTCCTGTTTTTAAGCCTCTCAACATCTTCGACCGCACGCTTCTCATGCTCTCTCTTTTTCCTTCTGAGAAGTCGGTGTTCCTCTCGCCTCTTCTGCTCATAGAGCTCATGAGCAGCTCTCGTCCTTTTATGCAGCGCCGCTTTGCGTGCCTGTTGTTTGGCTGCATTTGCCTGCCGACATTCCTCATCAAACCAGGGGTTCCTTGTTGGTGGTTGCCTGAAATGGAATCTGGTAAAGGAGGGATGTAATCGGTGGTCTCCATCAGTCCTGGAAAAAGTTTCATTTTACTCTCCGTTCGGTTGAAATTCTCCTCCTCAACATCTTAAACTTCTGGCAACATGAATCTTTAATCCTACACCTGCACAGCACAAGCTGTCAACATTATTTTAACAACTCTGCTTTCGTTCTACTCTACAGTTCTGCACACATGTTGACTTTTCAACTCACTCCATAAACAAACACAAAGTTGTCCCATGAGGATTCATTCATCGCAGATCATTCAAAAAAAAATGTGTTAACTCAGGAAAGGGATACACTTCCTATTTATCAGCAACGAATTCATTGATACAATAGGAAAACAAGTCCTAATGAAAATTGTAGGTGAAATCAGATCGGCGAAATATTTTTCCTTAAGTGTTGACAGTACACCCGACCTTTCTCATAGTAGACTTTAGTAATTCGGTATGTTAAAAATTGTGTTCCCATCGAAAGGTTCTTAAAATTTATACATATTTAAGAGCATAAATCTGAATATTTGGCTGACACAATCTTGAAATTTCTGGAAAATCATGATATTTCAATAGAGGATTGTAGAGGACAAAGCTATGATAATGCGTCTAATATGTCGGGAAAATATTCTGGTTTGCAAGCAAGATTAAAGGAGAAGTGCGAATTTGGTACCTTTGTACCTTGTGCAGCACATTCCCTTAACTTAGTAGGCCTTCATGCGGCTGGTTGTGTGCAGGAGGCAACAAGTTTCTTTCAAGTGGTTAAAAAAAAAATTTTCTGCTTCTGCCCATCGCTGGAATAAATTGAATGTATATGTTTAGGGTCATATAGAGTTCTTAAAAGCCTTTCTGAAACAAGATTGTCTGCACGAGCTGATACAGTTAACGCGCTCCATCATCGTTATAAGCAAATTACTGAGGCCTTGACATCTATCTGTACAGAGCCAGAGCAAGCTCCAGACAAAAAAAGCGAAGCGCTAAGCCTGTCTAAGGAAATGTCAAAACTGAAGTTCTTCTTTTTAACAGAAATTTGGAGCACAATATTAGAAAGAATTCATAAAACCAGCAAGAGCCTTCAAAAAGAAACAATAACGATTGACGTTGCTGCCAATTTGCTTTGTTCACTATGTTCTTTCGTAAATGATATAAGGGAGAATTTTGATATATTTGTAGCGTATGCCAAAATTCAGAATCCGGATGCTAATAATAAAGACTTATTGCAACGAAAAATAGAAAAATAAAAAAAAGTTCGCGTGCCACATATGTTGATGGTCCTGCACCATCTGTCCAGCTAATTGGGAAAGAAAAGTTTAAAATATCAACTTTTCTTCCAATTATTGACACTATTACTTTGCAATCAAAAATACGATCCAATTGCTATCAAGAAATTAATGCATTATTGTTTGCCTTTTTTTGTCGATTGCAATATTTGACTTCAGTGGATTTGCAAAATTCTTGCGAACAGTTTTCAAAAAACCATAGAGATGTTAATGCAGAAGAACTTGAGGTAGAATGCTTGCACCTCGTACAGTATTCAAAAGAATTCAATAAAGTTGTAAATGATGATCTTATTACAACATCAAAATTGTACAGTCTAATTACAGTGGATGGGGAACACATTTCCAAATGTAGAAACTACCTGTAGAGTTTCAAACTGCAGTGGAGAGCGTTCATTTTCGAATTTGAACCGGATAAAAAATGAACTTCGAAGCACAATGCTACAAGATAGACTAAACAGCTTGTCAATTTTATCAATTGAAAATTAATTACTGCAGGAAATTGAATTTGATGACTTAATTCATGATTTTGCAACTGACAAAGTCAGAAAAGTATGCCTTCAATAATATTTAATTGTATACTTAAACTTACATATACGTATGTATGTCTAAAAAAAAAAACCAAATCAAAACAACTATAAAGAAATAAACTTACATACCTACAATTAAAAAAAATATATAAAAATATTAGAAATAAAAAAAAACAATAAAAATTATCAAAAATCCACTATAAAGAAGAATGTTCAACTATTGAAGGCAAATAAAAAAAAAAATTATAAAAGTATAAAAAATATCTGTTATATGTTTTTTTTAGTTCTTTTTAAAAAGTAAAAAAAAAAAAAAACACACAAATTAATTTTAAAATGATTTTTTTAACCTAAAGAATAAAAAAATATATTATACCTACTTTTTTTGGCCCCCAAATCCTATTGGGCCCAGGGCCCCCAAAAGTCTAAAGACGCCCCTGATTCTATCAAGGTTCTCTCCTTGGTAGTGAGATGTATGTGTTCATTTAGGGTGCTCTGCAGGCGTTCCACATCCGAGTTTCCGGTGTGTCTATAGGGGGTGGTAAAATGTGATAGTATATTCCTTTCTTATAATAATAATTTAATTTTCTATTGAGTAAGTTTTGAAAACGGGATCATTGTCCATTGTTAATTTCTTTGGTTCAGACATGTATGAGAATAATTTTTCCATAGCATTTAAAATGTCTTCTTGGTGTTTTGATTTAAGTTTTTCTACTGAAGCAAACTTGCTGAACTTGTCGATACAACTTAAATATTTGTTGCTATTGGGTAGGATCCATATGTCCATATACTAAATATTCCATTTAGAAACACAGCACTAAAAGCATTGGACTGTTTTCGTTTGCCGTCTACGAACGAAGAATTTGGACATTGACTCTTGAAGTGCCCTGTTTGCTTGCACTTATAGCATTTTATTATTTTGATGTTTGAATTGCTGAATGAGTCGTTCTTTCCAGTCTTCTTACCTCGCTGCTGCCAGCCTCTACTCGCAAAAGCACCACCCTGAGCCCCACCGCTTTCTGGCTCCATATTCAACAGCTTTGTTTTTATGGAATCCGTGGTGTATGTTGTTCCTGAGTGTTCTAGCGCCATTATCATTGGAGCAAATCGTTCTGGCAGGCCTGCTACCATCAATTCTGCTATCCACTCATCATTGATATCGAACCCAGTACCTCTTAGCCTCTGTCCAGTCTCGATGATTTGTGTGACGTAGCTGGTCATAGAATCAGAGTTCTCAAGTCGAATTGAAATGAGATTTCGCAACAAACTGATCCTCCGAGAAGAACCTGAGTCATCGAACATGGTTTTTAATTTTTTCCAGAGATCTATAGATTTATTAGCATCTTTAATGTGAACATATAATGAAGGATCAATTGTTAAAATTAATTTGGCCTTAGCTTTTGCATCATCGGCGACCCCAACAGCCTTCCCAACTGTGATGCAGTCTAGCATTCCTTGTAAGATAAGAAAATTCTCGGCAGCAAAAGCCCACTCATCGTAGTTCTCGCGTCCCTTTAGCTTAGGAACGTTTAATGCGTAATTAGTTGCCATTCTTGTGCAACTCAACTTTAATTATTTTATTTAATCAAAAAAGAATTGGGTCTGGGCCCATAACCTAATGAAAAAACACTTTGGTTAATCTGCCCAGACTTCTTTATTACAATTAAGGTTAAGTATTCGTGTATAATAGATATAGGTATTTACATTTGGTATAATACATAAGTTGGTAATACTGACAGTAAGTTATACATACATATTTGACGCATAAATGGCAATAAATATAATAGGGTATTCTGGGGTAATTTTGATATAAAATAACAATTATGAATTCATTAACGAACTGTCTATGAAGTCCAAAATTAACTTTCATTAGCTTTGTACCATACGTGCTTATAGAAGCACTTAAAAAATTGTGCTTGAAAGCCAGACCAATTAGTACTAGTGTTAGGTTTCGTTCGGGCTCACAACTTTTATTGAAATTGCAAGGATTAGAACATTTCCAGGCTTTAGATCCAAATCTGATCTACTACGTGATCTGTACCTGCTCCTTGAATTATCTCTGTTTGGATTTCTCTGTGACCTGTGTTTTGACTACCAAACCTACTCGTAAGTTACTCAACAATGCATTTTAATTAATTTGTTTTAGACCGAAGTTGAGCTTGTTCTTCAGAAACATTGGAAGTCTGTTTGTTATTTGAATGTAATTCAGAAATACCCCCTTCTACGCCTGACGCTTTCCAAATTTTATCCACCAAGGAAGTCACTCCAGCTTCTGTTCTCGTTTCTTGTGAAATAAGAGCTATGTTAATAACTTGTAGAAGTCGACGAAGCCACAGCTATTGAATTACATTGTTGCTTATCATCTCTGATAATGAATTGGCAAGCTGTTGTAAGGTTCGAAGAAATTCGGATGGTTTTCTGTCACCAATTTTCGAAGTTTTTCTATAATGTAATGTTTAAATATACGAGGGCATTGAATGAAATCGATAACATAGGGACAAGCAACGTAGTCTCAACCATTTAGTCCATCGTAAACTTCTTCTAAGGACGCGACGTCATGGAAATAGCTTATCACTGCGAGACAAAGCACTAATTATCTTTCGGTTTGCTGTCAGGGGTACGTTGGGAATTTAGCCCTGTTTTATTCAGTTATACTTCTTCTAGGTGTACAACGGACAAGGCTTAGGGCGGACGATTATTCTCTAGTTTGCTGCTAGAGATAGGGAACGCATTCATAAGCGATTAATCTGGGTTCATTGTCTAAGCGAACCTATGACAAGACTCGTGCTCCGCTGACCATTCTTTAACTTTTATTAGGGAGAGGTCTTAATAGTCGTACTGCCGATAATATTCTTTTATTAGGTTATGTATATGAAATACCGTGTTGTCGCAGTTATATGAATCTAACGATTTAAGTAATGTTGGTTAAAAATCGAAATTTGAAAACTCTTAACCCAAGTTATTTGTTTCTTTGGGAAGAACCGTGGACACTGACGAGTCTACATCAGATAAATAATTAGTTAATAAATAGTTAAAATTAATTAATTAGTTAAACTATATGTTATTATTATAATAATTTTATTGAAAGCATAATAAAATTCTACTATACTCTGTCCAACAAAAATAGTCAGTACAGAGAAAATAGGACGTTTACCTCTCACTCTGACTGAAGTGAAATCTCGTTAAGCTGTGAGAGAGAGCAAATATTACAGGGTTTCAGTAGTGCCCATTATAAATTTCGAAAAAGCTATTTGGTTAATTTACGAAGAATAATAAATAAACTTCACTTACCGAAAAACAGCAAGCGACAACACCATTCGCATATTTGTTCTCAAAAGCTTTTAAAAAAGCACACATTCTGAAAGCTCCCAAACAAAATCCAAAGAAAAATCCACCATGATTTGCATTAAAGTGGAAATGGTAACTCTAATAACAATCTGCTTATTTTCAATACATACGAAGAGGGTTGTTTGTGAACACATTATTTATCAGTGTCAGTGTGGCTGTGGCTTTTGCTGCGCATGGTAAAGGTTGTGGGGATGTACGCTCGTCGAAGCGTAATTACAACAACAATTTATGTGTAAGTCAGTGGTTGAATTTTTTTTTTCAGTAGGTAAAAAGGGAATAAAACCACTGACTGGCACCATTTGCAAGAAAAAAGCTCTCCCATAAGACGTGTACTGACTATTTTTGTTGGACAGAGTATAACAATAATTGAATAAAGCGTTAGCTACCAGGGCTTATCGCTAAGTTAAACTATTGAAACTTTTTGTCAATCAGGCAGACGACAAAGATTGTTTATAATAACTGTAAAATATCGTTAAAGTCATTAAAAAGCAATCTGAATCTAAAAAAATCTAAATCTAAAATTTAAGCGTCAAAACTTGGGACTCTTTAAGAGAACATATTTGAAACCAAAGGAGGCACTTTTGGGCCAACCCTACGAAGATTAGTAACCACAGTACGTACATGAAATACGACAGTCACCGATCGTTACCAATCACCTGCCTGTATCTACGTCAGATAGTCACCAAACGTTCCAAACAGCCAGTCACCTAATCAAAAATATGTATTTATGTATCTCATACTGGAGTCTTACCACTATGGAGTTTGCAAAAGAAGTGAAATGAATATTATTTTCCGAAATAATAATATAAAAATGTTTTTTTAATACGAAAAAGCATTTAAAAAGAGGACTTAAAAAATGAATTTTAAATTAAATAAATACTATTTCTCACAACAAATAAATTTTGTATTTAAAGAAATTGAAAGGGTATGGAATCAAAAATGTATATTTTCTGGGCAAAATATCGTGGCGTTTGCTGTGTGGCACGTAGCGCCGCCGTCCTGCTGGAACCACATGTCGTCTAGGTTTTTTGGGCCACAAGAAATTAGTTACCATCGTAAAGTTACGCTCGCTGTTGACGGTGACCGTCGTTTTCAAAAAAGTACGGACCAATTACGTCACCGGCCCAAAATCCATATCAAACGGTAACTTTTTGAGGATGCATTTTCACCTGGTGAACCTCGCGTGGGTTGGTGTCGTCCCATATACGGCAATTTTGCTTGTTTATTAATTTTTAATTAAACTAAAAATGCGCCTCTTCTCTAATGATTTTTGGGCCGAAATTGGGGTCCTCTTCCATAATATTCGAAGCCCAATCAGCGAACAAACAGCGTTGTCTATGGTAATGAACTTTGAGCTCCTGGGTCAGTTGGATCATTTCCCGACGTAAAATTCGCCAAGTTGAAGTCTGCGAAAGGCCGAGTTCTTGTGCCCGGCGATGACTATACTGCCTCGGGTTCTGCTGTACACTTTTATGGACCGCGGCGATGTTCTCGGTCAATCTTGCGTTCCTTGAACGTACAGGTGTTGGCTGATTGTTTACTGAACCGGTTGTCTTAAATTTGGCCACCAAACTTTGAAGATTCGACTGTGAAGGGCCACCACGTCTACGGTAAAATGGGCGCAATGCGAGCAACGTTTGCGTTAACGAACACTCATTTTAAAAATAAAGTTCTCTTATTTGAACGTGCTGTTGAATCGTGAAACTTGCCATGATGATTTGGCATAAACAACTGAATAATAAACAAAAGACTTGACAGATGTCACCAAAACAAAATGGCAGCCACGGGGCGCCAAAATCTACCCGTTCCAATTGAAAAACCCCTTACAAAATGAATAAAATTCAGTTAGCCTGAAATCATAGAGTATACTTATATGGTTGAAGAAACTTCTCACCAGGGTTAGGTTAGGTCAAAGTGGCTGTCCGAGATGGAGTAGGACACACTTAGGCCAGTTTAATGGCCCATTGTGATACCACATGAATCTGGAGGCTTTCTTCTAAGCTCAATGAAATTAGTTTAAGTCCCTTACGAAACGTGAGAAGCTGATTATGCTAATATGATTTAGATCGTTTGGATCGTTATAGATGAATTGTCCTTGGTAATTCTTGCGTTTTTGAGCTAGAGCAGGGCATGTACAAAAAAGGTGAAGAACTGTTTCCTCCTCTTCCTCATCCAAACAGCTTCTGCAAAAGTCATTTGAGAATATGCCTAGCCACGTGGCGTGCTTTCCTATTGAACAGGGCCCGGATATGACACCGATTATCGAGCTTATATGCGATCTGCTTAGAGGTAGCAAGCACCTTGATCGCTTTAAATCTAGTTTAAGCCAGATGTTTTTTGTGACCTGACACGTGGTGATGTTATTCCACCTGGTGTTTGCCTTCTTCATAGCCTCCTGCATTAGCAATAGTTTACAAGTAGCGATTGGTATGCCAGCATTTGCCAAACATGGTAGAATGGGTTGTAATTAACCATTCCTGGTGAGTTCATCTGCCTTACAGTTACCTGGAATGTCTCTATGGCCCGGCAACCAACAAAGGTGAATATGACTGTTATAGAGTTTGTAGAGACAGAGTCCAGAGATTTGATAGCGGCCTGACTATCTGAGAAAATACGGATACCAGATGTTGATATCACGTTTTCTTTAAGCCAGGACAAGACTTCTTCGCCAAGAGTTCCGCCTGGAACACGCTACAATGATTGGGAAGGCGGAATGAAAGATTTGAGGCGAATAGCAGAGCTTTTAGCTATTTGTTTGCTAAATATATCAGGAGGTGTTAGGTACAGTAGGATGCCCAGTGCCGCAGATGGGGTCGTGCGAAGCGATCCGCTTATACATAGGCAAGCTGAACGTTGGACTTTATTTATTCTGTCGCGGCTTATAGCTTTTTCTAAATCAGTCACCATACTGCCACACCGTACATTAAAATCGATCTGATTACCGATGCGTATAGCCAATGCGTGATTCGGGGTTGTAAGCGCCATTTATTACCAATAGCTTCTTTACAAGAAAAGAGCTACAGTACCTTTTTTGACTATTTCTTGTAAATTGCGTTTCCAATTTAGTTTTTTGTCTTATAAGACCCTAGTCTGAGAACTTTAATTGGATTCCTTTAATGTAGGGAGGGTCAACCAATGAAATTTTGTATTTACTCGAAAATAGGACTATTTCGGTTGTGTATGGGTTACCATCCAGTCCACACCAATCAGCGCAAAGTATTAGTCTGTCGGAGGCTTTTTGTAAAAGTTCTTTTAAGGTATTAAGATGCTTTCCTGAAACCGCTATAGCAACGTCACTCGCATAGGCAATCAGCGTTAAAAGCGGCAATAACTATTTCTAACTTGTTTGTCGATTTTTCGCCGTGTTACGTTCAGAGCTTAAGGTCGAAAACCTGGAGTTTTTATAAGAATAACGTAATTAACACTTAGAAAGAAAATTCTATCGGATTTACAGAAACGGCTCTTTCTGCCAAGAGAAAAGACTACTTGACTAAAATTTTTTTAATAGTTCTTGAAGATTAAAATATATTTATAAATTTCTTTTTGGGTATTAAATTAAGAAGGATATGATTACTGTAAAAAAATAGTACTCAATAACATGAAACAACATACAAAAATGGAAAACAATTTTTTGTTTAAATAATTTGTCTGCTGTTTTTTACTTTGAAATTTAAAAGTATATGTCTTTGATACAACGGATTCTGATCACCTTCAACTTGAATTGGAGTATGAAGACATTACAATTCTCAGTAATATATGGAGCTCTAGACAAAGATCCTAGAAACCCAAACTTGTACCAAATTCCGGAAATAGAAACGACCGTCACCAACAATAGTTCTTTTACTTCTGAGGTCACTGATAGACAGAATTCCATTTAACAATCCTTTGGTGTACTAGGTTCCTTTCAGTTGTGGGTCATCGTATATTGGGTGATGGAAAAAAGTTATACAAAATCTGCGATATCTGAACATTAATCTTATATCAGAGGTTTGATGAAGTTAAATCCATCGCATTTGAAAAATTGTATGTGCCGAGAATTGTAAGGAGACAATAGTATCTCTAAATTGAAATAATAAAAACAACAACGAAAAAGCCGTACACTACACTAGCACTACATTTTCGGAATTTAAAAAACTGAGTATGTAGTTAATTGTGGCTTTATTTTGGAAATTAGTAGTGGAAAGCGTTTTGAATAATTTCGAGTTTGATTCGGATCACCGACTAGTACGAGCCAAACTGAGAATTAGTCACAACAACAGACAACTCCACAGAACAACAAAGAAGAATGTACCAAAGACCCTCACCGATGAAGCCATAAGGAATTACAATATTGATCTACAACAAAGATACCAAATACTTGCATCTAGACATGAGCCATTTCAAAACCAATATAACATCTTAGAACGAACAATCAAGCAATCTGCAGATAGACACATTTTGACAGCATCAGTAATGAAACCGCAAAAACTCTCAAACGAAACATTAAAGCTTATTGAAGAAAGTGAGAGTCTACGCCTAAAGGTCAGTCTTAATCGATCCGAAAAACATAATCTTGCAAATCTAAGGAAAAAAATTAAGAAAAAATCACAAGAAGACATCCAAACTTTTAACGACAACTTTTTACAAAATATAATTGAAAAAACAAAATCAATTAAAAAAGCAAATGCTTCATTAAAAACTAATAAAGAATGGATCGTTGCCTTATCCAAAAATGCTAGCAAGACTCATAACAGGAAAGATATCAACAACATAGCAACAAACTTCTACAGCAATTTATACAAAACCCAACTAAGCAATTCTGACTCTCATTCACTTTTAAATGCTGACACAAGCACTGATTGGCAAGAAGAGCAACAGTTTCCAATTTTACTTAAAAGCGAAGTCGAGAATGCGATTCAAAGCTTAAAAAACGAGAAATGCAATGGAAGTGATGGAATTGCTGCAGAGTATTTAAAATACGCAAAATGTTCATTGGCCAACTGGTTGAAAGATATTTTCAATCAGGTTTTGGTCACCGAGGAAATCCCAGAACAATGGAAGAAATCCGAAATAATCCTCATCCACAAAAAAGGCATGACGGACGACATAATTAACTATAGGCCCATTAGTATAATATCTTGCATTTATAAAGTATTTGCGAAATGCCTTTTCAATAGAATGAAAACAAGCCTAGAATTCAATCAACCTTTTGAGCAAGCTGGGTTCAGATCTGGATTCTCAACAATGGACCATCTTCAAACAATGAGCCAAATCATAGAAAAGAGCAAGGAATATAAAATAACGCTATATATTGCATTTATTGATTTCGCCAAAGCGTTCGATACAGTTGAGCAAATATTTATCTGGCAAGCGCTAATTAAACAAGGTGTGGAACCGAAAATTGTTCGTGTTCTTCAAAACATGTACAAAGATAATGTTGCGCGCATTAAAACGGAAAGTACAGGACCAATATTTCAGACGACACGTGGAGTACGGCAAGGTGATCCACTTTCACCAGCACTTTTTTCCGCAACTTTGGAAGAGATTTTTCGTAACTTGGAATGGGAAAACAAGGGATTGAATATAAACGGTAGATTTCTATCAAATCTTAGATTTGCAGATGATATTGTTTTAATCGCCACGTCAAAACATGAATTACAAACTATGCTAAACGAGCTTTGTATAGAATGCAAAAAAGTCGGTTTATCCACTAATCGACAAAAAACCAAAATAATGTCAAATTTCAACCATTCCATAATAAAAATTGATGATATCGCTTTAGACTACGTAGAAGACTACAATTATTTGGGTCAAACTATATCATTCATCGATAAAGACGTTAAAAATGTTAACCATAGAATAGCAAGCGCTTGGAGACAATTTTGGAATGTGAAGAATCTGCTGGATCTTAATATCTCAACCCAAACAAGAAAATGTGTTTTTGACTCGACGGTTCTTCCAGTCTTAACATATGGTTGCCAAACATGGCAATCTACGAAAGCCCTCGAAAATAAGCTCCAATCTTGCCAAAGAGCGATGGAAAGATCGATTCTTAAAGTGAGGTTATCCCAACGGATTAACCACGAAAACATAAGAAACCAAACGAAATTTGAAGATGTTCTTCAAAGAACAAGAAGACTTAAATGGGATTGGGCTGGACACATATTCCGAACCTCAGACGATCGATGGACCAAAATAACAACAGAGTGGACCCCGCGAGACAAGAAAAGAAATGTAGGAAGACAACTCAAAAGGTGGAGAGACGAAATACAGCATTTTTGCCCAAACTATTGGAGAGAAGCTTTAGACCGACAATTGTGGAAGACGAAGGGGGAGGCTTATACTCATCAAACTTATTGAATAAAAATGTAAAAAAAAAAAAAAAAAAAAAAAAAAAAAAAAAAAATGTATACTTTTAAGAGTGAATAAAGCATGAATAATAATAATAATAATAATAAGTAGTGGAAAATACATTTTGTAACGATTTAAAAAAAAAACTGGTATGTAGTCCTAGATTGATATCAAGTTTGTTGTTCTAAATTAATTGTGGGAAGAAAAACATTCTTTTTTAGTTAGGTGCGTCCAGACATAAGACTAGGATATTCGAAAATAAACGATGATATTATTTATAGCTTTTTTGTTTAAAATTAGATGTGGAAAGAAAAACATTCAAAAACTGTTTTTACTTACATTTTTTTCCTTCAACAAATAATTTACAACAAATAACCTCGAGCTAAACATTTTTTCCACAACTAATTTTCAACAAAAAATCTGTAGTTAATTGAATACACAGTTTTTTAAATTTCGAAAAACGTAGTGCTAACTTGACAGTCGTCCTGACGTCATAACCTTTGCGTGTACCCAAGCATACATTGGCTTAATGCAACAACAACCAAATACAAGTACTAACAAATGATCAAAGTGCAATAACAACAACACAGCGGTACTGTTTAAGAAAAAGAGCGAGTACTAATAAACAATTAATATAACAACTAATAAATATCAGTGTTATCCTGTTACCACGAACAATGAAAATTGTTCGAACCGTCGCGTCGCGTTGGGAAAAATAAATTATAATTATGTATAAATAAATTTATAAACACATTTTTATATAAGATAAAAAAATATTGAAGTCATTGTTTTTAAAAGATATAGTTGATAGTTTTTTTGCAGTTTTTTTTCATTTTTTCCAATTTGATATCGAGTCACAATGTGAGATATAAAGGCTCAACCAAATTTTTCATTTTTTTGTTACAGTATAAAACCACCCACTAATTTTTTTTTTAAAGTCCTTTCTGCATCTTTTGATGTAATTAAAAAAACGTATTTGAAATCGAAGTCGCAAAAATATATCTCGAATGTACGGTCGTGCGAACTCCGCACACACAGACATCTCTCTAAGAATTTGGTTTTGATTCTAAGGACCTTGAAACGTCGAGAAACAACATTAAATCGGACCAATTGCAATAACTTCCTTTGGGAAGTTGATGAAAGTATTGTTAAGTACTTAGATATCTCTCCGCTAAAAAAGGATTTATTTATTTATTTATTAGAAACACTGTTTTATATTCTATATATAAGTTCACAAAACATTAAGCAATTACCATTCTTTGAATTAGTCTTGTAGTCAGTGGTCCCCATGGATATAAAGTGCGAGTTAGAATCCAACGTTATCCCAGATGTTCTTGGTTCTTCAAGCTCAGCTAAAACTCTATTATCCTGACAAGAAAATACATTTGGTTTTATATTAATGAATTAAAACATACATATGTTGTAAGTATACAGTTTACAAAACGTTATAAGTATTATTTTTGATAACAAACGAAAAAAGGTGGGATCTGACCCATTAAAAACTTCCATTTGGTGAGCTTAAAAATCTGCACCAAGATATTTATTTATGTTACAGCAATTTTTTGTCGAGATATTTGAGAATTGACTTTTGTCGAGAATTTCTTAAAAAAGGATGATCGTGAGGGGATGTGTAATGCAATCAATTTGAAACATTTTGTTTGGTGCAATATAACGAAATTACTTATGTATGTCCTAAGTCAATATTACAAATTATTATTAAATCAATAATAAAACATGAAAATGGGTTTGATGTCCTCATGCATTTATACATTTATCGCTTACGATGAAATGGTGGAAAGAAGTCGATATATGTATGTACATATGGCATATTATTTTTAATGTTAAGTCTGATGAATTCACAATTTATTAAAAACGGTGGACAAATTTTAAGAAAAGTATAACTTGTGAAGTAAGGATGATGTTCGGAAAAAGTGTTCTTCAGCGTTTTTAAAACTATTGTGCAAGCTTTGTATATACATATATTTGAACTACCTGTACGAAAAGTAAGTGTGGAACCTAACAGCGACTGGAAATATAAAATATTGAAATCAAGAGTGGGATTGAGAGGAGTATATTATATTTGTTCTCATAAGTATTAATTTGTGTGAGGGAGTTAGAGGAACTAGCTGTTTACTGCCAAATAAATTACTCGAATTACAAAAATCAGTCGTTGCCAACGTTACCCCTTTATATATAAAAACTATAGTACTCTTATGGAAGATGAATTTTTAGTTCATTGACGGTTGACAGGCGGCGCTGGGGGTACTGAAAATTGTTGAGGAGACTACAGAAGTTAAATCGAAAACAAAGTTGAGGAAAAGAGTTGTTGTATTATATATTTGTTTACGGTTTTTTTTTCTGTGCTGTCATGGGGATATTCATATGTATGTATTGAACTATGTATGTAAGTTTTTTATTTGGATTTGATTTCAAATTTTCAAATTTATAAAATTTAAAATAATTCAAATTTATTTTCTCAATACCTTCCTACATTGTTGTCAAATTTTGAATATTCTACATAGTTGTGTGGATGTGCATATTTGAATATAGGAAATAGGTTTATGTTTTTTTTTCATTTTTTGGAAAGAAACAGTGCGTTAATCATATATAAATTATATCAGATCTCACTTGTGCATCCCCATAAATTATTATCAACATAAATTATCAAGTAATAATATCTTGGCAAATATCCAAAGATTTGCATAATAGCGATCATTTTCCAATAACTATTTCACTGCGACTGGCACCAAAACAAGATACCGCAAAGCGCATTCCGAGATACAAAACAGACTTCGCTAATTGGGACTTATATTAAAACAAACTTGAGCTTAATATTTCTAAATTACCTCCGACCCATTGCATAAACAAAGAAGCTGCCATTCTACTCAAGAGCATCCGCAGTGCGGCAAACGACTCCATTCCCCAAACATCCCCAATAACTTTTAATCGAACTGTGCCCTGGTGGAACCGTGACCTCTCGAGGCTAAGAACTGAAAAGTTTAAAACTTGGCGAACTTTCATGAAAAATCCTTCTCAAGTTAACCTCATAGCCTATAAAAAAGCAAATGCTTATTTTAGAAGAACTCTAAAACGTAGCAAACTCAAAAGCTTTAATGATTTCACGGGAACAATTAACCCCAACACATCCACAAGCACAGCTTGGCAACGTATTAGGACTCTCACTGGCAACTCCACCCCCAAAAATATATTGTCCATTAAGTCACCAGCAGGCCCGGTAACTAACCCCAATGAAATCTGCAATTTGTTTGCACATACTTGGTCTACAAATTCTCTCAACTCCAACTTCTCACACGCTTTTAACTCGGAAAAAACGGCAAGTCTGAATATAACTCCACAACCTCCATTCAACGCAGCTGCTCTTCGCATTGAGTCATCACTGATAGCACAACCATTGAACTCGAAAGTTGCTTGAGTAGATTACAAGGGAAAACACCAGGGCGGGATATGATATCCTATCCTATGTTAAATAATCTCCCTGATTCAGCTAAACAAAGGCTCATTTCATTGTATAACAATATATTCAGCAAAGGTATCATAGTGTTGGGACCTCGCAGAAGCAAAAGAGTGGTAGAAATGATGTCAAAAAGGTGGTAGAAAAGTGTTAGAAATTAAAACCCATTTTTATGTAGTAAATCTTATATTCAATAACTTTTTAAAAAATACAAAAAATTAAATAAACAATAATTCAGTTCTTTCAGTTTCAAATATCACAATTCAATTCACAACAATTAAATTAGTCAGAAAAACTTAAAATTATTTTTTGCTATATAGACCGCCGGAAAATTTAAATTTTGAAGCATATTTCAGGAATGCTTCCGGAGGATTAAAATTCTGAAAATTTACTGAAATTTCCCTTGCAGGCAAAATGTTGTGAAGGGTTGTAGTTTTTAATTTATTTCTTTTTTCATTTTTTATATTTTTTAAATCTGAAAATTTGCGTTCAGCAGCAGTGCTGCTATGCGGTGAGCAACAAAGCTCCAACATATAAGAAGATATGTTTTCAAAAATTAAATTGTCCATTCCGTCTTTTAAGTTTTTTATCAAAAGCCATTGTGAAACAATGTCATCTGTTTAAAAATTTGGAGTAATTGATTTTCTCCAACTAATTTTCTCCACTCATTATTAATTAACTCTAGTTCTGAGTTATTTATACTCGTAGTTGGTGAAAAATGTTTCGTGAGACCTAAAACTGATGGCATTGTTCCATCAATGACGTTTTTCGGGTTTAAATATTTGAAAAAATTTAGTTCATCGTTTGAAAGGTTAAACCTTTCTCCAATTTGAACACATAATTCAATATAATAGCTGCACATAACTTTTTGTAGTTGCATTACATCTTGTTCAACAATATCATTTTCAAGTAAGTACCTTTCAAAGTAAAGGCCAAAATACATTTCAGAATATGGTAGCGATTTTATATGCTGTTGTGTTTGTGGAGTGGACGCGTGGAGTTGTAGTCGTATGCGTATGGTATATGGTAGAAGGTAGAGTTTAATGATAGGTGAACGGTGAGTTGCAAAAAGTGGTAGAATTTGCTTTTTAGGTGGTAGATTTTCATGAACACCAAAAAGTGGTAGAAATACCACTTAAGTGGTAGAAGTCCCAACACTGTTCCGGATGATTAAAATTCTGAAAATTTACTGAAATTTCCCTTGCAGCCAAAATGTTGTGAACGGTTGTAGTTTTCAATTTATTTCTTTTTTCATTTTTTAAATGCGGTAAGCAACAAAGCTCCAACATATAAGAAGATATGTTTTTAAAAATTAAATTGTCCATTCCGTCTTTTAAGTTTTTTATCAAAAGCCATTGTGAAACAATGTCATCTGTTTAAAAATTTGGAGTAATTGATTTTCTCCAACTAATTTTCTCCACTCATTATTAATTAACTCTAGTTCTGAGTTATTTATAGTTGGTGAAAAATGTTTCGTGAGACCTAAAACTGATGGCATTGTTCCATCAATGACGTTTTTGGTTTTGAAATCAAAAATGTACGCATTTTTATAATTTTTTTGTAAAAACTCCAAACTCTAAAATCCAAAACACCAAAGATAGTAAATTAGTGGATTAAATACTTGGAAAAATTAAATGAAACTTCTTCGTTGATAATATTCATCTATCTGTGGCAAAAGTAAACAATCTATTTTATACAGAGATTAGACAACAACCATGTACGATCTGTACAAGGAAGATCACACAACAGCAACACAGAGAAAAAGAAAGATAACTGAGGTGAAAAAGTGCATGGGAGAAATCCATCATAGCGATTTTATATGCTGTTGTGTTTGTGGAGTGGACGCGTGGAGTTGTAGTCGTATGCGTATGGTATATGGTAGAAGGTAGAGTTTAATGATAGGTGAACGGTGAGTTGCAAAAAGTGGTAGAATTTGCTTTTTAGGTGGTAGATTTTCATGAACACCAAAAAGTGGTAGAAATACCACTTAAGTGGTAGAAGTCCCAACACTGACACAGAGCCAACTTTGACGATGTAAGAGTACTGGACAAGGAAAAGAGAATGAACGCGAGATTTACTCTTGAGAGTCTACGAATTCAACAAAAAGTTACCAAAACAATGAATACACAAGAGGATAGAGATAATACGATCGCAAGCTATGCTTTGGCAGTTCAACAAGTACCTGAAACACTACTGTAATAATTTTTGTTTGTTCCGTAAAGTAATAAGTCTTTTTTATGTTAAATTATTTTAGTGTTAATTTATTTTGTTTTGTTTCTAATTAAACTATATGTAAATTCAACAAATTCATTCAATCAGTAAGTTTTCCATTATAAATAAAATTATCCGAATGTTAAATTATTAAATAAATACAAATAAAAAAATCTAGATAAAACCCCTGAAGAAGTCGTGGATAGCGACGAAACGTTGGGAAAAGATGAAGTAAACTTGTTTTATTTGCATTAAAAAACAAATTGACCAAAAAAGCCTACTTAAACTAATTAAAAATAAATACTAATAATATTTTGTTTACACTATTCTTTTAAGATTTCATCATCCACAGACAAATTAAGATTTGATGTGTTAGATTTAACTTGTATAAAAAGGAATCGTTCGATCTCCTCAGATTTACCACCAGTGGTAAGGGATCTAAAGTTTGATGAATAAAGTGACGATTTTTTAAAACTTTATTTTCTGTTATCCAGTGGACAACAGATAAAACTAATTTTGTTGGTATTACCGTGATACTAAAATATAAATGGCGCAGTCGGTAGGATACCAGTCAGATATATGTATGAGTGGAAATCATATAAAGAAATGGTAATTCAGTGATCGAACCATCTTAACGATTTTTTTTTTCGCAAAACATTAGTGAAAACCAAAATACTTTATACCAACTCGTGATTCGTGATTGTGTGAAAACTTTTATCTGTGAAAACCAACACTAATTAAGTGACAATAAAAGATAAAAAAGCAGCTCGTAACTCGTGATTGTAAAGTTAACTTTCACAACTTAAAAAAGTTTGGTGAACAAATACAAAAAATTTAAAGAAACAACTCGTAAATCGTTATTGTAGACTATAAATTTTTTTTTGTTTGCGAAAAGTGAAAAATCAATAAATCAATATTTTACGAAAGAATTCAAGTGCAAATTGAATCTCTTTCAAAGGAATTGTTTTAGTAGTTCAAGTCTATGAATATGACATATACTACAAAATCCATAGAGGAAAAATAATAAGAAAAGAAAAGTGAATCCTGAAGGAAGAACAACTTCACGAGGCAGATTTTATCTAAGTCGAAAGCCCCAACGTGTTCGATTTATGAAGAAATTTAAAAAGACATTAAAAAGTATTCAGAAAGGAAAATCAACCATATTACATACCATCAAAAGAAAAAAAAGAAGAAAACATCATGAACACGCATCAACAGCAGCAGAAGCAGCCACATTACATGGCAATATTAATAATAATTTAAGTATGTTACAAAATAGCAGTAATAGTTCGTTAAGAGTCTTAAAACTCAACCCACTAAAATACATTGAAAGACTTTCAACCTTTGATGGAAGAACTGAAGATCTTCCAATATTTTTAAATAATGTAGACGAGATAATACCAACATTATTAACATACAATGAACAAGGTCAGAAAATGTGTATTAACTTCCTAAAATTGAAATTCATAGGCCGAGCAAGACAGGCCATAGAAATGCACACACACCTTACCAAATGTTCAGACATAAAAGCAATGTTATTAGAAAATTTCGGTGGTTTTAAAAATAGTTACCAGTTATACGAAGATTTAAGAAATTCTCAATTTCGTGATGTATTAAAATTTTATAATTACCCAAAAAACACTTTCACTTCTTAATCAAAAATGTCTTCAAGAAGGACATCATTTAGATATTCCGAGAAACAACGAAACTGCTTTAAAGATTTTCAAAGAAAAATTACCAGTTCACATGCGAACAATTTTATATTCACTAAAACCTTCAAGCATGGAGTCAGCACTTCATGAACTTTCACAAGCCCAGTTTGTTAGCAATAACTCTGATTTTAAAGTTAATGAAACAAATAAAAATAACAATTTTAAACAAAATCGGTATGATGGCAAAAATCATAATAAAGGTAATTGTCAACCTAAGCCATTCCATACACAAAACAATTTTTCAAACCAAAGACAAATCAATTTAAAAAACTAGAGACAATAAAATCAAAATAACCATAGACAAAACGAAAATAGACAACAATACCCACAGAAAATTGAACCAATGGATATAGCCCCAAGCTCTTCTCAACTTGGACGTTTTAATCCTCCTAAAAATAATTTTATTAAACAAGAACCTTACAATGAAGCAATTTTTCAATATGTAGCCTCGGAGACAATAAACAAGGTTTACCCTATATCAAATTAACAAAAGAAAATGCATGTATAAGATTATTAATAGATACCGGTGCAACTAATAGTATAATTAACCAAGAAGATACACCCCCACAGCATTGGAAATCTAGAATTTCTCCTTTAATAATTAAAACCGCAGGTAACCCTATAACTATTTATAAAGATGCTATATTCCCCCAAAGAAAAATTTGTTCTACCGGTCTTAGAAGACGCCGTATTTCAAATGTATGACTTTTCTGATGAATATAATGGTTTATTGGGTAATAATTTATTAATCCCTAACAATGCAACAATATTTTATAAAGAAAAATTATTAAAACTAAATGAAAAAACATTTCCAATTTTTTTTAATAAAACTGAGGAATTGGAATACGAAAATTCTATTAACCATATGAATAAAATTAAAAAAGATTTTAGTGTACCAAATTTCACGAATGAATTACTAACAGAACGAACGACGAAGACAAATCCGAATCAATAAAAATTTACAATCAATTAAATCAAGCTTTTTATCACAAAAATGATGATTTAACTTTCACTAACTATGACAAACGTAAGATACCCACTGATGATGAATCGCCAGTATATAAGTTAATCAAACACCAATTTAATTTATTAAAAAAATATTTTTTTGGAGAGCAGATTGCTCTGACCTTTATTTATCGGATTGTATTCTACAACTTAACTTAAGAATAAATTTACAATTTATTGTTGCTTGCTATTTAATGAATAAATGCAACTTTGCAATATTCGTTGAATGAATAAATGCAACTTTGCAATATTCGTTAACACTTGCATTCCCACAGTACCTGGTTGTTTTTCTGTTGAATTGACCCAGCTGATTTGTCAGCACTTCCGTTTGTGTTAACTTATAACAGGATATACAGATACCCCAAGATTCATAAAAAAGAAGTTAATCGTCAAATTCAAGAAATGTTAGAACAAAACATAATTGAACCGTCAACATCTCCTTATAATGCTCCAATTTGGGTGGTACCAAAAAAGGAAGATTCGAACGGAAATAAAGAATGGAGAATAGTTATTAATTACCGCAAATTAAATCTTAAAACTAAAGAAGATAAATTTCCTATTCCCAATATTGATGCAATACTTGACAAACTTGGACGTTGTAATTATTTTACCACACTTGATCTTACTTAAGGATTTTATCAAATTGAAGTAGACGAAAGTGACAAAGAAAAAAACTGAATTTATCACACTTTCTGGACATTATCAATTTTTAAGAATGCCATTCTTTTTAAAGAATGCACCCGCAACTTTTCAACGATTAATGAACGAAGTACTAAAAGATTACGTAGGTAAAATCTGTTACGTATACTTAGATGACATAATCATTTTTTCTACAAATCAACAGGAACATATAACACATATTAAACAAATATTAAACGTTTTAAAAAAAGCAAACCTCAAAGTATCTCTTAATAAATCAGAATTCATGATAAAAATTATATAGACGCATTGCTGAAACTTAAGAAAATGATGACAGATAATGTTATGAATAGACATCCATACTTTTCAAAAGAATTAGTACTAACTACTGATGCATCAAACTTTGCCATAGGTGCAGTTCTTAGTCAGTCACACGGACCACTATCTTTTGCATCAAGAACGTATAACAAACATGAACAAAATTATTCTATAATACAAAAAGAATTGTTAGTAAATTTATATGCAACGTTCCAATTTCGACATTACCTTTATGGTAGAAGATTCACAATTAAAACTGACCAAAGGCCTTTAGTATGGCTACAAAATTTAAAAGAACCAAATTCAAAATTGCAACGCTGGAAAATAAAATTAGAAGAGTACGATTTTAAGATAGAATTCATACAGGGTAAAGAAAACAAAGTAGCAGATACAATTTCGAGAATTAAAATAAAAGAAAAAATAAACATATTTGAAAAAGATTTAAGAACTAATCATAGTGCGCAAGAAGATAATTCTCTTTTCACACCTATTAGCGATAAACGTCTTAAATACTTTAAGAGACACATTGTACTTAATTCCAACGCAAATGGAGATCAAACAATTATATTGATTGGTAAAAGAGGAATAACCTTTAAAAGCACTAATCCGAATGAAGAATTGTATTTAAAAATAATAAAAGAAATTGACATAGGTATTAGTGTAGGGCAACCAAAAATATGTCCTAAAAAACTAGTTTTAAGCGCTTATAATATACCCTTAAAAATCAAATATATTATGCCCTCAAATATGCTCAATAAATGTAAAAGATGTTTATAAGAAGCGTTATTTGCTTTAGGAAATTAATTAATAAGAACAATACCAATCAAAATCATTCCAACTTTTTGAAGATAAATAAAACATCCAAAAAATTTGTTTAGTCGCAAATAGTTCAACTTCGCACACGTATAGTATTTATGAAAGAAAAAAAAAAACAAAGTTAACAAAGCAAATTCACTTTTGAATAAAAGAAATTTTTTAATGCCAGCGATCAATAAGAAAATTTATTGCAAATTTTTGTTGCAGTAAATAACTAACATTTCACTCAAATTTTTGAAAAGGAAACTTTGTCTGTTTGATCGAAAAACACTTTTATACGTGGAAAAGCTCCGTTCAACGTCAACAGAAGTGATCGGAGCGTATTTGAATGCTAAAACTTCAGCAGTTGTATAGTCTTCAACTGCTATAGATTTCTCTCCTGGCAAAGCCATGGCAATTATTTTTAGTTTTTCAAAGCCAGCATTTTTGTCCATTACATTTTCTATTTTTTACTTCACTGATTTCGCAGCCTTGCTGTTAATGCTGTAGATTGTCTTCAACGCATCACTTATAATTTGTGTGCTGGAATTGAGCGATAAACCACGTGATTCAAGTTTTGAAATTGATTTAACTAGAAACCTATAGCTTGATGCCAAACAAAATTAATCCGCTTTCAATTCTGTTTTTTTTAAAGAAAATCTTTACAAATTTTTACTGATGCAACTTCCTCGTTGTCAAAAGCACCAAAAATCCAAACAATCTTTTCAAAATGCTTGGCGTAGTTATTCACCGCTTCGAGCCATGCCCCCATCGCGTTATGATTGGTTGTGAAGGAAGTTCCAGTCCAGGTTCTATGTTTGTAAAAGTTTTCACTCTGGATGGAGCTTTAATTTTTTTCTGATTTTTTGTTTCGTCTTTTTGTTGTTATTAATGCTTTGTTTTTATTGCTTGCCTTTACAAAAAAAAGTAAAAATATGCAGTAATATGCCTTTTGAAAGCAAAAATGCAAAAGTATGCATTTTAAGTGAAATATGCAAAAATATGCCCTAACAGATGACGTTTAAAAGACGAAGATTTCAATCAAACGCATTTCTATCACAGTCTCGCTTTAATAGTGATGTTAACAAAAAATATGTTCGAACATATTTTTGGTTGCCCTAGGTATTACAAATGCTATATATATAGAAAATGATTCAACATTCAACGAATTCCTTAATGTATGGATACGAGAAAATAAAACCGGAAAAAAGAATATATTATTAAGAAGCACACACATTTTAAAAGATTTAAACATAAAAGATGGGTATGAAACAATAATCAAAACACACAAAGAATTAAACCATATTAGAATAAAAAAGCTTTACTTGGAATTGGCAAGAAAATATTACATCCCGAACTTTAAAGAATTAATAAATAAAATTTTAAACAAATGTAATTTTTGTATGACAATAATCGATCGAAAACCAATGAAACTACCTTACGAAAAAACAGTTACACCCAAAAGACCTTATGAGCATTATCATTTGGATATTTGGTTTAGAGACAAAAATAGGAAATACCTTACATGTATTGATAAATTTTCAAAAAATGTTGCAGTAGAACAAATAAAAAATAAAACGTATGTAGATGTTATGAACTAAACCCAAACTTATTACTTTAGATAATGAAAATGCTTTAATGGCAGAAACCTTAAGAAAAACTTTTTACTTAACAATGACATAGAAGTAGGTACGGTTAAAAATAATTATTTTTTCTTTTTTCAGGAGAACAAAGTGTTTAAGTGCTATTTACAAACCACATTTGTTAGAACAGCAAATTTCACGAGATTTAATGGTGTGCGAAAATCATTTCTCAAAAGATATGTTTTCCGCTTCCAAAATTCGTTTAAAATTGTCGGCTATACCTGACTTAAATATTTTAAAAACCTTAACTGACACTGCAGAAGGTGAGACGAATAAAGGGAATATGAATACAACACAAGAAGACGAGAGTTTAGAAGTGAAAGTGGTTTCTAATCAAGAGCAATTGGAGTTTTTAGAGGAAGGAGTGGGCAAAATCCAAAGTGCTGAATTACTCGAAATCTTTGAAGCAGATGAACCGCTTTGAGAAATTATTCAAGTTGGAGAATCAATCGAAGCGAAAACCTCATATAGAGAGAATAAGGCAACGCAGACAAACATCAAGGAAACAGCCGAGGTATTTCAGTTAAGAAAAGAGTGTAAGAATTTAAAAAAAGAAATTGAAATTTAAAAAAAAGAAAAATATTCAGATGCTGCGTATTTAGAAAAACTAAAAACGTTTTACCTAAAGAGTTAGCTCGAATTGTTGAAACTCATATTGCAAACTATAAAAAAAAAAACAGAAAGGATGGAGGTACTCTAACGAATTTAAAAAATTTTGTCTCAGCATATTATTTCATTGCACCTTATGCATATTACTTCTAAGAGCATAATTTATGTTTGCCATCAAAAAAAACTTTAACTAGATTTACTAAAGATTGGCCTTCTGGACCTGGACTTCACAAGTCATTATTTAATGTGTTAAAGCTTAAAATACAGGTTTTACCAGAAATCGCCCAAAAATTGTGTTATTTGTTTAGATGAAATGTCGTTGAAAACTCATCTTTATTTCAATAAAAATAAGGGAGCGATAATAGGATTGGAAGACGATGGACAGAATAAAACACATTTAGCTGCAAATTATGCCATTGTTGTAATGGTAATGGTATGCCTTACTTATCGGTATAATCAGTTACTTGGGTATTACTTTGTCAATTCCTCTTGTCCAGCCAAGACATTGAAAGAAATCGTAGTCAAATGTGTTAATGATTTGATTGAAGTTAAAATAAAACCCAGGCTTGTAAAAGACAAAAAAAGACATAAAAAAGACATTTAAAATGACATTTAAAATGGCTCCAAAACTGACTGATGAACATATTTTCCCAAACAATTTTCAGAAGATTGCTTCTCAGTTAATAAGTTCAACCGTTTCAGCTGGTATTTATACCCTTGCCAGTATAGGTGCTTCATCGTCAACAGCTATTAACACTGCTGAAATAATTGAAAAAATTGACGAATTATTTGATGTTTTCAACTCATCCCAATTTAAAGTAAAAGCATCCAGAAGGCCATTTTTTGCAAGAAAGGAGCAAATACATAGATTTTCTAAACGAAATGAAATTTTTTTTTGAAAATATTACTTTTTTTGATAGCTCAATTAATGTGACAAAGAAATGAGGGCAACAGAATATACATGCTCTAATTGATATTTTTAGTGACTTAAAAGAAGAAGGTATTACATTTCTTCTCACAAGAAACCTTAATCAAGATTGTTTAGAAAACACATTTGCTGTGTTACGCAATCGAGGAAGAAATATTAAGTTGCTGACTATTGTTCAATTCACATGTGCTTTCAAAAGGTCGTTTGCGGCCAAGTTTATGGAGGCCATTACCCAAAGAAACTGCGAGCCAACTATAAATTTGGAACTGCCGCATAGATATCCATATTAAATCAAACGAAGAAAAAAAAGACGAAATAATTTACGCTTTTGAAACCGAATCTCACTACAAAACTGTTGATTTTGGTTGTCAAAATGCGTTTTACTTTTTTTCCGGGCTATATTTTGAAAAAATACCGTCAAAACCATAAGTGTGAAGTGGAACTGAACCAGCAACCTAATATTTCCTCCATATTCACAGATTTTAAAGAATTTGATGGTGCGAATTTAACACGACCACAACAAGATTTTTTAGATGCATTAGAGAGCCTCGAAAAAAATGTTTAACTAATTTTCCAAATTTATATTTTTGTATTTTTGTAATAATTTTGAAAATGAAAATGTTTGATATTTTAAAAAATGAATTTGATTACAATTGAAAATGTTTGATATTTTAAAAAATGAATTTGATTACAATTGCTGTAAGAACCAAAATAAGGACTTTATTATAAAGTTTTTTATACGAGTTCGAGTTCCTTAAAAATTTCAATGCAACTATGAAAAAATCTAGCAATAAGCATAAATATTTAAGCGTTACACATATGTAAAACATTATTTATAAGACCTAAGTAAAATTGCTCTAAAAAATGATATAAATATGCCTTTATTTTTCGGAACACCCTATGCTACAGTCAAAATAAAAACTCTTTTTCTTCCTTCTCTTTTACACTGTAACACTTCTTATTACCATCTATTTCTCGTGTTTGTGTGACATAGCGGTAATTTAAAATATGAACTCAGGACGAAAACGTGGAGAGTGTCCATACTCCCTACTCATTATTAGATATACTCTGCCGCCAACGACTAGGCATCCGGTCGCCCTAAAAGTTTCTGCTCATGAGAGTACAGTAATCCCCGCTTAGTTGCACCTCGCTTTATTGAACATTCCGCTTAATTGATCGAAAAAATTGGCTTCGAAAATTTCCCGTATTAGTAGCAAAGCTTTTTAGACGGTTAATTGAACCCCACTTAGTTGAATTACTGGCTTAATTGATCTTAACAATATGCAGCATAAAAACTAAATACATGGAAATTTTTCGGATAATAGGACGGACAAAAAAATTATTGTGATTGGAAAAACCAAAACGCCCATGTGTTTTAAAAATAAGATTGTACCTTTACAATATTTCTCCAACAAAAAGGCATGGATGACCCAACATTTATGGGCCCAAATTTTATATGTATTTGACGAAGAAATGATAAAGCAGAACAGACAAATAATTCTTTTTTTCGACAATGCTGCATGTCAAATTCAAGCCATCGAACGTGGCAAGACTATCGAAGAATTTTCGATTACAGTCGATTACATCTTTGCAAGCAAGCACATAAGCAAACATTGTTTGTGGCTTATAATACTTTCTACTATAAGAAATTGTTTTAGAAAGGTAATATTTTAAATATTTTACTACTAAACCTACATTTGCAAGTTCTTTTTTTAAAGGCAGGCTTCATCCAAGAAGAAGAGCAGTCGGAAAATGATCTCGTGGTCACAGATAACGTTCTTGAGGACAATGCAGATTTCAATGCTTATTTGGCATGTGATGACCGAAAAATCAGACAAAATGATCAGTGCAATTAAGCGGGGAATACTGTACTATAGTTTTCATATAAAGGGTGTCCCAAAATTAACGCAAGATTTGAATTAAATAGAAAACGCCGTTTTTAGTCTTTTGATAGTTATATTTTTATTGACTCGTAAAATACATAGGATAGGGTTATGTATGGAATAACACATCGGACAAATGGCCTCCACGGCTTTGCATGCACATGCGCACTCTTTTGTTGAAATTTTCCATGACCATTCTGCAGAAATGTGGCTGAATTTCGTTGATGCAGCGTTGAATCTCCTCCTTTAATGCACTGGTGGTTGTGGGCTTGTTGACATAGACTTGTGATTTCAAATAACCCCATAAAAAGAAGTCTAATGGTGTTAAATCACACGATCTAGGAGGCCAATTTTGATCACCGAAACGAGAGAGTACACGACCTGGAAATGTCTCATGCAGTAATTGAATTGTTTCACGGGCTGTATGACATGTGGCACCGTCTTGTTGAAACCGCATATTGGACACATCAATATCATCCAATTTTGGCAGAAAGAACTGTGTAATCATGTCGCGATATCGAGCACCAGTAACAGTCACTGCTTGACCAGCATCATTTTCAAAAAAATATTGCCCAATTATGCCTCCAGCCCAAAATCCACACCATACAGTCACGCGTTGTGGATGCATTTGTTTTTCGACAGTCACATGTGGGTTCTCCGAACCCCAAATGCGGCAATTTTGGCGATTGACAAAGCCATCAAGATGAAAATGTGCTTCATCGCTTAGGATGATTTTGCTCGAACTACAGCCGCCAAGCTTTCACTATTTTTGAAATATTCTTTAATAATGAAGACACGTTGTTCTCTCGTGTAACGCTCCATTTTTAATAACCCTATACTGTTAGCTGTCAAATTGCTTTTTTTTCAGGGTTGCCAACACTTCACTGCACAAATGGCGGCAAATTCAAATCTTGCATTAATTTTGGGACACCCTATACAAAGGTTAAACTATTTTTGAAAACAAAGAGAGGATTGTTACCTCACCAACAGTTCCTAAAAATGTATATACTTAATATTAAAAAAAAAAAAACGTTTTGTACATTAAAAAATTTACTTTATTTAGTTAAAATTATGAAACTATCCTACGTTAAATATTTTGGAAAAAGAAAAATACGTTGTAACATTTGTTATGTTGTATTGTTTATTTGTAGAGTTATTTTTAGGGTAATTAAGAGTCTAACTGACTCGTTACTTCTACGGATCATCCACCTGGAATTCCTCATGCATCAAATCTGAAACACCTGCGATTGTTGGTTTTGCAACATACATACATGCTAGGTACACCAATGGTTGATTAGACCATTGTTGCCTTCAACTTCGCAATATTTTGCAGCTGCAACTAAAAGAAAGAAAATTTTCCGTAACAGTACGAAAATGGAAAACCTCTCAGTTATTAAGAGGACGACCGGGTACAATTGAATTGTTTCTCACTCCTACCACCAAATAAAGAATGGACATTCGTCTGCTTCAAGTTGTAGAGCAGGTTAATAAATACGCTATTATTTTAATCTGACCAAATATCATATCAACATTCCAATGCCTGACAAATCTGCTCTAACATTAGCAACAGCTATGTATGAATTGAAAATTCGTATTGATATATGGTTGTATTCGAAATTTTGCTGCCGATATGAATACCAAATACAAAAATAAAATTTTAAGAAAGATGGGTAGTTTGCTGAAAATTAGACTTAAATAATAACTTCCAGTGTATGATTAAGAATTAATTAGAGCAGCTATCTACATTATTTACTTCTTTCTTGGTATTTATAATCATGATAAAAATAATACTTACTTCAACTACATACATCTAATAATTTATACTCCTCTTTAACGCATCTGGCTATCTACTGAAGGGTACTATGAGCTCGTTCCACTTGACCATTAGTCGTACTGTGGTTAGCTGGAATATAGTATACAGTGATATCAGACGTTTTCATTAGTGATACGAAAGAAGCCGAGGTAAATGTGGGATCTTGGTCGCATACTAAGTTTTTACAATCAGGAAATGCTTGCAGTAGCTCAAGAACTTTGTTTTGCATTTCTTGGCGATTTTCTAGAATTTTAATAACTAAGAATTTAGAATAAGCATCGATGCATCTAAGAAATTTTACTTTTTCTGTAAACATTACATCAATATGAACGCACTCCCCCTCTTTTACAGGAATTGGTGCCTCACCAATTAGTTGTTTATTAGGGTGCCTGTCGTATTTATTTACGTTGCATACCTCGCATATCCTTGCAAATTGTTGGAATTCGTCTGACATTCCAGGCCAATAATATTTATCAATAACTTGTTTAAGGTTTTCCCTGAAGTTTCTGTGCCCACGGGTATTCGTTTGTGCCACTATTGATACCTGGTCATCTTTATTAGAAATATCGTGGGCAAAATATTTTGCCTGTATGAATTTATTCGTGAAATGTTCTTTCAAAATGTGTCTAATATCATAGATTGTTTCGGGTGTAGCAAACAAGGCTACTAAATCTTCTTTTATAAATTCCTTGAATAAAGTTATCAGGTCGGAAGGATCGTTATATGTAATGATATGTCTATCTTTCCTGGGGAAAGGTTTAGTATGTTCGTGAATAGTTTCTGTTCCTTTCTCTATTATTATCTGTAGGTTAAATTGATTCAGAGGTCTATCAATCAATTCAATTTGATACTCATCACTACTTTCCGCTGAGTGTTGAGTGGCTTCAAAAGAACTGTCTGAAATCTGGTTTAAATTTTGTCTAGATAGGGCGTCAGCGACTACGTTTGTAGTTCCAGGTTTATAGACCATTTTCGGTGCATGTTCTTCAATAACAGCGTGCCAGCGTTTCATCTTAGCATTAGGGTTTCCAGGTAAAACTGCAAATGTCAAAGGCTGGTGATCCGTATGGATCTCTAAATTAGTAACTTCATACAAATAATTACGTAAGTTTTTTAGAGCGAAAACTATGGCATAGAGTTCTTTCTCGTTTACCGCAAAGCTTTTCTCATTTTTTCCTAATGTTTTGGATATAAAAGTTATAGGTTTTCCATCTTGCGATAAGACCGCTCCGATTGCATCGTCTGAAGCATCGGTAGTGAGGTCAAATTTTTTTGAAAAATCGGGCTGATTAAGTTCGGTTTCAGTTATTAGGTGGTCTTTAAGTACATTAAATGCTTGCGAAGCTTCCGCATCTAATTTAATGTTCGTCTTCTTTGCCATGTGGGTAGACACTTGCCCACTATCGCTACTTGGCCAATGGTTTAGCTATGCTTGCATAGTTCTTAATAAACCTACGGTAGTAACCAATCATACCTAAGAAACTTCTGAGTTGACGAAGAGTCGTTGGCTCAGGGTATTCTTTGATTGTTGCTACCTTCTTCGGGTTGGTTTTAATAACGTTATGCCCGACGACATAACCCAAGAAGTCTACCTTTTCTTGCCGAGTCGTTGGCGGTAGTATCGAAAGTGGAGAAATTCCGCGGGAGCGAGAGAAAAATATTATTTCCATTCCCGTAAGCAGCCAGCAGGATAAGGGAGACAATTAATTTAGCAGCCAAAAAGTCAACACAATTTCTTTCATTCTATTTATGTCTATCCTTGTATATGTTTTCATTATACTTAGCTTCCATATGATATGGTGAAGCAGGAGAACCAGTTTTGGTGGCTGCAATCGGCACTTGATAGTGGTTAGTCGGGATGGGGTGTTAAGCCTTGGCCGGCTTACATACTTGTTTTATAGTTTTAGGGTTTAGTTTTAAGTATAATAGGCATGGTGGCACAAAAAAAAAAAAAAAAAATAAACAAAAAAAATACAAAAGAACAAAAAAAAAAAACACACAAAAATACAAAAAAAATGGAATAAAGAAAAAAAAAAAAAAGACAACAAAATATGAAACACAAAAAATGTTAGATAGGTAGATTTGCTGCTGTGGTTGTTCTAGTTTTAAGTAGTTTATAGGTAGACTAGGTAGTTTAAGTTAGCTTTAAGTTTTATATTAAGGACCTTATTTTAAGTAGTTTTTAAGTAAAAATAAAAAAGGACATGGATATTAGTTTTTTTTTTTTAAATTTTCTAATAAATACAAAAATAAATAAAATTTAATTGATGTAAAGTAGATCTTAGGGCCGAAAGGCAATAGTATTAAGTGTTATAGTTTAACTTAGAGCGTCTGTATGGGACCAGTAATTTAGTTGTAAGTTATGGTTATTTAGGCTAGTTTTATGAATTTTTGTCTAGCTTTAAGATAGTCTTAAGAATGAATTAATAAAAATGGTAAAAAATGTAAAAAAAAAAATTAGCTTGTGACGGTGCTCTTGTCGTCGTCGGTGAGTTGTGGGACATACAGTCAAACCACACAAAAGAAAGCAGCTTTGCTGTGTTCTCAACCGCGTTCGTGCTGTCCGGGGACTACAGCGAACGTTGAATTGGCAACACAGTAAAGGGATGAAGAGAGAAAGAAGAGGAGAGGTAAAATGAAAAGACGGTTTTTAAAATTTAATCAATTAGATATGGAAAGGTTATTTTATTTAATTCAAAATTTAAATCTAAGTAGAAATGACAAGTGTAAAAAAATGTATGGCAAGTGAAAATACAAAAAAATTAAAGGCAATTGAAAACACAAGAAAGCAAGTGGCAAGTAAAATTAAGAAGTTTAAAAATATTTGGCAATTTAAATTCGCGCCGCGACCACGATGTATGGCTTTTTAAGTGCAAGGGACGGTGGAAAGCCGACCGTCGCCCTTATTTTCAAAAACCACAAAAAGCAGTGTTTATTGGAAAAAATATGCGAACTCTTGTTTGTATAGGTTTTGTAATATGTATGATGATGGCGAAACTCAACTTCGATACATAACAATTCTATAAACCAAGAGTGTCGATGTACTGATTTTGGCCACTACTAATAACATCCTCGCTCCATACTGGAGGTGAACTCTAAGAATTTAAAGTTCAAAAGTCAGTGGAATGCGATGGTGAAAATTCATTGGTTGCCAGTTGCCTCTTGTGTGTGTTATTTTACATATTAGCAGAAGGCTAGTACATTATGGTATACATGTGAGTGTGTAGATCATGTTGGAGTGTTACATTCTCCCCCTCTGGCGCAGAGATCGTCCCGATGATGCGGCAGGACTAATTGTTGTTTTTCTTGGTCGTCCTCGTCTACGGATGGTGCGAACAGGATTATCGTTGAAAGTCTTTGCTTTGTACTTTCTTATGGATGACACATGATAGGTTCCCAAGGGCGTAGTTAAATCATCATTTGAAGCTACTTGGTAAGTCGAAGTGCCAAGTTTATTTATGATGGTGTAAGGTCCATCCCTTTTTGGCATGAACTTAGCTGTGATGTTCTTTGAAGCTTTGCTTAGGAAGTATGTGTTGACTAGTACTTGGTCACCAATTTTAAAATCAGGTTGAGGCTGTCGTTTTTTATCGGTAATTAGCTTGTTATGATCCTGGCTTTTCTCGGTGGCTTCCTTGGCGTTCGTAAATGCTTCTGTTAGTTTCACTAGGTTTGGGATGATTTGAGATACAAAGTTCTTGTTCGTTGCTATGGGTCGAAGATCATGATCCACATCGTCCATTGTCCTGAGTTCTCGTCCGAACGTAAGATAAGAGGATGTATAGCCAGTACTTTGGAATTTAGCGGTGTTCATTGCGAACCGTACGGCAGGTAGCTTGCTAGCCCAAGTGGTGTGATCGGATTCTTTCTCCCCCTGGACCAAAACTGCTTCCAAAGCGTAATTGCTTGCGTCTGTTTTCAAAATAAAAGATTGATTTTCTCCAGTGTTTATTTTGTGCACTGTGAATGGAGTTGGTTCGGCAGGTGCTTCGAACAACTGTGTTTCGCTTAGCAACATCTCGTTTAGCCGTTGTCGTTGATCTATACTTAGATCACTCCCGGGGCATTTCACGTGAAGCGGACAGGGAAAAAAAAGTGACATCTTGGATTTCGCTCATATTTAGGTCAATTACAGTATTTGAGAATATAAAAAAGTAATTTCATTTTTTTTATTCTACGGCACTTAGTTTAGGAATTACGGACTACCAAAAAATTGATACACTATGAAAAGCCATTATTTTAAATCAGTGCTGTAGGTATTAGATATAAAGTAAAAATATATTGTAGGTATGTTTTAACAAGAAAAAATGTGTATTATTTTTGTGATAAAGTCGTTGCAAAAAAAATTTTTTTTTTTCTTGCTCAAAACCGGAAGTAAAGTTTTCAAAGTAAAATTTCAGTAACTTCGACCATTTTTTTTTTAATTTTTATTTCTGCAAAATAAAGATAAAACTATGTAGATATTACATAAAAAGTTTCAAAATGGAGACTTAAGTCGTTTTTAAGATAGAGTTCATTGAATAGAATATTACGCGCCTAGCATTATACTTAGCGCATACATATAGGTTAACGGTAACGGTAACAATACGCTCTCTGAGACATAATGTTCCATATCTCTAAAACGACTTAAGTCTCCATTTTGAAACTTTTTATGTAATATCTACATAGTTTTATCTTTATTTTGCAGAAATAAAAATTAAAAAAAAAATGGTCGAAGTTACTGAAATTTTACTTTGAAAACTTTACTTCCGGTTTTGAGCAAGAAAAAAAAAATTTTTTTTGCAACGACTTTATCACAAAAATAATACACATTTTTTCTTGTTAAAACATACCTACAATATATTTTTACTTTATATCTAATACCTACAGCACTGATTTAAAATAATGGCTTTTCATAGTGTATCAATTTTTTGGTAGTCCGTAATTCCTAAACTAAGTGCCGTAGAATAAAAAAAATGAAATTACTTTTTTATATTCTCAAATACTGTAATTGACCTAAATATGAGCGAAATCCAAGATGTCACTTTTTTTTCCCTGTCCGCTTCACGTGAAATGCCCCTCCCCTCATTTTCTCTGAGTTCTACTTCCATCATCAGGATTTCCGTGAACCAGGATTCCGAGTCAATATCTGCCTGACATCTAACCAACGCTGGGAACAAACTATCAGTATCCCGCTATCTCTCAGGTGTTACTTCAATTCTCAATGAAACTTTAAAGATACCCTGTATCGAGTGTGGGGAGTACTTGTCTTGAGGTGTAGCGATGGTTTGTTTGATTTTGCGCTTCTTTGCAGAGGTGGGATTTGACGTAGCAACGGATGAATTTGGGGTGGCGTCTTGGGATGTTGTGGTTAAAAATGGAAACGTCTCGGCTGGCTTAAACTTTTCAAAGCAAGCTGTTGAAGATGACGCCGCACTCGGTTGAGTGGCGTTTTTCAATGGCCGAGAGTTTTGGGGTGGTCCCATTGAAGTGACCTCTTGTGGTGGTGTTTTTCCAAATAACCTTTCAAAAACGTCTTCGAGTTTTGATTTGCGCACTTGTGTATTTGAGGTATCGTAAAACTCAAATTTCTTCTCAGGTTGATCTGCAAAGTACCAAATTCGTTGACCCATATCAATAATCATGCCATTGTGCTCCAGAAAATCGACTCCATTGAGTGTGCGAATATCTGTTGCTTTGGGCAACGCTATAAATTTGATAGGTCTAAGTCTGTTGCCTATGACGATATTAGTTTCGCCAATGTAGACTTCGTGATCATTTGATTGACCATCTGCCAGGGTCATACACACGTCGGCTTTCGTAAACTTGGTGCCGTTTTTGAGTAAATGTATGAACAATTCTCTTCCTGCGACGCTAGTAGCTACGTGCTGCAGTATCCAAGTATGCAATACCTGGTTCTCCATGGGATGCTATCGAAATTGTCGGCAGATCATTGCCAAGGGTTGTTTTTATGCAGTTGAAGGAAACTGTTGACGGTCCTTTTGGCAACTCTTTGCATGTTGGACAATTTGACCGCACGAAACCCGGGGTTTTGCATTTGTAGCAATGTATTTTTGTTTCTTGTTTTGCGGATAGGATTGGATTCTTTTGCCGTTCTCTCTTCCTACATTCCTCAATGGTGTGGCCTGGATGTCTGCAGAAGTTGCAGCGCTTTTTGGTAAGCACTGTACTTTTAAGGCACTCTCTAGGTGCGCTTTGCTGATTTCTTTCCAAAATTGAGAATTCAACGGCTCTAGCTCTGTTGAGAAGCGATTGGAAGGAGGAAAAACTATCTCTTGAAACTCCATCTCAGATTTTCAAGTGAAGCATGCCGTATACCATATCCAGCATTATTGTTTCTGTCGGCTTTGGCTCGGGAAGTTTAGCCAGAAGAGCTCGTTTCTCACAGATAGAATCGTCTGCTATATCTGTTTCTTTCTGTTTCCTATCAAACAACTCCATATATACACGATAAGCTGGCACTTCAGGAGAGTACGCATTCCGGAGAAGAGTGATGACGTCTTTCCATTCCCTTACTTCGCTCTTAACGCCTTGCCACCAATTACTTGCAGCGTCTTGAAGAAGTAACGGAAACCCCTTTATGGCGTCTGCATCGCTTATCCGTTCCACTTCTCTGTATACATTTATAGTTGCGATAAAACTTTCGACGATTGAGCTGTCTCTCTCACCTTTGAAACGAGCAGTGCAATGGCTGAAACTGCCTTGTATTACCGACTGCTTCTTGACTGCCTCTATGAATTCCTTTAACTGTGCTTCGGAAAATTGAGCCATTTTGTGTGTTTTGGCCAATCTAGCACTTCTTCGTCTTGCATCCGTTGTTGAATGGGTTACCTTAGAAGTCTTCTTCTTTGAAGTAGAGCGTTCAAGCTGATGACTGTTTTGAGCTCCTTCTCAAACTGGATCTTGTGTGGAGAACTGGCCACTATGTTGGGCTTCTACTAAAGCTGGATCTTGTGTGGAGAACTGACCCCACGTTGGGTGCCAATTGTAACGGTGCTCTTGTCGTCGTCGGTGAGTTGTGGGACATACAGTCAAACCACACAAAAGAAAGCAGCTTTGCTGTGTCCGGGGACTACAGCGAACGTTGAATTGGCAACACAGTAAAGGGATGAAGAGAGAAAGAAGAGGAGAGGTAAAATGAAAAGACGGTTTTTAAAATTTAATCAATTAGATATGGAAAGGTTATCTTATTTAATTCAAAATTTAAATCTAAGTAGAAATGAGAAGTGTAAAAAATGTATGGCAAGTGAAAATACAAAAAAATTAAAGGCAATTGAAAACACAAGAAAGCAAGTGGCAAGTAAAATTAAGAAGTTTAAAAATATTTGGCAATTTAAATTCGCGCCGCGACCACGATGTATGGCTTTTGAAGTGCAAGGGACGGTGGAAAGCCGACCGTCGCCCTTATGTTCAAAAACCACAAAAAGCAGTGTATATTGGAAAAATATGCGAACTCTTGGTTTATAGAATTGTTATGTATCGAAGTTGAGTTTCGCCATCATCATACATATTACAAAACCTATACAAACAAGAGTTCGCATATTTTTCCAATATACACTGCTTTTTGTGGTTTTTGAACATAAGGGCGACGGTCGGCTTTCCACCGTCCCTTGCACTTCAAAAACCATACATCGTGGTCGCGGCGCGAATTTAAATTGCCCAATATTTTTAAACTTCTTAATTTTACTTGCCACTTGCTTTCTTGTGTTTTCAATTATTGCCTTTAATTTTTTGTATTTTCACTTGCCATACATTTTTTTTACACTTGTCATTTCTACTGTATAACTTAGATTCTAGATTTAAATTTTGAATTAAATAAAATAACCTTTCCATATCTAATTGATTAAATTTTAAAAACCGTCTTTTCATTTTACCTCTCCTCTTCTTTCTCTCTTCATCCCTTTACTGTGTTGCCAATTCAACGTTCGCTGTAGTCCCCGGATAGCACGAACGAATTTTGTATTTGATCCTCCGGGATCAATTTTTAAAAAATAAAAAAACACAATTTACATTTGTATCTTAATTTTTATTTTAAATTATTTATAACTTCAGATCCCTTACCACTGGTGGGGGGAAATCTTTAGTTAAAACAATTCGAACTGAACTCTGATTTACAACTGCCTTCTTGGCTGGTCATCCCAGGCCTTTTTATCTTAAAATATTTGTATATGCAGTGATGCTGCTTTGTCAGAAAGATATATTTAGGTTTACATATGCATAAGTATATTTGATAACGATTCAAAGAAGTCGAATCGTAAATTATCTGTATTTTTATTAGGGGTGACTTTGTGATTATCTTTTATGTCGGTCGAATAATTCGATCGTTGACAATTTTTGTTTATACTAGAAATTCGATCGTTGACAATTTTTGTTTATACTAGAAATTCGATCGTTGACATATGTCGCATACTCAAGTGAATATGCTTGGTATATTCTTTTGTGTGTTGGGAGGTAATTCTATAACTCCTCCCCCCTTTGACTTTTGTTTCTCCTGAAACAATTTTTTATGTAAAACTAAAAGTATAGCACAAATTATGATAATTACAAATCCATTAAGTCCAAAGTGGATATATGATTGGTCTGATATTCTTTCTATAATTTCTTTAATATTTTCAATTCTTGTCAAATTATAATCTTCAATTTTTAAGTCAAATTTAGTCAAATTAAATGTATCTTCCATATAAATATTTATTGGTTGTTTTACAATTTGATTTTTGTTTACATATTCTGTGTCACCTATTTTAATATTACAGTTTTCAAAATTAATTAACACATTCCTTTTTATTTCAATAATTTTTCTTTCGTCACAATAATTTTTTACTTTATAATCACTATTTTTAACAATTAATGTACCTTTCTTCAGTTCTTTTACAATATTTATTTCTTCATTTTTTCTTTTTAGACAATTAGTTTTATTTATACAGTTAACATATGGTTTTAGATTTTTTAATTCTTTGTTTTCACAGTATTTATAAAATGTTTCATTTATTTTTACGATATTTTCATCTTCTATATCTAATTCCATATTTTCCTCATTGGGTATGGAAGTTATAAAATATTCATCCAAATTATAAATCTTATCTGGTATTTGAATTATAAATATTAATAGATCGTTATCGTATTCACTTACTGATAATTTAATATTTTTGAGTTTGAATAAATCAATTTCATAGTAATCAATTTCCTCTGCCGTTAACAAACTTTCTGTCATTATTTGCAATCTACTTGCCAATATAGTGTTTTGAATCTTTTCAATAATTGTTTTTAGTTTATCAACTGTTCGAACATATTCTAGGATTATAATTCTTTTTTCCAATTTTTTTAATTCTTTCATTAAACCATAACTATTTTTTGTTTTTGTATCAATCATTTTTTTCAATATTTCTATCTCTTTTTGAAGTTGATTATTAATATCTACCTGTCTGTTTGTGTTCATTATTAATTCGTGATTATTTATAGTTAGTGTTTCTAATTTGTTTTCGATTTCTGTTTTATCTTCATCATCCATAGTTCCGAATAGGAAGTTTAAAACTCTTCCTCCAATGTTAATTAGACTTCTTGGTTTTCGTGTATTGGGTTTATGACCTTTAATACTTTTAATTTCTTCTTGAATCAAATCTAATTCATTGTCTATATACATCGTTCTAGCTATGTCTTCTGTTGAGTTCACTATGAAATTCTTTTGTTCTAACCATCGATTGGTTGTTTTACTTAGTAACACATTTATTTCTGTTAAGTTAATTATGTGCAAAACTGAATTGTACTTGTTCACGATATTCACTTCATCATATTTAATTAAAGCGTAACCATTATTATTTATAATTTCTTCAGTTATTAATGATTTACTATTAACTAAGTTGAAAATGTTAATTAAAATTATTAGAGTATTCGTCTTTACGTCCTCTTCTATCGGAATTTGCTCTTAAACTAAAACTCTTCTTTGAGTTTTCCTATTCATTTGACTTGCTTTGATTAAATTGTCTTGGTTTATCTGTTTACTTTTTCTTTCCCTTTGAATATTCTTCGTGTGTTGATCGTTAAGTTTATTGTATTTGTATCTTGGTGCTATTTTATTACGGTCTGTTCTGGAGTTTTTGACAAACCCTTCCGATCTGTTTTCCGTATACTCTTCTCTGTTAATGTTCAGTTTTTCGATTATTTTTTCTTTGTTTCTTATCATTAGGTCATAAAGATTATTTTTATCTATATTGCCTTTCTGTATATCATATGGTTTTTGCCTAGTAGAAGAGTGTATTGACGTGTTATAGAAAAGATTAGCTTTATGAACAGCTACTCGAATTTCATTAATGCTAGGGTTCATTTTTCCGTTTAAGATTGCTCTAATTTTTTCAGCTAATGTTCTGTGAAATACTTCAATGTCTGAATTTCCTGTATGACTGTTTGGCTTAGTAAAATGTGCTTCTATATCAAGATCTTCTAACAATTTTATAATTCTTGGAAAGTTGAATTCATTATCCATCACAAGTCTTTTTGGTTTACCAATTGTTGCTAAAAATTGTAAAATTGTTTCTTGTAAGGTTTCATGAGAAACATTTGGAACGTATATAGCTGTAGTTAGCTTACTAAATTTGTCAATGGAAGTTAAGTATTTTGTTTTATTAATACAATAAATGTCTATGTGAACTATCTCATTAATGTCTTTTGGAGTTTCTGTTAAATGAAATTTGTCTTTAATTGGTCGTCTATCATACTTAGATTGTTTGCAAATATTGCAACTATTGATTACGTCATTTATTAATTCTTTTAATTTCTTGAAATAGATTTTTGTTATAAGTCCTCTATAATTTTCTTCGATACCTGAATGACCTGTTTCTTTTTCATGGTACAATTTTATATTTTTAATGGCTTCTTCTTCTGTGTCCATATTTTTAGCAAAGTATACACATTTATAAAATTTAATTCTTGTTCCAAATAGGTCTATTAATTTTTGTTGAAGTATATTGTATTCGTTGTCTGTCAATTCAGTATAAATTCCTGTATTAGTTTTTTCTATTAATGGTATTATTGAATCATTAAAATTATCTTTATGTATTTCATTTATTCCTATATGTATTCTTTTATTGTCTGATTTCTTAATTCCGTTTCCTGTTTGCAGTATTATTTGTTGTTTGAATATGTTCACTGCACTATCTTTAATTGGGAAGTGATCATTCAACTCTTCATGTTGTGAATGTATTGTAGCCTTAAGAGATTCTTGTTCTAGCATGTTTATTTCTTGTACATCTTTAATTTCTCTACTCAAAAAGTCCGCTACAGTGTTACTTGTACCTTTCAAATATTCTATTTGCATATCATATTCTCCTAACTGGAGTATCCATCTTTGTAATCTGGGTGAAATATCTCTGCCTAAATTCTTTGTTTGTAACCATTTTAATGGTTGGTGATCTGTTTTGAGATCAAATCGTCTACCATACAAATAGGGTCGTAAGTATTTTACTGACCAAACTATTGCGAGTAATTCTTTTTCCGTAGTACTGTAGTTCATTTCATGTTCATTGAGAGTTCTACTTATAAACGTTATTGGATGCCCTTTCTGCGATAGCACTGCTCCAATGGCATAATTGGATGCATCTGTTGTTAACAAAAATGTTTCATTAAAATCAGAATATGCAAGTACTGGTTCTGTTTGAAGTGCATTTTTTAATTCTTGATGTGCTTTAATATAATTTATATCATTTCTATCAATTTTCTTGTCTTTCTTTAAATACTTGGTAATGGGTTGAGCAATTTTTGCGTAATCTTGAATGAATTTCCTGTAATAACCTGTTATTCCTAGAAATGATTTAATTTCTTTCGTTGTACATGGGAGTTGTATTTTTTCTATGGCTTCTATTTTATCTAAATTAGGTTTCACGCCCTTGTCTGTAATTGTATGTCCTAAAAACTTTGTTTCTCTTTTAAGAAAATTACATTTATCTACTTGTACTTTAAGGTTATATTTTTTTAAACGTTGAAAAGCTAAACGAAGATTAATTAAATGTTCCTGTAATGAAGTACTTAGTACTTCATCATTATTAGTTATCATCAAGTATATCATCAAGATATACTACACAGATTTTGTTTATCAAACCTTCTAAAACCTCATTCATCATTCTTTGAAAAGTTGCTGGTGCATTCTTTAGACCAAATGGCATTCTTAACCATTCGTAATGTCCATATGGAGTCGAAAAGGCTGTTTTTTTCGGAATCAGCAGGATTCATTTTAATTTGATGAAAGCCTTTAGCAAGGTCGAGGGTTGAAAAATATTGTGCTCTTCCTAATTTATCTAATATCTCGTCGATATTAGGTATAGGATGCTTAAATTCAATAGTGTTTTCATTCAATTTTCTGTAATCCACTACCATTCTCCATTTTTGTTCACCTGAATTATCTATCTTCTTTGGGACTACCCAGATAGGTGCACTATACGGGGAAACACTTTTTCTTATTATGCCTTGTTGCAATAAATCTTTAACTTGGCGTTCAATTTCTTTTTCATGAATTTTAGGGTATCTGTCATGCTCAGTCCTAATGCTATGCATAGTTTGTGTTGTGGATGTGAGTTTATCACCTTCTTTATAGAAAATACTTTTATTTTCATCAATAAATTTTCTTAATTCTTTTCTTTCTTCAAAATTTAAATTCACATCTATCAATTGGCTCATTTGCGTTGAGTTGCAATATTCAAGAGTGTGAATTTCTTCATACTCATATATACTCTTACTATCATAATTTTCAAAATATGTTTTTCTATTATTTATTTCGATATATCCTTCTTTTAGGTTTAATTTAGCTCCAATAGGTTTTAATAAATTTTGTCCTATGATTCCTACAAATTTATTGTTCGATATTCTCATTAACTTCCATGCCATAGTAGATTCATCTTCGTTGAATTCTACCGGTACTTCAGTTATGATTTCAAATTTAATCATGTTTTCATGATTAAGTGATTTTACTTTGATTTGAACTTTCATTAAAGTTATCGGGATTTCTAATAGTTGTGACTCATCAAGTATACTTGTTGTTGAGCCACTATCTATTAGAATGTTAAATTTTTTATCATTTATTGTGATTTTGATTATGGGAAGTGATTCTTCTTCCCGGCCATGGTAAAATTTACCTCTTCATATTTTAACTCTGTATTATTAACATCCATAGGTTCTGGCCTTGGATACCTATTATTATTATTATTAGTATTAGTATTATTATAATTATTATTATTATAATTGTTCCTTTATTGCCCCGAATTGAAAGGTCTTTGATTATTACTAAAATTCCTGAAATTTCCCTGATTATTATTATTATTTCTAAACTGTCCTGAATTCTGGTGTCTTTGATAATTATTTCTGGAATTATTTGGAGGTGGTGGTCTATAATTACTTGAATTCTGACTATAATTTATTCCTCTATTATTATTGTTATTTTGTTGTGGTTGGTTTTTAAAATTGTTTAAATTTCCCTGTCTATTAAGATTCTTATGGCGCATTAACAAAGTATAAGCCGCTCTTATATTTTGAATATTCTGCGCAATAATAACAGAAGCTTGATTGGCATTTAGATTATTTAAAAACTTATTCATTACTATATTTTCTTTATTTTCTGGGTTATATATAATATTTTGCTCTAACTTACTTTTCTTATTTAATTTCAAGAGGATTCCCTCGGTTTGATGAAACAGCTGCTGAAGATCGTTTGTGGTAATCATGTGAAGATCTTGAAGAATCTGCTCGTATGTCTCCTGAACTCCAAAATCCTGGATTAATACGTCTTTTATCGTTGGCCATGTTGGCATTAATATTCTTCTTAAGGTGTTGATTGCTGCTCCTTGTATTTTATTTCTGATTATTAAAGTTGCTATTGGCTGATTTTCTGTACTTATATAGCTGTACACATAATCAATATATTCAATGAAAGCGATGACGTCCTCATCTGGTCGTCCTGAGAATGTTGGAATTTTTTCCAATCGCATCAATGGTACATTTTGGTCTATTGTTGCAGTAGCCATTTTTGTATTGTTTTTGTGTTTATTTTAAGTAACACTTTTAACTTTTGTATTTGAAGTTAATTCTGTCTTTTTAGTAGACACTTTAATTTTCTAATCTCTCTACGAGAATTAGTGCATTGTTCTTTATTTAACTTGACACTTTAGAAAAAAAATTTCTAATTGCTTTGGCAATTAGTTTGTTGTATAATTTTTTTTTTTACTGTCCGTTAAAACACTTCGGTATTATTAACTTTCACAATAAAGCTTTTTTTCTTTTTATTCGTTCGAATCACTAGATCTCATATGTCACTATAAATTCGTTATAGATCTCATTGAAATCCTACCGACTGCGCCAATTTTGTATTTGATCCTCCGGGATCAATTTTTAAAAAATAAAAAAACACAATTTACATTTGTATCTTAATTTTTATTTTAAATTATTTATAACTTCAGATCCCTTACCACTGGTGGGGGGAAATCTTTAGTTAAAACAATTCGAACTGAACTCTGATTTACAACTGCCTTCTTGGCTGGTCATCCCAGGCCTTTTTATCTTAAAATATTTGTATATGCAGTGATGCTGCTTTGTCAGAAAGATATATTTAGGTTTACATATGCATAAGTATATTTGATAACGATTCAAAGAAGTCGAATCGTAAATTATCTGTATTTTTATTAGGGGTGACTTTGTGATTATCTTTTATGTCGGTCGAAGAATTCGATCGTTGACAATTTTTGTTTATACTAGAAATTCGATCGTTGACAATTTTTGTTTATACTAGAAATTCGATCGTTGACAATTTTTGTTTATACTAGAAATTCGATCGTTGACATATGTCGCATACTCAAGTGAATATGCTTGGTATATTCTTTTGTGTGTTGGGAGTTAATTCTATAACTAACGCGGTTGAGAACACAGCAAAGCTGCTTTCTTTTGTGTGGTTTGACTGTATGTCCCACAACTCACCGACGACGACAAGAGCACCGTTACAAGCTTCCATATGAAGGTCGATGAATTTGTTTTTGTTTTTTCTTTATATCAATGCAATTTTATATGGAAAACGGCAATTTCTCAATATTGTGTCTAATAAGGGGATGAATGAAATGTTTGTATGCTTACATCAGCTGTTCAGGATCTTGTACCGATTTTTGTTTTTATTTACATAACATTCTTAAGTCTGCTTCTCCTTGTGTACGATCTTTGTATATGAAAAATGGTTTGTATTATGTATACAAGACAACGATGAGATTTTTGTCGTGCAGATCTTTGTGAAGAAGAAAAATATGGGGGTAGTTATACGTTTGGTTATAGTTATGTATATTTTGGCTGGTGGGTATTTGGCTTTAAGTTTTTCTGGAATATTTAAAGATTAGTTTTGTTTAGCTTTAAAGATTTTTTTGTAGATAGATATCAATTGGTAGGTGATTTTTTTTCAGGATGTGGGTTTGATTTTAAATTCAATTTTTATATATAAAAGTTATTTGTAGGTAGGCTCATGTAGGTACCTTTAATACAATTTTGTCAGCTCGTCTATTTTAAGATGTGTGACTTTTAGGACAATCAAATTGAAAGTTTTTTTTTTTACTTATCAACTATTAGTAAGTATAGTCTCGTAAATGTAGTGTCGAAGTAGGTATTTTTTGTATTGATTTGAAATTTTCTTTTATACAATTTCGAGGTTTTTTTGTGCCACTCACCAAACAATAATTTGTTAACATAAAACGCAAAATTGTACCAATGATGATTGTTCATGTTATTTCAAAACCTTGATGTTATAACCTTGTTAAGACGAAGAATTCTTCAGATATTTAAAGTCATTTTAAGACTTAATTTCACAATTTCGAAAATCATGGGTCTAAACTTTAATTTTCTTACTTGCGTCTTATAGGCAAGTTTTGCATTCATAAAAAATTTCGAACTCGAGATTTTAATCAACGTGACATTTCGATGATAGAGAAGTGGAAAAAAGTGGGTCCCCTTATTCCGTCCGTCTGTCTGTCTGTCCTGGCCCATACACCCCAAGCGGTCAATTGACTTCAAATTTTGAAATAATGGGTTTGAGCCGATTTGCATTAAGAGTTTTTTCATTTCTGTTCAAGACTAAAAATTGTTTATTCGATCGATATCCAAAACGGGTCATCAGTTTTAACGCAAATCAAATGTCAACCGTAAATGCGATTTGTCGAATTGAAAATTTTAACATTTCTCGTTTCAAGGTCCATAGAGTCGAAATAAAAGATTTTACGTTCGTACGTCCGGCGAGTTTTTTTCGACGTCCATGGCTCAAGAACCAGTAGAGATATTGCCTTCAAATAAATTTTGTTATACAGATAATAATGCAGAAAGATGCAGAAAGGACTCTCAAAAAAATTGAGTTTGAATTGAAATTTACCAAAGCAATTTAAAAAAGATTAACATTTTCGTTAACCCTAAATATCTCACGAGCCAATAACACTAGACACTTGAATTAAATTTTATATTATATATTGTAACGTAATACCAAAACAAATATATTTTTGGCAAAAAATTCAATTAACGTTATTTTTATAAACCAAAAAAACTGAACAAAAATATTTGTCACCTCGAAAATTTTACGAACAAAAAATGATTTTATCTCCAAAAAAATTTTGTGCAACAAAGAATAACGTTTTTAACATCAGGTAAAATTTTGAGAAAAATCGAATTGACTTTCGACTCAAATATCTTTCCAAAAATTAAAAATATTGGCTTCGAACTAATTTTATTTCACAGAAAATATTGTATTCATAAAAAAATAAAATCTACAAAAAATAGTACGCAACATTGGTAAAAAAATGATGTTCGATTCTCGAAATCTCGTGAACAATAGAATATAATATTGACATCAAATTAATTTAATTCATCCAATTTGTATTCGTTTATATAAGAAATAAAAACTATTTTAGAAATGCTGCTAAAATTGGTAAAAATTGGTTTTCGACCAATTTTGTTTGAAATCAAACTACTTCATCATTTGCTAAATATTGTTGGTAATTTAAAAATTTTTAAGAATAGTTCAACTGATAACTTTTTTAACAAAACACGAAAACCGACAAACCTTTTTTGAGAAATCAAATGGCATTTACATTTTTGAAAACAATATTTTTTAACGGGTATATTTTTAAATAGACTCGGTATAGGATTTTTTTCAATTTCACTCATTCCTTCTAAAATTGCCCCTACCTACTACACGAAGAGAAATAAAACCCCATTTCAATAGTCAAAAGTGCACGCTTTCGACCAAATCTTGGCGGCCAAGCTATCGTACTCTCCCATTCTGTTTACAGCCTTTGACACTTAAAGCTTAAAACTGCTTTTTCAACATCACTTTTCTCGGGTTATCTATAGCATCATTAAATGTTTGTTTAGGTATTTTTCGTAAATTTCTCTTGTAGTTTAATTTTATTATTAGTACCTATATTTTAAAACAGTAGTAAAACTTTATGTTTTATTTCAAATTAATTGAAAAATTACACCAAATTTAAAAACTGCTCTGACAGAAAAAATTGCATTTGCTAAAATTTAGATATCTTAAGACTGAGACAAAGTCATCAAATTTATGTAGGTAAGTACAATTACAAAGTCTAATATTTCTCTAAAAATAAAGATCCAAACAAAGTTCATGTAAGTTTAAAAATGGGGCAGTGTAGGTTTACTAAAATAAAAGAAAGCATTTCCTAACATCCTTGATAACTTATTATTGTAGATAGATTATAATAAATACCTACATATAGCATAATATCATAAGAACTTAAGTAAAACTATGTCCAAAATTTTTTCCTTGAACACTTTTTTGACCGGAAGTTATAACTACTCTTTTATAAACCCAATGATTTGTTTTAATTTTTAAAACAAAAGATTTTAAAAATTCCTCATCCCATTTAAAAAATTCACTACCATTAAAAAGCGTCCAATCTAAAATTTCCTTAAATTATGCGGTAATAGGTATGTTTATTATCTTTTTATACATATGTTTGTGTACAAAATTAAACATTAAAATATTTTATTTCACTATACAGTCCCTGGCCATATTATTAGACGCACTTTAGATTTTATGCAAAATCTCAATTTTTGGCTATTTTAATCAGGTTTTCGAATATTTTAATGCATTTAAATTATTTTGTATGCAGAATATAAACTATTTCCTACTTTTTTATAAAAATAAAATAACAGATTTATAGAATTTTTTTTATCATATTTAAAAGTATTGCGTATAACCTAATAGTTATAAAAATTCTGCAGTGCGTCTAATAATATGGCGAGGGACTGTAAGTTGTCAATAATTTTGTAACCAGCTTTTCAATTGTGTTTAGTATCAATCAACAAATGTATTTATTAAAAAAACTATCTAATTTTGGATAAGAATACAATACCTACATATTTACTTGTCTATAATAGTTCAAGTTATAATTCCCTAATAAAATCCTCAAATCATCAAAAATATAAAATATCAACCAAGAATATAAAATTCCTACACGAAATCGCAATTCACCTGCTTTTGTCTTATCATCTTTGTATAGAAAGACTACCGTTTTGAGTGTGTAACCAAAAAATATAACCAAACCAAAATACAAACACAAAGAAACAAATGTGTTTTCCTCACTCACTCAGACTTTCGTTAATTCTCTATAGTCTTTCTCTATTTCAAATAATAACATTTTTAAGTCTTCCGACTGCAAATCGATTTCTCCATGAATGTCTTGACTAGACGTTCCACAAAAAATATCTAAATGCCGCCCTATTCGACTTCCACCATGAGAGTACTATAGTTTTCATATCCAAAGCCAATATATGGTCTTAATGACTTCTTTATTCACAAATTCATTAGCTGATAGAGGGTATGGATACTGTTTGCTCCAGACAGGCTTATCGTGTACATACTGTGCGGATTTCCGCTACAACATCTGTTCTGAACGGAAGTGTAGTGTCAATGTTTGAGTGAATACTTTTTATTTTCTTCACCATTGGTTCCACTAATGTACCATGTCCTCAATATGATTAATCATCATACTTATTTCTTCATCAAAATAGATTTTATCTATTTTGTTCCCATATTTAAGGGTATTATTTTCTAGATTTATCTCAGCATTTATTGAGCTGAGCAATTTTACTCCTATTTAAAATTTCGTACTCCAAGTTTGGGAGAACGTAAAAACGTGTTTTTCTTTCGAAAATAAATGCTTCATGGCAAATTTTTATTATTGTTTCCCCATTTACAGTGCAAGCGTGTTTAAATATTGCTAACAGAATGGGATTGCTTAAAATGTTTGGTTGACAGTAGTTACTACTGGCAACAGCATTTCTTATTTTCCCCTTTATAAAATGTAAACTGAAGCGCGAAATTAGCTCTTGTGTTATGGCTTTCTAATTTCTGAGCCTTAGCTAGAGCGTTTGGTAAATCTTGTGGATTTAGTGAGAATAAAATATTAGATAACTGACCATTTAGACCAGTAATAAATACTCGCAAGGCGTTTCGTCGGTGTATATGTATTATTAAGTTCTTGTGTGACGGTGAATTGGAACCATGCGTCATAATTGTTTTATTGGTCAAGAGAGTTAATTTCTGATTAACAGAGTTATAGTAGTCATCGGAAAATTTCATAACAAAGCTTACGGATGCCTTCAACTTTATCTTTGATAGCGGTGAAATTCCACAAAACTTTCGAAAGAATATCATCTTTCCCCTATTTAAAAAAGGTGATGTAAACGACCCTAACAACTATAGAGGTATATCTTTCTTGAACGCAGTTATGAAAATTTTTACCGGAGTCATTTTAGACAGGCTGACACTCTGGACACAAGAACACAACCTCCTAAGTGAGTTTCAAGCTGGGTTCAGGAAGGAATATTCAACAGTAGACAATATTTTTTCCTTAACAAGTATCGCTAATTCTTACATTAGCAAAGGAAAGAAATTATATGCTTTCTTCATTGATTTTAAGGCAGCCTTCGACTCAATCAACCGGATCGCTCTCTTCTACAAACTCAGTTGTCTCGGTTTGTCATCAAAAATGCTAACGATAATACGCCGGCTGTATGAAGATAATTTATCAGCAGTATGGGACGGAGCTGAAAGATCAGACTGGTTTCAAACGACATCAGGAGTCAAACAAGGTTGCCTTTTGAGTCCACTTCTCTTCTCACTCTTCTTAGATGACCTGACATCGTTTCTACCAGGAGGTATTTCTTTTGCGGGTACCGACATAAAAGCATTGCTTTATGCAGACGATATTGTCATTTTTGCAGAGACTCCAAATATGTTGCAAATCATGATAAACAAATTGCAATTGTACTGCCAGCTGTGGAGTCTCACAGTTAATACCAGAAAGTCTAAAGTGATGATATTTCGAAATGGAACAGGACGGTATGCAAGGGATGAGAAATGGAAATGGGAATGTGAGGAACTCGATGTGGTAAGGGAGTATAAATACCTCGGAATTATCATAACCCCGCAGCTCTCTTTTAAAAAGCATCTTCAGGAAAAGTTGAAGGAAGCAAAAAAAGCAATCAACTGCAATTGGAACGGAGCACTTGGGAAAAAACACATTGCTCCGAGTGCTAAGTACAAGCTTTTTGAAGCGGTCATGCGATCAGTTATGTGTTATGCGGGGCAAGTATGGGGTATAAATCAGCATGAGGAAGTTGAAAAACTTTTGAGGTATTTTATAAAAAAGATATTCTGGCTCCCGGAAAATACCCCGACACATATGCTGCACTTAGAGACCGGTGTCGCGCCGCTCTACGTCTTCACCCTCAAGATGCATCTGTACTATATCTCCAAAATAATAGCGCTCCCAAATCATCGACTGCCAAACAAGATAGTAAGACATCTTCTATCCCAAAAGTCTCAATTCTTTGAAGAATGGACAAGACTCGGCACCCAGCATGAGGTCCAGTTATTAGAAAACAACCTAGAATCTTGGAAAGACAGCTTCCCTACACTGTTGGAAAAAATTGAAGTTTCAATGTTTGCTGAATTTGAAGAATTGGCCCATAGGAGTGAATCCCGAAATATGTATAAGCTGCTGCAGTACAACCTTGGCGAAAACAACTATTTCAATGACCGCTTTTCAATTAGTTTAATATCATCGATTTTCAAAACCAGGGGGGAATTGCTTCGCCTAAACTATCAGCCTCATGGACCTGAAGGGAGCATAGAGTGCAGTCTTTGCAACCTGCGAGCGACCGAAAATGTCCTTCACTTCTTGGGAACATGCCCAATATTGAAAACGATTCGACGTGCACACTGGGGAAAATGGTTACTGACTTTAGAAGAAACCAAGGTCATACTCAACGGCCAAAATTGGACGAACTTATACTCATTCGTGAAGGCAGCATATAATTATAGAATGCAAATTATAAATGAAGCTTTTTAAAAATACAGGCGTGAATCCATATTAATTATGTAACTCTAATTTGGTACTTCAAAAATTTGTCTTGTAAACAAAAAACAAACATAAAGATACTATAAGTACTATAATTATTCAATTTATGTAATGTTAACTAAATAATACTCTTTTTTTCTGGCTGACGGCAAAAGCCAATGCTATATTTTGTGTTTAAGTATGCATAATGTATTTCAATATTTTGTTTTAAATAAAATCACACTACTACTACTACTAGTAGTCTATTAAAGACATTGACATTGCCTTCGAATACTCAGCTCCTGTTCTATTATATGAACTGGTCTCTTGTCCGCGTAGGCAAAGTCTAATCGGGAAATTATGGCATCGAAATTCAACACTGTGTCATGATTAGTTAAAATATCATTCGCATGTTGCGTGATCTTGTTACGGAAAATTGTTAGTGCCGCAAAATATTTCTTACTACCCACGTCGTATAATGATATGGAGTTGTGAGCAGCTTCTCGCCAACTCACGTATGAGGTCTAACTTCCAGAAAATTCTGGCAAAGATTTTATAACGTCCAATGATTCATTACATGTAATCGTCAGATTTATTTTTTGTGTTGTATAATCCGTAATGGAACTAGTAATCCCCATGGATGAGATCAGGGTCTGTATTTTTTGTATCTCATTTTTGTGTATATCTTCTTTTTCTTTCATAACGCTTTGAATTGCTTCATTATTGCGCTTTATGGCTATTGCTATAAGTTCGTCAATTGTTTGCTCAGTTAAAGCAGGAGCAAAAGCCATTTCTAGTTTAATATTTTCTAAGGAGTCTAAGTGGTAGTTTTCAATGCTATCTGATTTTTTTGGGTTATGTCTATGTTTTTTCCACATATAGTTCTTATTACAATCACTATTCTTATCAAATAATTTTATATAATTTCTTAAAATACCTTCTTACTAAAATAAACTTTATTTTCCTTTTGTGACAGGATACTTTCTAGATTTCAAAGCTTCGTTTTTTCCTCAGGACTCTGGTCTTTGGTGAAATACGACTTTTACTTTTTGTAACTGCTACTTTCCCTTGTCTGTGCAAGGTACTTTGGCTGGTTAGTTTTTTGGCACAGGATATCAAACACTGATTTTACTTTTTATTTTTAAATCGTTTAGCGCGTGAGGATCCCGGTTGAGCCCCCAATTAATTTAACGAGTTTTTACAATTTAATTAAAATAATTTTATTTAAACTTAAAATACTAATACAAAAATTCACAAAAGCACTCTGATCAGCTTGGTGTTCAAATTATGACTGATGAAATCATTCCTCTACTCCGCTGTTGTGCATTCTCGTTTTTCTTAGGGGTTGGTTTGTTTAAGACAGTGAATATTGAATAATGATAATAATTAGTCCTTCCTGGAATTGGCCGAACTTAATGTGCCGGATGTTGTTTTTCTTATTGTTAGTTTAGGATATCGTAAAACTGTTTTTCGGTCTTACGATCGGTTTTATGATAGGTCTGCATCCCTTAGATTTGCGTTGCCTGGATACTATTTATGGAATGTGGGAACTAGAATGTTAACTTATATATGTATAAATTTCAATTGGGTTTTTTCAAAGATTAAAAAAAATCTTTCTTCCTGTTCTGGGAACAGGGCAACCGAAATAAAAGAGCGTTTTATTTTTAATTAAAACACTTTTATTATTTAAGCGTCAGATCCCTTACCGTTGGTCGGGGGAAATCAGCTATACGTTGATAAATTACTGAAAAAACTAAATTGGAAAGAGATCTGGAGATCCCTTTTATATTATTAATATGCTTACGCAGCAAACCTTTGTTTGACTGCGGATGATGCAATGATTCAATATTGTGATTTACTTTTGATATACATTTGATACTCTTGCACAAGGCTGAAGGCCAATAAGTGCTGATATGCAATTTTATGTTTATGATCGTTGCATCATCTTTGAAGAATTGTTACAAAGTATTTAATTGAATTTGAAGTCAAGATTTTGCGTGGGTTTATCTTTGTTTGAAATTTTTGGGGCGCACAAGTGTGCTCGGATATAATATCCCCCTTTAGATTCTTCTAAGGGTCGGAAATTGACCGTTGGAAGACTTACATTATTTATTATCTTCCTTTTTTTACTTTTTAATTTTAGATAAACATAAATTATTACAATTATTAAAATGATTGAAATGATAAAATATATTTTGAAACTTGTCTTTTTATGATTATATTTCAATTCTTGTATTTCTTTTAAATTGTTTATTTTTTGATATTTTAATTCTTCAAAAGTTAATTCTTCTTTTAGTATTATTTATATCCAATATTGTATTAGGAATTATAAACTCATGCTTATAATTTTTCCTTTCATATGATTTATTTTTTATTTTAACTTTACAATTTTCAAATCTAATAAGGTAGTAACCTTTAATTTTAATTTTTTGATTATTACAATTTTGATTAAGTTCTTGTAATTTTACATTAATTAATACAAGATTATTATTTCCTATTTCTAATACTTGTTCATTTATATTTTTTATAAGTTTACAATTCATTGATTTTTTAAGTATATTTTCTATACAATCATCATTTATTTTGGTTAAATTTTGTACGTATTTAGTACTGTCATATATTATTTGATCTTTTGTCAGATAAAGGTGTTTGTTTATTTTTAATTGGGGATTACTATCCTTATTTGGAATGGGTTGAACGTATTGTTACGGTAAATTTTACCGCAACAAAAACCAGCCTTTGGCTGTTTTCTTTTTTCTCGTTGTAGCTGCAAAATATCGGCAAAGTTGAGGGCAACCATGGTCTCATCAGCCACAGGTGTACCTAGCCTTTATTTTGCAAAAGCAACAAAAGCAGGTGATCGAGATCGAGAACGAGTTATTTCGACGAGGTCGAAAATGCCGGCGGATGAGCCGAAGAAGTATGAGGTCAGGCGGACCCTTACTTGAACAACAACAACAACATATTTTATTGTAAAGGTTTAATTCTTAACGTAGATTCACTAAATTAACATTTAATCACTTATGTACAAAATGGGTTTTTAACGCCGCGTTTTAAAGTAGCTTAATTTAATACTTGGTACGAAATTCACACCTCGAACCTCACGCGTATTTAGTAGTAATAGGAAAATGCCTAGTTGAGACTTCTTCTCGATTTTTGTTTTTCTTTGAATTTTCTCGAAAAATAAGAATAGTTGGGAAGGGGTCTGAACTCGCCATTATGTTTCGGCAAGTTTTGGAAACTCATCCAACAACTTGTCGAAACCGTGATTGTGTGTGTGAAAGCAAGTTTCGCTGAGAGTCAACAACGGTGGCTTTCCTGATGAGCGTAAAGCTTCCAGGAAGCCGTGATGCTGTGACCGACAATCACGAAAACGAATGCTTGTGTTGGATGAATGTGTGTGTGACTGGAATGGTCGAGGGAGGAAAAATTAGTTTTGGAATTAGCTTGGAAGGCACTCTTGAAAGAGCCTGACTAGCGAAAAGATTAGGATTGAGAAGAAAAAGAAAGTGTTCGAGGAATTGTTTTAAGGAATAAGAAAAATCGAGAAGGAGGAAGAGGAATCAAAAAGAAGGTTATCGAGAAATTCAAAAAAAAAAAAAGGAGGAAAATTCGAGGATCGAGGTGTGAGGACTTTGAGAGGAGGGAAATAGGAGAAAAGAAAAGATAAGTAGCTATTTTTGTTTTGTTCTTTGTTTTTTTGTTCGGTACGCGTACGGTGTTAAAAGCCCATTTTCTTTTGTTTGCTTTGCTTTGTTTAATTTGTTTAACTTTCATTCGATTGTAATTTTAACTTTTTTTGAAAACATTTTGGGTTTTAGTCCAGGGATCTTCAATCCCACGGTTTCCCAAAGAATAAATTTTAAAATCAAAAACAAACGTTCGTTGTCTTTTTTTAATCGCTTCACTCATCATAAAAGTTTTGGAATTTTCTTCTTCGGTTTGTTAAAAAAAATTCCTGGCGCCCATTTTATTGCATAGTATCCCACTGTAGGTACTTGCAATAAAATATTTCCCAAATTGTAACAATTTGATTGATTTTATAAATCAATCAACATTGTTCTAATTTATACAAACAAATTCTTCCAAAAGAACCCAGCCCAGCTGAGCAGCCGCGGTTACAGCTTCGTCAACGAGCTGTATTGTTGCACTTTTTTTTTGCATTCTCTTTTGTGTCGCGTTCGTACTCATTTGAGTGCGAATTGAAAGTTCGGCGTTACGCAGCCGCCGTCGTCGATTTAGTTTATTTATCGGTTTAGTTTGTTTTGATAATTTGTGTTAAATAATTAATAATAAATAAGATTATAATTCCCTCGCGATTAATAAGAAAAAGTGTAACAAATTGGAGCCCAACGTGTGGGGCCAAGCGGAAGAATTTCGGTGGTAGATTTTGTATCGTGTTTTTTTTATATATTGTTTACTTTTTAAAAGAACATTAAATTCGACTTGTTTTTTTTTATAGGTGTTTTAAACGAAAAGGGATTATTGAAGGTGTTTGAGTCCCAGTGGAGAACATACATAGGTGATTTGTTTTCGGAGGTGGTTTGTTCCTGCTAGGAAGAAGAAATTGACCCTGGTTTTTTTTTGTTTGGGAAAAAAAGTCATCAAAAGATCAATCAAGAGAGTAAACAAATATTTGTTTGTTTTTTGTGAAAAATTTCATCGAGGGAGTTTACAAAGTGCAAAATAATCGCAAGTATTTGTTTTTGAATTTGTGTAGTGTAAACTCGTTTCTTTTTACTGTGTGTTATACATAAGTCAGATTTGTGTTTTTTTTTATCATTTATATTTAAATAATTTATTTCGCCGACATTTTGTCTTCAATATTCAATTTTTTGTTGTTCTCTCTTTTTTTGTGTGAGAGAGAGTTTTATTTTGGTAGCGACTTCCAATATTCGAGTGACTTTTTTTTCTTGCGTGATAGTTTTGTTGCGAGTGTGTTTTATATTTCTTTTGAGTGATAGTTGATTTTTAAAATTTTCAAATAGTTTGAGTTAAATTAGTTAGAGTAGGGAGTTGGTGTGACCATCCCAATTTTTTTTCGATTACTTCTAGAATTTGTTAGGAAATAATTTTTTTTGTTTTATTTTAAAATTACATGTTTTTTTTTACATTATTAACAATTAATTAATTTACGAATTAGACTTTTAATTTAGGGTTGCCAAGTAGTTTTTTTTTATATTTTTTATAAATAATTTTTTTTTGAAAGTTTTTTTTTGTGTTAACTAAAATGAATATTGGTAGGTTAGTGCAGGACGAACTGGCCTACGAGATGAAGGTCAGGGGATTGAAAGTAGGGACAGTTGAGGAAATGCGAAAGGCATTGAGGTCATCGAGGTTACTCGTTAAGAGGAACTCGATGTAGAGGCAATAGAAGCTAAGATTGAGGAGATTAGGGTCCTTCTTAAAGTACCTCCGAAGAATCCAAAGTCTTCGGAGTACATTAAGATAGTGACAAAGATTGAGTGGTGTATAGGCAGGTTAGCTAGGACACCTTGTGAGGCCGAAGATGAAGAAGATGAAGTTAGTTCACTTCGGAACAAGGTTTTATGTTTGCTAGGAGATCTCACTGGCTATAGTGAGAATAGTGATAGGGAGGAGGAGTTGAACAAGGAAAAGACTCCGATTAAAATTCAAACCCAACTTCAGACACAAGTTGGTCAGACCCTAGGCGTTGGTTCGCGGTCTGCGTTAGGGCCTACTACAGAGACTTTGGCTGAGCCAAGAGTTGGTGTCAGTAGTCCTGCAGTAGGGAACATTTCTGTTAGGGTTCCGTCAGAAAGTAGGCTTGATAGGGTCGATGGGTTTCCTGAACGAATGGTCGTTCAGCAAAAACACATCGAACGTATAGGGAAGTGGGGGGTGAAGTTTACTGGTGACTCAGGTGGAGCATCAGTAAATTCATTCCTAGAAAGAGTGGAGGAACTTCGTTTGGCTAACGATGTTCCTGAAAACCACCTTTTTAAATCCGCTTCGGAGCTTTTGGCTGGTAGGGCACTTATGTGGTTTAGGACGGTTAGGGAAGATTTAGAGGATTGGCAGGAACTCGTCAAGGAACTCAAAGCGGAGTTCCTTAATGCGAATTACGATGATCTCTTATTGGAGGAGATTAATCGGCGTTCGCAGGGAAAGGAAGAAACTTTCGGCGCGTATCTTACTACGATGAGGACATTGTTTCGAAGATTATCGGAACCTTTGTCAGAGGGAAGGATGCTTTCGATATTAAGGAAAAATGTAGATCCCTTTTATCAGGTTCAGATAGCTAGTGCCAAACCAAAGACGGTTAAGGAACTTGCTATCTTAGGTTTAAAGTAGCTTAATTTAATACTTGGTACGAAATTCACACCTCGAACCTCACGCGTATTTAGTAGTAATAGGAAAATGCCTAGTTGAGACTTCTTCTCGATTTTTGTTTTTCTTTGAATTTTCTCGAAAAATAAGAATAGTTGGGAAGGGGTCTGAACTCGCCATTATGTTTCGGCAAGTTTTGGAAACTCATCCAACAACTTGTCGAAACCGTGATTGTGTGTGTGAAAGCAAGTTTCGCTGAGAGTCAACAACGGTGGCTTTCCTGATGAGCGTAAAGCTTCCAGGAAGCCGTGATGCTGTGACCGACAATCACGAAAACGAATGCTTGTGTTGGATGAATGTGTGTGTGACTGGAATGGTCGAGGGAGGAAAAATTAGTTTTGGAATTAGCTTGGAAGGCACTCTTGAAAGAGCCTGACTAGCGAAAAGATTAGGATTGAGAAGAAAAAGAAAGTGTTCGAGGAATTGTTTTAAGGAATAAGAAAAATCGAGAAGGAGGAAGAGGAATCAAAAAGAAGGTTATCGAGAAATTCAAAAAAAAAAAAGGAGGAAAATTCGAGGATCGAGGTGTGAGGACTTTGAGAGGAGGGAAATAGGAGAAAAGAAAAGATAAGTAGCTATTTTTGTTTTGTTCTTTGTTTTTTTGTTCGGTACGCGTACGGTGTTAAAAGCCCATTTTCTTTTGTTTGCTTTGCTTTGTTTAATTTGTTTAACTTTCATTCGATTGTAATTTTAACTTTTTTTGAAAACATTTTGGGTTTTAGTCCAGGGATCTTCAATCCCACGGTTTCCCAAAGAATAAATTTTAAAATCAAAAACAAACGTTCGTTGTCTTTTTTTAATCGCTTCACTCATCATAAAAGTTTTGGAATTTTCTTCTTCGGTTTGTTAAAAAAAATTCCTGGCGCCCATTTTATTGCATAGTATCCCACTGTAGGTACTTGCAATAAAATATTTCCCAAATTGTAACAATTTGATTGATTTTATAAATCAATCAACATTGTTCTAATTTATACAAACAAATTCTTCCAAAAGAACCCAGCCCAGCTGAGCAGCCGCGGTTACAGCTTCGTCAACGAGCTGTATTGTTGCACTTTTTTTTTGCATTCTCTTTTGTGTCGCGTTCGTACTCATTTGAGTGCGAATTGAAAGTTCGGCGTTACGCAGCCGCCGTCGTCGATTTAGTTTATTTATCGGTTTAGTTTGTTTTGATAATTTGTGTTAAATAATTAATAATAAATAAGATTATAATTCCCTCGCGATTAATAAGAAAAAGTGTAACAAATTGGAGCCCAACGTGTGGGGCCAAGCGGAAGAATTTCGGTGGTAGATTTTGTATCGTGTTTTTTTTATATATTGTTTACTTTTTAAAAGAACATTAAATTCGACTTGTTTTTTTTTATAGGTGTTTTAAACGAAAAGGGATTATTGAAGGTGTTTGAGTCCCAGTGGAGAACATACATAGGTGATTTGTTTTCGGAGGTGGTTTGTTCCTGCTAGGAAGAAGAAATTGACCCTGGTTTTTTTTTGTTTGGGAAAAAAAGTCATCAAAAGATCAATCAAGAGAGTAAACAAATATTTGTTTGTTTTTTGTGAAAAATTTCATCGAGGGAGTTTACAAAGTGCAAAATAATCGCAAGTATTTGTTTTTGAATTTGTGTAGTGTAAACTCATTTCTTTTTACTGTGTGTTATACATAAGTCAGATTTGTGTTTTTTTTTATCATTTATATTTAAATAATTTATTTCGCCGACATTTTGTCTTCAATATTCAATTTTTTGTTGTTCTCTCTTTTTTTGTGTGAGAGAGAGTTTTATTTTGGTAGCGACTTCCAATATTCGAGTGACTTTTTTTTCTTGCGTGATAGTTTTGTTGCGAGTGTGTTTTATATTTCTTTTGAGTGATAGTTGATTTTTAAAATTTTCAAATAGTTTGAGTTAAATTAGTTAGAGTAGGGAGTTGGTGTGACCATCCCAATTTTTTTTCGATTACTTCTAGAATTTGTTAGGAAATAATTTTTTTTGTTTTATTTTAAAATTACATGTTTTTTTTTACATTATTAACAATTAATTAATTTACGAATTAGACTTTTAATTTAGGGTTGCCAAGTAGTTTTTTTTTATATTTTTTATAAATAATTTTTTTTGAAAGTTTTTTTTTGTGTTAACTAAAATGAATATTGGTAGGTTAGTGCAGGACGAACTGGCCTACGAGATGAAGGTCAGGGGATTGAAAGTAGGGACAGTTGAGGAAATGCGAAAGGCATTGAGGTCATCGAGGTTACTCGTTAAGAGGAACTCGATGTAGAGGCAATAGAAGCTAAGATTGAGGAGATTAGGGTCCTTCTTAAAGTACCTCCGAAGAATCCAAAGTCTTCGGAGTACATTAAGATAGTGACAAAGATTGAGTGGTGTATAGGCAGGTTAGCTAGGACACCTTGTGAGGCCGAAGATGAAGAAGATGAAGTTAGTTCACTTCGGAACAAGGTTTTATGTTTGCTAGGAGATCTCACTGGCTATAGTGAGAATAGTGATAGGGAGGAGGAGTTGAACAAGGAAAAGACTCCGATTAAAATTCAAACCCAACTTCAGACACAAGTTGGTCAGACCCTAGGCGTTGGTTCGCGGTCTGCGTTAGGGCCTACTACAGAGACTTTGGCTGAGCCAAGAGTTGGTGTCAGTAGTCCTGCAGTAGGGAACATTTCTGTTAGGGTTCCGTCAGAAAGTAGGCTTGATAGGGTCGATGGGTTTCCTGAACGAATGGTCGTTCAGCAAAAACACATCGAACGTATAGGGAAGTGGGGGGTGAAGTTTACTGGTGACTCAGGTGGAGCATCAGTAAATTCATTCCTAGAAAGAGTGGAGGAACTTCGTTTGGCTAACGATGTTCCTGAAAACCACCTTTTTAAATCCGCTTCGGAGCTTTTGGCTGGTAGGGCACTTATGTGGTTTAGGACGGTTAGGGAAGATTTAGAGGATTGGCAGGAACTCGTCAAGGAACTCAAAGCGGAGTTCCTTAATGCGAATTACGATGATCTCTTATTGGAGGAGATTAATCGGCGTTCGCAGGGAAAGGAAGAAACTTTCGGCGCGTATCTTACTACGATGAGGACATTGTTTCGAAGATTATCGGAACCTTTGTCAGAGGGAAGGATGCTTTCGATATTAAGGAAAAATGTAGATCCCTTTTATCAGGTTCAGATAGCTAGTGCCAAACCAAAGACGGTTAAGGAACTTGCTATCTTAGGTAGGGAGTTAGATACCCTGAAGGTTAATGTTGATAGCTTTACCCCGCCTTCTAGAGGCAAACATTTGTTAGAACCGGAGTGCGGTTATCAACCTAGTTCGTCTGGACAACACCGAGTAGCGGCTGTTGCTCCAGTCTCTGAGAATCCATTTAGGCAGTCGGTTAGGTGTTACAATTGTAACAAGGAAGGGCATATAGCTTCGAGATGTAACGTTCAGAAACGTTGCTTCGGTTGTGGGGCTATAGGAGTCTATCGTAGAGATTGTTCGTGTTCGGGAAATGGGAATCGGGCCCTTGTGTCAGCAGGACAAGGAGTCCGTCGGCGTTAGGGAGGTCGTCTGCTGACGATCAGCGGGTAGGAGTTTATCTGAATTTCACGTTAGCGGCAAATGGTAGGGACACTAGACCATATTTAGGAGTTAGGGTTTATGGAATCAAGTTTTTAGGACTTCTTGATTCAGGAGCCTCTCGTACCATTGTGGGTGGTGACGGGTGGAAAATTTTTAAAGAGTTAGGGCTTAGGTTAGGAAAGAGTAGTGTTGGGTCAGTAGCGTTAGCAGATGGAGCAGGTGTAGGTGTAGCAGGATCTGTTTCTCTACCAGTAGAGGTTGAGAACAAATCCTTTTTGATAGAATGTCTTGTCATTCCGAATCTTCCACACCAATTGATTTTAGGTGCCGATTTTTGGGCACTATCGGGCATAGTCCCGGATTTGAGATCAGGGGTGTGGAATTTTTCGAGCCAAGAGGGATTGGCTTCGATGACAGACATGGTAGCGATTAGGGAAAAATCGGATTTGAACGATTTTGAAAATAGGAAGTTAGAATTAGTGTTAGAAGATCTTTTTAAAACAATGACCGAAGGTTTAGGGTGCACCAATTTAGTTGAGCACAAGATTAGGACGTCCGCAGAACCGATAAAACAACGATATTACCCTGTTTCGCCAGCGATTCAGAGACATATCGATCAGGAGCTTCAGGAGATGTTGGAAGCTGGAGTGATCGAGAAGTCGAAGAGTCCTTGGGCATCGCCGATTCTTCTGGTTAAGAAGAAAGATGGCAGTTATCGGTTCTGTGTTGACTATAGGAAATTAAATGAGGTTACTGATAGGGATGCTTATCCACTACCCTTTATTTCGGCGATTTTAGACAAGCTTCGAAACGCGAAGTACTTGTCTTCGTTAGATATTAAATCTGCTTATTGGCAGATTCCAATGGAGGAAGAATCGCGCAAGTACACAGCCTTTACCGTGCCAGGGCGTGGCCTGTATCAATTTTGCAGGATGCCATTCGGCTTGCACAATTCCCCGGCAACTTGGCAGAGGTTTATTGACGACGTTTTAGGTCCAGACTTAGAACCGTTCGTCTTCGTGTACTTGGATGACATTATCATCGTCACCGATTCTTTCGATAGGCACCTAGAAATTTTAAAAGAAGTTTTTAAAAGGTTAGGAGAAGCAGGTTTAAAAGTAGGTAGGGAAAAATGTAATTTTTGTAGGCCTTCTTTAAAATTTCTAGGTTATGTAGTTGATAGGAACGGGCTTCATGTTGACCCGGAAAAAGTGGAAAGCATGATTAGGATTCCTGCACCGAAAAATGTGAAGGAAATTAGGAGTTTTGTAGGGACAATTTCGTGGTACCGTAGGTTTGTACCTAATTTCGCAATTTTGGTTACCGATCTCTTAAAGAAAGGTAAGAAATTTGAGTGGACCCAAGAATGTGAGGAGAGTTTTAGGAAAGCCAAAGAGTGTTTGGTTACGGCACCGATCCTGACATGTCCGGATTTTTCAAGGTCGTTTGTTGTGCAAACAGATGCGTCGGACTATGGCATCGGGGCCGTATTATCTCAGGAGTTTGAGGATGGTGAAAAAGCCATATGTTATTTAAGTCGGTCATTGAATAGGAACGAAAGGAACTACTCTACGACCGAAAAGGAATGTTTGGCGGTCCTTTGGGCGATTGAAAAGTTGCGGCCGTATCTCGAAGGTGTTCGATTTACAGTCGTAACTGATCATCACTCTTTGGTCTGGCTAAGCAACCTTAAGGATCCGCAGGGTAGATTAGCTCGTTGGGCCATTCGGCTCCAACAATTTGATTTCAAAATCATCCATAGAAAGGGCAAAGAACATGTCGTTCCTGATATGTTGTCGCGAGGAGTTCCAGAAGTAGCTGGTGTCTCCGAGGCGGATTCGGACCCTTGGGTGATTAAAATGAAATCACAGGTAGAAAAGAGCCCGTTAGAATACCCATCTTGGCGAGTTGAGAATGGGCGGCTCTATAAACATGTTAGGTTACACCATATAGTCGTTCATGATAATGGTGAAGAGTGGAAGTTAGTGGTAGGGAAGAGTGATAGGACGAGAATTCTTAACGAGTGCCATGATGCTCCGCTTTCACGACACATGGGCGTTAAGAAAACTTTTGCTAGGATAGCAGAAAAATATTACTGGCCCAAAATGAGGAGTGATATTACGAGGTACGTTAGGAATTGTAGAATTTGCCAAAGTGTGAAACCGGTGAACGAAAAACCAGCTGGTCTAATGACCGAACGAGTAGGAAATTCCCAACCGTGGGAAATGATTTGCGTGGACTTGGTGGGTCCGTTACCTAAATCGTCGCGAGGGTTCGTGTATATTTTAACGGTCGTCGATTACTTCACTAAATTCCCCTTGTTGTTCGCGTTACGATCCGCAACGGCGAAAGCGGTATGTCGGGAGTTGGAAGAAAACGCGTTTCTTCTTTTCGGGATTCCTAAGTGGATCGTATGTGACAACGGTCCCCAGTTCCGTGGCAAGGAACTGAAAACGCTTAGCGAAGCGTACGGGTCACAACTTCGGTTTACGGCGAATTATCATCCGCAAGCGAATCCGGCGGAACGGATAAACCAAATTATAAAGACTACGCTCCGGGCGTATGTTTCGGAAAACCAGCGGAGTTGGGATTCGCAACTGGCAAAAGTGGCCTGTGCAATCCGAACTTCGCAACATGAGGTTTTAGGTGTGTCGCCATACTTCGCAAATTTCGGTAGGAACATGGTAACTAGTGGCCATGATATAGGAATTAGGGATAGCGATAGGGACCAAGATAGAACGGGAATTGATAGACAGTTTCGGAAACTGAGAGAGGATATAGCTAGGAAGTTGGAAGCAGCGGGAAAGAAGGCTGCTAAGACTTATAATTTACGTAGGAGGGACGCGCAATATCACACGGGTGATCTCGTTTGGCGTAGGAACTTCGCGCTGTCCGATGCAGCAAATTATTTCGCGGCGAAGTTGGCGACCAAATTTGTAGGACCTTTCAAGGTCAGCAAGAGGATGTCACCTTGGACATACCTATTGGTAGATGATCGCGGTAAGGAGCGAGGAACGTGGCATTGTAAGGATTTAAAACCGTTTGTTGATGTTTGAGTCAAGTCCCTTTTGTAGTAGTTTTTTTTTTTGGTTTGTCATTGTAATTTTTGTTTAATTGATATGCCACACTAATGATTTTTTTTTCTTTTTCTTTTAAATGTAATGATGGTCCTTTGTTGTTGTTGTCTACCCCTGGCTGAGCCTTAAGAAATGGTTTGCTTTTCTTGAAAAGTAAACACATTTCTTGGGAGGTAAGGGTGGGATTTGTTACGGTAAATTTTACCGCAACAAAAACCAGCCTTTGGCTGTTTTCTTTTTTCTCGTTGTGGCTGCAAAATATCGGCAAAGTTGAGGGCAACCATGGTCTCATCAGCCACAGGTGTACCTAGCCTTTATTTTGCAAAAGCAACAAAAGCAGGTGATCGAGATCGAGAACGAGTTCTTTCGACGAGGTCGAAAATGCCGGCGGATGAGCCGAAGAAGTATGAGGTCAGGCGGACCCTTACTTGAACAACAACAACAACATATTTTATTGTAAAGGTTTAATTCTTAACGTAGATTCACTAAATTAACATTTAATCACTTATGTACAAAATGGGTTTTTAACGCCGCGTTTTAAAGTAGCTTAATTTAATACTTGGTACGAAATTCACACCTCGAACCTCACGCGTATTTAGTAGTAATAGGAAAATGCCTAGTTGAGACTTCTTCTCGTATTTGTTTTTCTTTGAATTTTCTCGAAAAATAAGAATAGTTGGGAAGGGGTCTGAACTCGCCATTATGTTTCGGCAAGTTTTGGAAACTCATCCAACAACTTGTCGAAACCGTGATTGTGTGTGTGAAAGCAAGTTTCGCTGAGAGTCAACAACGGTGGCTTTCCTGATGAGCGTAAAGCTTCCAGGAAGCCGTGATGCTGTGACCGACAATCACGAAAACGAATGCTTGTGTTGGATGAATGTGTGTGTGACTGGAATGGTCGAGGGAGGAAAAATTAGTTTTGGAATTAGCTTGGAAGGCACTCTTGAAAGAGCCTGACTAGCGAAAAGATTAGGATTGAGAAGAAAAAGAAAGTGTTCGAGGAATTGTTTTAAGGAATAAGAAAAATCGAGAAGGAGGAAGAGGAATCAAAAAGAAGGTTATCGAGAAATTCAAAAAAAAAAAAGGAGGAAAATTCGAGGATCGAGGTGTGAGGACTTTGAGAGGAGGGAAATAGGAGAAAAGAAAAGATAAGTAGCTATTTTTGTTTTGTTCTTTGTTTTTTTGTTCGGTACGCGTACGGTGTTAAAAGCCCATTTTCTTTTGTTTGCTTTGCTTTGTTTAATTTGTTTAACTTTCATTCGATTGTAATTTTAACTTTTTTTGAAAACATTTTGGGTTTTAGTCCAGGGATCTTCAATCCCACGGTTTCCCAAAGAATAAATTTTAAAATCAAAAACAAACGTTCGTTGTCTTTTTTTAATCGCTTCACTCATCATAAAAGTTTTGGAATTTTCTTCTTCGGTTTGTTAAAAAAAATTCCTGGCGCCCATTTTATTGCATAGTATCCCACTGTAGGTACTTGCAATAAAATATTTCCCAAATTGTAACAATTTGATTGATTTTATAAATCAATCAACATTGTTCTAATTTATACAAACAAATTCTTCCAAAAGAACCCAGCCCAGCTGAGCAGCCGCGGTTACAGCTTCGTCAACGAGCTGTATTGTTGCACTTTTTTTTTTGCATTCTCTTTTGTGTCGCGTTCGTACTCATTTGAGTGCGAATTGAAAGTTCGGCGTTACGCAGCCGCCGTCGTCGATTTAGTTTATTTATCGGTTTAGTTTGTTTTGATAATTTGTGTTAAATAATTAATAATAAATAAGATTATAATTCCCTCGCGATTAATAAGAAAAAGTGTAACAAATTGGAGCCCAACGTGTGGGGCCAAGCGGAAGAATTTCGGTGGTAGATTTTGTATCGTGTTTTTTTTTATATATTGTTTACTTTCTAAAAGAACATTAAATTCGACTTGTTTTTTTTTATAGGTGTTTTAAACGAAAAGGGATTATTGAAGGTGTTTGAGTCCCAGTGGAGAACATACATAGGTGATTTGTTTTCGGAGGTGGTTTGTTCCTGCTAGGAAGAAGAAATTGACCCTGGTTTTTTTTGTTTGGGAAAAAAAGTCATCAAAAGATCAATCAAGAGAGTAAACAAATATTTGTTTGTTTTTTGTGAAAAATTTCATCGAGGGAGTTTACAAAGTGCAAAATAATCGCAAGTATTTGTTTTTGAATTTGTGTAGTGTAAACTCGTTTCTTTTTACTGTGTGTTATACATAAGTCAGATTTGTGTTTTTTTTTTATCATTTATATTTAAATAATTTATTTCGCCGACATTTTGTCTTCAATATTCAATTTTTTGTTGTTCTCTCTTTTTTTGTGTGAGAGAGAGTTTTATTTTGGTAGCGACTTCCAATATTCGAGTTACTTTTTTTTCTTGCGTGATAGTTTTGTTGCGAGTGTGTTTTATATTTCTTTTGAGTGATAGTTGATTTTTAAAATTTTCAAATAGTTTGAGTTAAATTAGTTAGAGTAGGGAGTTGGTGTGACCATCCCAATTTTTTTTCGATTACTTCTAGAATTTGTTAGGAAATAATTTTTTTTGTTTTATTTTAAAATTACATGTTTTTTTTTACATTATTAACAATTAATTAATTTACGAATTAGACTTTTAATTTAGGGTTGCCAAGTAGTTTTTTTTTATATTTTTTATAAATAATTTTTTTTTGAAAGTTTTTTTTTGTGTTAACTAAAATGAATATTGGTAGGTTAGTGCAGGACGAACTGGCCTACGAGATGAAGGTCAGGGGATTGAAAGTAGGGACAGTTGAGGAAATGCGAAAGGCATTGAGGTCATCGAGGTTACTCGTTAAGAGGAACTCGATGTAGAGGCAATAGAAGCTAAGATTGAGGAGATTAGGGTCCTTCTTAAAGTACCTCCGAAGAATCCAAAGTCTTCGGAGTACATTAAGATAGTGACAAAGATTGAGTGGTGTATAGGCAGGTTAGCTAGGACACCTTGTGAGGCCGAAGATGAAGAAGATGAAGTTAGTTCACTTCGGAACAAGGTTTTATGTTTGCTAGGAGATCTCACTGGCTATAGTGAGAATAGTGATAGGGAGGAGGAGTTGAACAAGGAAAAGACTCCGATTAAAATTCAAACCCAACTTCAGACACAAGTTGGTCAGACCCTAGGCGTTGGTTCGCGGTCTGCGTTAGGGCCTACTACAGAGACTTTGGCTGAGCCAAGAGTTGGTGTCAGTAGTCCTGCAGTAGGGAACATTTCTGTTAGGGTTCCGTCAGAAAGTAGGCTTGATAGGGTCGATGGGTTTCCTGAACGAATGGTCGTTCAGCAAAAACACATCGAACGTATAGGGAAGTGGGGGGTGAAGTTTACTGGTGACTCAGGTGGAGCATCAGTAAATTCATTCCTAGAAAGAGTGGAGGAACTTCGTTTGGCTAACGATGTTCCTGAAAACCACCTTTTTAAATCCGCTTCGGAGCTTTTGGCTGGTAGGGCACTTATGTGGTTTAGGACGGTTAGGGAAGATTTAGAGGATTGGCAGGAACTCGTCAAGGAACTCAAAGCGGAGTTCCTTAATGCGAATTACGATGATCTCTTATTGGAGGAGATTAATCAGCGTTCGCAGGGAAAGGAAGAAACTTTCGGCGCGTATCTTACTACGATGAGGACATTGTTTCGAAGATTATCGGAACCTTTGTCAGAGGGAAGGATGCTTTCGATATTAAGGAAAAATGTAGATCCCTTTTATCAGGTTCAGATAGCTAGTGCCAAACCAAAGACGGTTAAGGAACTTGCTATCTTAGGTAGGGAGTTAGATACCCTGAAGGTTAATGTTGATAGCTTTACCCCGCCTTCTAGAGGCAAACATTTGTTAGAACCGGAGTGCGGTTATCAACCTAGTTCGTCTGGACAACACCGAGTAGCGGCTGTTGCTCCAGTCTCTGAGAATCCATTTAGGCAGTCGGTTAGGTGTTACAATTGTAACAAGGAAGGGCATATAGCTTCGAGATGTAACGTTCAGAAACGTTGCTTCGGTTGTGGAGCTATAGGAGTCTATCGTAGAGATTGTTCGTGTTCGGGAAATGGGAATCGGGCCCTTGTGTCAGCAGGACAAGGAGTCCGTCGGCGTTAGGGAGGTCGTCTGCTGACGATCAGCGGGTAGGAGTTTATCTGAATTTCACGTTAGCGGCAAATGGTAGGGACACTAGACCATATTTAGGAGTTAGGGTTTATGGAATCAAGTTTTTAGGACTTCTTGATTCAGGAGCCTCTCGTACCATTGTGGGTGGTGACGGGTGGAAAATTTTTAAAGAGTTAGGGCTTAGGTTAGGAAAGAGTAGTGTTGGGTCAGTAGCGTTAGCAGATGGAGCAGGTGTAGGTGTAGCAGGATCTGTTTCTCTACCAGTAGAGGTTGAGAACAAATCCTTTTTGATAGAATGTCTTGTCATTCCGAATCTTCCACACCAATTGATTTTAGGTGCCGATTTTTGGGCACTATCGGGCATAGTCCCGGATTTGAGATCAGGGGTGTGGAATTTTTCGAGCCAAGAGGGATTGGCTTCGATGACAGACATGGTAGCGATTAGGGAAAAATCGGATTTGAACGATTTTGAAAATAGGAAGTTAGAATTAGTGTTAGAAGATCTTTTTAAAACAATGACCGAAGGTTTAGGGTGCACCAATTTAGTTGAGCACAAGATTAGGACGTCCGCAGAACCGATAAAACAACGATATTACCCTGTTTCGCCAGCGATTCAGAGACATATCGATCAGGAGCTTCAGGAGATGTTGGAAGCTGGAGTGATCGAGAAGTCGAAGAGTCCTTGGGCATCGCCGATTCTTCTGGTTAAGAAGAAAGATGGCAGTTATCGGTTCTGTGTTGACTATAGGAAATTAAATGAGGTTACTGATAGGGATGCTTATCCACTACCCTTTATTTCGGCGATTTTAGACAAGCTTCGAAACGCGAAGTACTTGTCTTCGTTAGATATTAAATCTGCTTATTGGCAGATTCCAATGGAGGAAGAATCGCGCAAGTACACAGCCTTTACCGTGCCAGGGCGTGGCCTGTATCAATTTTGCAGGATGCCATTCGGCTTGCACAATTCCCCGGCAACTTGGCAGAGGTTTATTGACGACGTTTTAGGTCCAGACTTAGAACCGTTCGTCTTCGTGTACTTGGATGACATTATCATCGTCACCGATTCTTTCGATAGGCACCTAGAAATTTTAAAAGAAGTTTTTAAAAGGTTAGGAGAAGCAGGTTTAAAAGTAGGTAGGGAAAAATGTAATTTTTGTAGGCCTTCTTTAAAATTTCTAGGTTATGTAGTTGATAGGAACGGGCTTCATGTTGACCCGGAAAAAGTGGAAAGCATGATTAGGATTCCTGCACCGAAAAATGTGAAGGAAATTAGGAGTTTTGTAGGGACAATTTCGTGGTACCGTAGGTTTGTACCTAATTTCGCAATTTTGGTTACCGATCTCTTAAAGAAAGGTAAGAAATTTGAGTGGACCCAAGAATGTGAGGAGAGTTTTAGGAAAGCCAAAGAGTGTTTGGTTACGGCACCGATCCTGACATGTCCGGATTTTTCAAGGTCGTTTGTTGTGCAAACAGATGCGTCGGACTATGGCATCGGGGCCGTATTATCTCAGGAGTTTGAGGATGGTGAAAAAGCCATATGTTATTTAAGTCGGTCATTGAATAGGAACGAAAGGAACTACTCTACGACCGAAAAGGAATGTTTGGCGGTCCTTTGGGCGATTGAAAAGTTGCGGCCGTATCTCGAAGGTGTTCGATTTACAGTCGTAACTGATCATCACTCTTTGGTCTGGCTAAGCAACCTTAAGGATCCGCAGGGTAGATTAGCTCGTTGGGCCATTCGGCTCCAACAATTTGATTTCAAAATCATCCATAGAAAGGGCAAAGAACATGTCGTTCCTGATATGTTGTCGCGAGGAGTTCCAGAAGTAGCTGGTGTCTCCGAGGCGGATTCGGACCCTTGGGTGATTAAAATGAAATCACAGGTAGAAAAGAGCCCGTTAGAATACTCATCTTGGCGAGTTGAGAATGGGCGGCTCTATAAACATGTTAGGTTACACCATATAGACGTTCATGATAATGGTGAAGAGTGGAAGTTAGTGGTAGGGAAGAGTGATAGGACGAGAATTCTTAACGAGTGCCATGATGCTCCGCTTTCACGACACATGGGCGTTAAGAAAACTTTTGCTAGGATAGCAGAAAAATATTACTGGCCCAAAATGAGGAGTGATATTACGAGGTACGTTAGGAATTGTAGAATTTGCCAAAGTGTGAAACCGGTGAACGAAAAACCAGCTGGTCTAATGACCGAACGAGTAGGAAATTCCCAACCGTGGGAAATGATTTGCGTGGACTTGGTGGGTCCGTTACCTAAATCGTCGCGAGGGTTCGTGTATATTTTAACGGTCGTCGATTACTTCACTAAATTCCCCTTGTTGTTCGCGTTACGATCCGCAACGGCGAAAGCGGTATGTCGGGAGTTGGAAGAAAACGTGTTTCTTCTTTTCGGGATTCCTAAGTGGATCGTATGTGACAACGGTCCCCAGTTCCGTGGCAAGGAACTGAAAACGCTTAGCGAAGCGTACGGGTCACAACTTCGGTTTACGGCGAATTATCATCCGCAAGCGAATCCGGCGGAACGGATAAACCAAATTATAAAGACTACGCTCCGGGCGTATGTTTCGGAAAAACAGCGGAGTTGGGATTCGCAACTGGCAAAAGTGGCCTGTGCAATCCGAACTTCGCAACATGAGGTTTTAGGTGTGTCGCCATACTTCGCAAATTTCGGTAGGAACATGGTAACTAGTGGCCATGATATAGGAATTAGGGATAGCGATAGGGACCAAGATAGAACGGGAATTGATAGACAGTTTCGGAAACTGAGAGAGGATATAGCTAGGAAGTTGGAAGCAGCGGGAAAGAAGGCTGCTAAGACTTATAATTTACGTAGGAGGGACGCGCAATATCACACGGGTGATCTCGTTTGGCGTAGGAACTTCGCGCTGTCCGATGCAGCAAATTATTTCGCGGCGAAGTTGGCGACCAAATTTGTAGGACCTTTCAAGGTCAGCAAGAGGATGTCACCTTGGACATACCTATTGGTAGATGATCGCGGTAAGGAGCGAGGAACGTGGCATTGTAAGGATTTAAACCCGTTTGTTGATGTTTGAGTCAAGTCCCTTTTGTAGTAGTTTTTTTTTTTGGTTTGTCATTGTAATTTTTGTTTAATTGATATGCCACACTAATGATTTTTTTTTTCTTTTTCTTTTAAATGTAATGATGGTCCTTTGTTGTTGTTGTCTACCCCTGGCTGAGCCTTAAGAAATGGTTTGCTTTTCTTGAAAAGTAAACACATTTCTTGGGAGGTAAGGGTGGGATTTGTTACGGTAAATTTTACCGCAACAAAAACCAGCCTTTGGCTGTTTTCTTTTTTCTCGTTGTGGCTGCAAAATATCGGCAAAGTTGAGGGCAACCATGGTCTCATCAGCCACAGGTGTACCTAGCCTTTATTTTGCAAAAGCAACAAAAGCAGGTGATCGAGATCGAGAACGAGTTCTTTCGACGAGGTCGAAAATGCCGGCGGATGAGCCGAAGAAGTATGAGGTCAGGCGGACCCTTACTTGAACAACAACAACAACATATTTTATTGTAAAGGTTTAATTCTTAACGTAGATTCACTAAATTAACATTTAATCACTTATGTACAAAATGGGTTTTTAACGCCGCGTTTTAAAGTAGCTTAATTTAATACTTGGTACGAAATTCACACCTCGAACCTCACGCGTATTTAGTAGTAATAGGAAAATGCCTAGTTGAGACTTCTTCTCGTATTTGTTTTTCTTTGAATTTTCTCGAAAAATAAGAATAGTTGGGAAGGGGTCTGAACTCGCCATTATGTTTCGGCAAGTTTTGGAAACTCATCCAACAACTTGTCGAAACCGTGATTGTGTGTGTGAAAGCAAGTTTCGCTGAGAGTCAACAACGGTGGCTTTCCTGATGAGCGTAAAGCTTCCAGGAAGCCGTGATGCTGTGACCGACAATCACGAAAACGAATGCTTTTTTTTTTTTTTTTTCAAATTCATTTTTATTAATTCATTCTTAAGACTATCTTAAAGCTAGACAAAAATTCATAAAACTAGCCTAATTATCCATAACTTACAACTAACTTATTGGTCCCATACGGACACTCTAAGTTAAACAATAATACTTAATGCTAATGCCTTTCGGCCCTTAGATCTACTTAACTTCAATTCATTTTATTTATTTTTGTATTCATTAGAAAATTTAGAAAAAACTAATGTCAATATCCTTTTTTATTTTTACTTAAAAACTACTTAAAATAAGGTCCTTAATATAAAACTTAAAGCTAACTAAAACTACCTATTCTACCTATAAACTACTTAAAACTAGAACAACCACAGCAGCAAATCTAACTATCTAAAGTTTTTTGTTTTTCATATTTTGTCTTTTTCTTTTTTTTATTTATTTTTTATTTTTTTTTTTTTTTATTATTCCATGTTTTTTTGTACTTTTTTGTATTTTTTTTTTTTGTATGTTTTTTTTTTTTTTTTGTGCCACCATGCCTATTCTACTTAAAACTAAACCCTAAAACTATAAAACAAGTATGTAAGCCGGCCAAGGCTTTAAACCCCATCCCGACTACCCACTATCAAGTGCCGATTGAAGCCACCAAAACTGGTTCTCCTGCTTCACCCTATCAGTTCGGTCCCGTTCGGACACAGCCCTACTGAACCGAAGGAGCTCTGCTCCGCCTTGTGCCATGACGTCCCGATTGTACAGGAGTCGCCTATCCACGGTTCGTCGTCTGACGTGGTAGATTAGCGGAACTGCCAATCTATCCTGTATCAGACCGCATCTATCTAAAAAGAGGAATGCCTCTGGTGGAATGAAGCCGCCCAAGCGTGCACTCTCAAAATACTCGTCGTTCGGATAGAACGCCCCGAAAATTAAATTGTTGGTCGAAGACATAGCTCTTGCAATGTGACCTCGAACGAGTTTTATCACGAAATTGTCAATTCTGTTGATTCGAGCCCCATTGTATAGGACCTCGTTGGAATAGTAGTGCACGTAAGAAGATTCGGCTGTTCGATATAAGCCGGTACAGCGTCGTAAACACTGCCGCTCGAACACCCGAAACTTCTCCATCTGTGAAGGGGCAACGTTGAACCACACAGGACACCCATAAACGATCATCGGCCGTATGAGGGCCATGTAGCAAATTACCTTAACTCTGGGGTCAAGTCGACTGCTAAAAAACAGCCGTTTCGTCAGAGCGAAGGCTCCTCTGGCCCTGGTCAGAGCAGCATTTATATGTCTGTCGAAATATAAATACTGATCTAACCAGATACCGAGGTACTTCACTACACTTTTGCTCGCTAATGCCTGCCCGCGAAGATCAACGATGACCATCTTGCGCCAATTCTTGCGCGTATCCCTCGTGGCCCTAGCCAATGGAGTCCGGAACAGAATTGTCTCCGACTTCTGGACTATTATTTTCAGTTTCCAGTCGTCGCAATATCGCTGAATCTTGTCGAAATCACGCTGCAAGAGAATTCTAATAACCTCAACCTTTCGGGCCGTTCTGTACGCAATAAGATCGTCGGCGTACGCAATTGCCTTTATAAGACTACCTATCAGATCGCTGGTGTAAATGCTGAAGAGAATCGGCGAATTCACCGCTCCCTGTTGAAGACCATTTTTAATTAAGAATGTTGTGGTAGAAGTTACATTGCCACTTTTGACAACAAACTTTCTACCGTTAAGCATATCATCAAGTATATACAACAATGGCTTGCTTATGCCAAGCCTGCTCAGTTTTAGGTAAAGACCCTCTAACCATACGCTGTCAAAGGCCTTTTTCAAATCAACCAGAACAGCACCTGTACATTGTTGTTTTGTTTTATTCCATTGGATATCAGAAACGAGTTTAGACGCAGCATAAATTGTGTCATGACCCGCCTTGAACCCGAACTGTTTATCCGGAATTATTTTGTTGTCCGCAGCCCACTTAGTCAGAGCCCTATTGATGATCTTTTCGAAAACTTTGCTGATGCTCGGAAGAAGACTTATCGACCGAAGATTTGACGGGTTGGAGTTGTCCTTTCCCTTTTTCGGGAGAGGATGAACCACAGCGGTCTTCCAATGCACTGGATAATATGCATTATTCAGTGCATTATTGAAGAGTGTGGTGTAAATGTCAATTGCCTCCATCGGTAAATGTCTTAGTACAACGTTGGATATACCATCGACACCTGCTGACTTTTTATTTTTTATTGAGTTGAAGATGAGCTGAAGCTCAACCTTCGTCACTAACAAGGGACTTAGTCCCGTTTGTTCGGCGATTATGGCATTTGCCAAGGAATCGTCATCGAACCGCATAAAACCGCGGTTCTCAGATCGCCAATGTGTCATCTCATTTCGGAGGTAAAAGTGATTAAGTAGGGCTCTGTTTTCCAGGTCGTGGTTGGGGCGAATGCTAACATTCACCTTGTACACTTGCTGGAAAGCAGCTCCCACCGCCTCTACTTTTTCCTTCGGATCTTCAATTATAAAAAAGTCATCGTCAAAGATGGCTTCTTCTGGATCTATTTGCGCTGTCCTGAGTACGTCTGTGTTCTCGTCATTTCTTTGAAGTTTCAGACACGGAAGGTCATTGTCGTTCTTTTTCCTGAATATCTTGTTGATTTTAGGGAACATACTAGGGTCACTGGACTTAACTGACCGGATCTTCCGGTCCCAGTACTTGTTAATCGATAACCTGTAGTTCTCCTTAATCAACAGATTGACATTTTTTATTGACGACTTCAGTGTCCTAACCTCCAAGTCGTGTGGGTCTGTTAGTCGTCTGTACAAGTTTTTGAGTCTTGTCAGTAAGCCACTCTTGTGCTTACGTAGTGCGTCAATAGTCGCGTTTCTGTAAGCGTCCATTTGGTCCCGTTCTTTGTACTTTGGTATTGTCCGTTCCATCGTTCGTTTTATTGTTTCGTCCATTTGTTGTAAATGTTGGTCAATTTCTGTATTTGTCAGGTTTCTGTTGTTTGGTGGGGCTATGTCACTCGAACGAAGTTCTCTCGCTAGGGCGTTGGTGAAACGAGGCCAGCGCATCTTACTGTAATTGTAAGAGTGCGTTGCAACGTATTCCTCCAACTCCACGCGTTCGTTCGGTATCTGCATTACAGCAGCCAGTCCGCAGTGATCACTGTCGTACTCAACTGTCTGTAAGCAGTTACGAGGGTGATTACCCACTTTGTCTGTAACTGTCAGTCTTGTGTCGTACAGCAACGAAAACGAATGCTTGTGTTGGATGAATGTGTGTGTGACTGGAATGGTCGAGGGAGGAAAAATTAGTTTTGGAATTAGCTTGGAAGGCACTCTTGAAAGAGCCTGACTAGCGAAAAGATTAGGATTGAGAAGAAAAAGAAAGTGTTCGAGGAATTGTTTTTAGGAATAAGAAAAATCGAGAAGGAGGAAGAGGAATCAAAAAGAAGGTTATCGAGAAATTCAAAAAAAAAAAAAGGAGGAAAATTCGAGGATCGAGGTGTGAGGACTTTGAGAGGAGGGAAATAGGAGAAAAGAAAAGATAAGTAGCTATTTTTGTTTTGTTCTTTGTTTTTTTGTTCGGTACGCGTACGGTGTTAAAAGCCCATTTTCTTTTGTTTGCTTTGCTTTGTTTAATTTGTTTAACTTTCATTCGATTGTAATTTTAACTTTTTTTGAAAACATTTTGGGTTTTAGTCCAGGGATCTTCAATCCCACGGTTTCCCAAAGAATAAATTTTAAAATCAAAAACAAACGTTCGTTGTCTTTTTTTAATCGCTTCACTCATCATAAAAGTTTTGGAATTTTCTTCTTCGGTTTGTTAAAAAAAATTCCTGGCGCCCATTTTATTGCATAGTATCCCACTGTAGGTACTTGCAATAACATATTTCCCAAATTGTAACAATTTGATTGATTTTATAAATCAATCAACATTGTTCTAATTTATACAAACAAATTCTTCCAAAAGAACCCAGCCCAGCTGAGCAGCCGCGGTTACAGCTTCGTCAACGAGCTGTATTGTTGCACTTTTTTTTTGCATTCTCTTTTGTGTCGCGTTCGTACTCATTTGAGTGCGAATTGAAAGTTCGGCGTTACGCAGCCGCCGTCGTCGATTTAGTTTATTTATCGGTTTAGTTTGTTTTGATAATTTGTGTTAAATAATTAATAATAAATAAGATTATAATTCCCTCGCGATTAATAAGAAAAAGTGTAACAGTATATCTTTTTATACAGTTTATCTGTATATTTGGGTACTCTAATTATAAATATAATATTGGTTTTATATAGGGCTAAACTGAGTTTTAATTCTTCCAAGTTATTTTGTATTAATGCCGTATTTATCTATTTCTTCTACAGTTAAAATATCTCTGCTGAGTATTCCTAATCTTGAAGTCATTATTATTTCTTTTATTTTTTCTATGTCCTCATGTAAATATTCGAGGTTTTCTCTTAACTTTATCTCGTACTGTATTTTAGCTTTATCTTTAACGTAATCGTAGCTTTCTATAAATGTATCGATTCTTTTAATTATTTTATCAGTTTCATTATTTAAAGTTTCAGTAAGTATTTTGATTTGTTTATTAAATTTTTCATTTATTATTATTTGTTTGTTTAAATTCGTTATCTCATTATGATTGTTTTCTTCAATTATTTTCAAATGTTTTCCGATATCTTGGCGATCATTGTCGTCCATGGTTCCGTATAAAAATTTCATACCTGTTCCTAAAATATTTATTAATCCTCTTTTTTGTCTATTTGATTTAGGATGGGGTAAAAGTACTTCAAACTCTTTTCGTATTTTTGACATTTTTCTTATAAAACTGTCATTTTCTTCTGAAATTCTTTTAACATTCCTTTCCATAATTTCTATATTTTTTTCATATTCAGTTAAATTTATTATATGAATTATAGTATCGTAACTTTCTATTAGTGGATATTCTTCTAGTATCTAGTTGGATTAAAGTGAATCCATTTCCCTTATTTAAGTCAATGACTTCCAAATCTGCTCGTACTTGGTTGAGGGTTATCATAATCATCATTATTATCATTATTTTCTGCATTATCGCCATGGGTTGCAACATTTGATGCAATATCCTTATTGGATCTGAAATTGGAAGATTTTATTTGTTGATATTTTTTCTTCTTCCTAAATTGATCTTTATGAGGAATACGATTCGAATTTTATAGGTTCAAAAGCAGCATATTTACTTAACTTATCGATGCATGATAAATATTTCTTTTTATGATTTAAGAACCATATATCTATGTGGTAGTGTTCATTTGGATTTTTTGGCGTTTCTGTCTTTTCGTATGGTAACTTAATTGGATTTCTTTCGATTTTAGTCATACATAGATGACAATTATTTATTTGCTTATTTATTAATGTCTTGAAGATTGGTATATAATATTTTCGATTTAAATCAAGGTATACTTTCTCTATACCTATATCACAGATAATAATTTTATACAGATGTCTCACCCTTATGGCGAGAAATGATATATGAAACTGAAATCAACCAAAAAAAAGAGCTTTTTCAAAAAGCTTTAACTCGTCTTCTTTAATATGAATGAAAACTAAGGCAAAGAAAAAACTGAAATCATTTTTGTATGTTCTTTTCCTCTCATAATCCTAATGCACAGATACACATAATACACCACGATCATTCTTCACAAACCAAAACTCGTTTTATTTTGGTTTTTTTGTGGTGTGGTTGGTGGTGATGCGTTGAAAACAAGTGCAGGAGAGTTGATCGCTTGTCGACGACGAGAAAAAAAAATATTTACAGTTGTCTCTGGAAATAGAAACAAAGCAAGGACAAGGTTGTCTTTATGGCTCGAGTTCGTATAATCGGATATGTAAATGCTAGCTGCGTGCATTCATGTGGATTTTTTTTTATAAATTCATCTTTTTCTTCAATTTTCTAAAATCTCCACGAATACATTTTTTAGTTTTATATCTTCTTAAACGTAATGAAGTATTGTTGACTGGTGTCAATTGGATGATGTACCTTATTGTACATAATGAGTCAACAATTAAAATAATATTTTTAACTTCCCATAGGAAGTTATTGTAATGGGTCCGATTTGTCGAATTGAAAATTTTGACATTTCTCGACGTTTCAAGGTCCCTATAGTCGAAATAAAAGATTTTTAGAAAGATGTCTGTGCTTGCGTGTGTACGTACGTTCGTACGTCCGTACGTCCGTATGTCCATACGTCCGTACGTTCGCGACGTTTTTTTCGTTGTCCATAGCTCAAGAACCAAAAGAGATATCGACTTCAAATAAATTTTGTTATACAGATAATAAGGCAGAAAGATGCAGAATATGATTTCATCTCCAAAACAATTTTGTGCAGCAAAGAATGATGTTTTTGTCATCTGATAAAATGTAGAGAAAAATCGAATTGACAATTTCTTACAAAAATTAAAAACCTAACAAAAAAATTAATAAAGCTTGGTAAAAATTGATTTTCGACACAAATATCTTTTCAAAACTTTGAGATATTGGCTTTAAACTACTTTTATCTTTCAAAAAATATTGTTGTCAACATTCAGTAAAATTTGGAAAAAAATCGAATTCACAATTTTTTTTACAAAAAATTAAAAACTTAAACAAAATTTAACAAAAGTTGGTAAAAATTGATTTTCGACTCAAATATCTTTTCAAAAATTTGAGATAATGGCTTCTAACTAATTTTAACTTATAAGAAATATTGTTTTCAACATTCGATAAAATTTTGAGAAAAATCGAATGGACAGTTTTTTTTACAAAAAATAAAAACCTAAAAAAAACAATACTAAAACTTGGTAAAAATTTACTTTCGACTCAAATATCTTTTCAAAACTTAAAAATATTGGTTTCAAACTTATTTAATGTGACAGAAAATATTGTTTTTGACATTCAGTAATTTTTTTTATAAGAATCCAACAGTCTACAAAAAACAGTACGCAAAATTTGGTAAAAACTGATGTTCGGTTCTCGATATCTCTCAAATTAATTTCATTCATCCAATTTGTATTTGTTTATATTGTTCGCGGTAACTTACGTTATTTGTTGTTGCATTTTATCACCTCCATCGAAATACATAAAACCCTTTGATGCGCTCGTTGATTTCTTCGGGGGCCTGTTATGTGTTTGTTGTTGTGATTTGTTAGTAATGTTAGTAATGTGTTTTAAAGTTTTTATTTTTTATAAAAAAAACTGTCAATTCGATTTTTTTTAAATTTTACTGAATGTTGACAACAATATTTTTTGAAAGATAAAATTAATTTAAATCCAATATCTCAAAATTTTGAAAATATATCTGAGTCGAAAATCAAATTTTATCAACATTTATTAATTTTTTTTAGGTTTTTTTTATATTTTGTAAAAAAATTGTCCATTCCATTTTTCTCAAAATTTTTCTGAAGATAAAATTAGTTTAAAGCCATAATCTCAAATTTTTGAAAAGATATTTACTTCGAAAAACAATTTTTACCAACTTTTGTTTAATTTTTTTAGGTTTTTAATTTTTTGTACGAAAACTGTCAATTCGATTTTTTTCAAAATTTGACTGAATGTTGACAACAATATGCTTTAAAAGATAAAAGTAGTTTAAGGCCAATATCTCAAAGTTTTGAAAAGATATTTAAGTCGAAAATAAATGTTTACCAATTGAAGTAGCATTTCTTAAAAGTTTTTATTTCTTATATAAACAAATACAAATTGGATGAATTAAATTAATTTGAAGTCAATATCTTCTATCGTTCACGAGATATCGAGAACCGACCATCATTTTTTACCCATGTTGGGTAGGTACTTGTAGATTTTTTTTATGAAAAAATGGACTGTTGGATTCTTATAAAAAAATTACTCAATATCGAAAACAATATTTTCTGTGAGATAAAATTAGTTTGAAGCCAATATTTTTAATTTTTGTAAACATATTTGAGTCGAAAGTAAATTTTTACTAAGTTTTAGTAGATAATGTTTTTATATTTTGTAAGGAAAATGTTAACTTGATTTTTCTCAAAATTCTTGAGCTATGGACGACGTACGTACACAGCCACGCACAGCACGCACAGACATCTTTCTAAAAATCTTTTATTTCGACTCTAGGGGCCTTGAAACGTCGAGAAATGTCAAAATTTTCAATTTGACAAATCGGACACATTAAAATAACTTCCTATGGGAAGTTAAAAATAGAAAACACAGAAACCAAGTCATGTGCACATTCACTTGTCCCTACTTGCCCACACAATTTTCATATATCAATACACAAGCAACTTCTTCTATTCTCCTTACCGGACACCTAACAATCTAACATTCACAAAAAAATAAACAAAAATGATCAACTCTTTCTTCTTCTACACACCAAAATGCGCATAAAAAAACAAGATACAGACATAACTTCATCAACTCCCATATACTTCCTTGTAAAAAATAGGGTTGTTGTTGTTTACATTTGTTTCCAATAGTCCGAACTTTGTTTTTGTATTCATTGGCAAACAAAATGACAAAAGAGAAGAGAAAAAAAAGGAAAAAGAAAATATGCAAGGCAAAAAGAGCTTTCTCAGCTTTATTTTTAAAAGCTCTTGTCTGTTAAGGCCTGTCTGTTAAGGGAAAAAAATGTTTCATTTTTTCCTGCAGGGATGAGACATCTGTATAAAATTATTATCTGTGCCTATATGGTTATTATTTGTATGTGCCTTTAATATTATTTCGTTTGCTTCGTCTATTTTTTGATCTTGCAAGAGCTTTGTGCTTCTATGTTATATTTTATTACTTAATTTGTTGTCTTTTTTCCATATGTCTTTCAAATTTTTAAATATTTCGTCATCTTTGACATATATGCAATTTAGTATTGTAATGTCTACTTCTTTTATTATATAAAGGGTGTCCCAAAATTAACGCAAGATTTGAATTTGCCGCCATTTGTGCAGTGAAGTGTTGGCAATCCTGAAAAAAAAGCAATTTGACAGCTAACAGTATAGGGTTATTAAAAATGGAGCGTTACACGAGACCATGCACAGAGAAGAGAGTTCGTTGAATGGATTATTGAACATCAACAAATGGACCCTGATTTTTCGAGCAAAATCATCCTAAGCGATGAAGCACATTTTCATCTTGATGGCTTTGTCAATCGCCAAAATTGCCGCATTTGGGGTTCGGAGAACCCACATGTGATTGTCGAAAAACAAATGCATCCACAACGCGTGACTGTATGGTGTGGATTTTGGGCTGGAGGCATAATTGGGCCATATTTTTTTGAAAATGATGCTGGGCAAGCAGTGACTGTTACTGGTGCTCGATATCGTGACATGATTACACAGTTCTTTCTGCCAAAATTGGATGATATTGATGTGTCCAATATGTGGTTTCAACAAGACGGTGCCACATGTCATACAGCCCGTGAAACAATTCAATTACTGCATGAGACATTTCCAGGTCGTGTACTCTCTCGTTTCGGTGATCAAAATTGGCCTCCTAGATCGTGTGATTTAACACCATTAGACTTCTTTTTATGGGGTTATTTGAAATCACAAGTCTATGTCAACAAGCCCACAACCACCCGTGCATTAAAGGAGGAGATTCAACGCTGCATCAACGAAATTCAGCCACATTTATGCAGAATGGTCATGGAAAATTTCAACAAAAGAGTGCGCATGTGCATGCAAAGCCGTGGAGGCCATTTGTCCGATGTGTTATTCCATACATAACCCTATCCTATGTACTTTACGAGTCAATAAAAATATAACTATCAAAAGACTAAAAACGGCGTTTTCTATTTAATTCAAATCTTGCGTTAATTTTGGGACACCCTTTATATGAAGTCTTCTTCTTTAAATTCTTTGCGCGTAAATATAACTCTTCTTTTTCCAACATGTGGGTAAATAATTTCTTGATGATCATTTTCGTTGATTTCAAGGATTATTTGTCTATTAAAGAAATTAACAGCTTTCTCACTAATAGGAATTAAATTAGAATTATCTGATTCAGCACTATGTTGAGTATATTCATCATCATCGTTATCGTTATTTATCATATCTATTTTATTTTAAATTTTTATGCTTGACAATGCATCTGCCACTTTATTTTCTTTTCCCTGTATATATTGTATATCGAAGTTATATTCTTCGAGCTTAATTTTCCAGCGTTGTAATTTGCTGTTTGGTTCTTTTAAATTACTTAGCCATACTAATGGCCTGCGGTCAGTTTTAATTATACATTTTCTTCCGTACAAATAGTGTCGGAATTGAGCTGAAGCCCAAACAATCGCGAAAAGTTCTTTCTCGATTGTGCTGTAATTACACTCATGTTTGTTTAGAGTTTGCGAGGCAAATGATAGGGGTCCATGTGTTTGACTTAACACCACCGCTCCAATAGCAAAATTACTTGCGTCAGTAGTTAAAGTAAACTCTTTGGTAAAATCTGGATGCCTATTTATTAGGTCATTTGTCATTAACGTTTTTAATTTATTAAAAGATTCTATATAGTTTTCATTTTTTATATTTATTTCACTATCTTTTTTAAGACATAAGGTCATTGGTTTAATTATAGCCACATAGTCAGAAATGAACTTACGGTAGTATCCTGTTAACCCTAGGAAAGATTGAATTTCTTTCACTGTTTTGGGAATGGGCAAATTCTTTATTATTTCGATTTTTTTCGGATTTGGTTTAACACCATTTGGAGTCACTATATGCCCTAAGAATCCTGTTTCTTTACGTAGAAATTCAGATTTATTTAATGATACTTTAAGATTTGCGTTCTTAAGTGTACTTAAAATGTTATGGAGTGAATCCATATGCTCTTGTAGGCTTGAGGAAAATATTATGATATCATCTAGGTAAACATAGCATATTTTTCCAATGTAGTCTTTCAAAACTTCATTCATAAGTCTCTGAAAGGTTGCGGGTGCATTCATTAACCCGAATGGCATCCGTACGAACTCATAGTGTCCCGATAGAGTACTGAATGCTGTCTTTTCTCTATCTTTAGGTTCTACTTCTATTTGATAGAAACCTTTTGTTAAATCAAGTGTACTGAAATACACTGCATGTCCTAGTTTGTCTAGTATTGAATCCATGTTTGGTATTGGATATTTATCTTCTTTGGTTATATTATTTAAGTTTCTATAGTCTATTACTATACGCCACTCTTTATTACCAGCGTGGTCTTCTTTTTTAGGTACGACTCAGATTGGGGCGTTATAAGGCGAAGTTGAATGCCGAATTATTTTTGACTCTAACATTTCTTTTATTTGCCTATCCACTTACTTTTTGTGGATCTCAGGATATCTGTATATCATTTTGTATATGGGAGAGTTATCTTCCGTTGGGATGTTATATTTTACATGATTTGTAAAAGTTAAATCATCACCCTTTTTATAAAATGCTCCGTCGCATTCTTTTATTAATATATATAATATTTGTTTTTCTTCTTTGTTTAAGTGATCTGTTCGCAGATCCTTTTTCACTTCATTATTTAATATGGAGTCTACAGGTTTTATTTCATTAAAATAATTGATTGTCTTTTCATATTCCTTTTCTTCATTTTCGCTGAAAAATAAAGGTATGATTTCGTCATTCAATTTCAATGTTTTATTTTTGTAATTTATTTCTCCATCATTTGGAATCAAAATATTGTTTCCAATAATTCCATTATATTCTTCATTGAAGGTGTGCACTTGGAAATCACAATCATTTTTTACAGATAGTGCAAATCTGTTTTTTGGTATTAATACATCTTTTTTTACTACTATAGGGTTTCCTGCTGTCCGTATTGTCATGGGATTGGTACGCCATTTTGTAAATTCTTTTGGAGAATCTTGTTCCCGCAAAAGACTATTAGTTGCTCCGGTGTCAATAAGGAGTCTTAAAATTGTATTCCCTTTTTCTAATTTAATATAGGGAAGTGAGGTTCCGAGGCAAAATGCCGAAAATTTGCTTGCGTTTGTTCTTTTTGTTTGTCTACGTAGTTAGCTTCATGTGCTCTCCTAACTTGGGATGAACTTGGATCGATATCCATTGGTTCAAATCTTTGAGGATACTGTCTATTACTATTTCTGTTATTATTGTTATTATAATAATTATTTTTATTTGGTCTGTTGTAATTATTTTGATTGTTTGGCACATAAGGTTTTGGTTGCCAATTTTTATTATTTTATTTATTTATTATTATTATTTAGGATTTTTAAAGTTATTATTATTATTTTTGTTCTTATTCTCATACCTATTTTCAATTTTGTATTAGTGTTAGTGTGCTTTTGTTTTTCATTATTAAATTCATTATTTTGTCGTGTGATAAATCCTGCTTGAGTTATCTCATGAAGTGCTGACTCCATGGTTGGGGGTTTTAATGCATATAGAATTGTTCTCATATGCGTCGGTAATCTTTCTTTGAAGATTTTAAGCGCTGTTTCGTTATTACGAGGGATATCAGAAATATTATTTTCTTGTAAACTATTTTGGTTTAACAAGGAAAGGGTATGTTGTATGTAGTTATAAAATTTAAGCGGATCGCCTCTATATTGAGAAGCTCTGAGATCCTCATATAATTGGAATGAATTTTTAAATCCACCGAAATTTTGCAAAAGCATGTTTTTTATATCAATCCATCTAATAAGATGGGTATGAATTTCGATAGCCTGTCTGGCTCTTCGTATAAATTTACTCTTAAGAATATTTATACACATTTTTTGTGAAATGTCATTATAAGTTAATAATGTGGGGATTATATCATCCACATTTGAAATAAAAATAGGGAGGTCTTCGGTTTTACCGTCAAAATTTTGTAATCTTTCTATATATTTAAGGGGATTTAATTCCAAAGATCTTAAATTATTATTACTTCCTACTAACGGTGGTTGTTCCTGCTGCTGTTGCTGCTCTTGCTGTTATGGTGCTACTGATGGTTCCATGTTGTCTTCTTGTTCTTGAAAGTTTCTTTGTTGGTTATAGTTTAGCTGCCTTAATTCAGCTCGTTGCGAATCTCTTCTGATTCGGTTCATCAACTTATTGATCCCGTTGGGGCTTTAGATCATGCCACTTACTTCCACGTTGGGTTCAAGTGGATTTTCCACATATAATTTGAACCATAAATTAAAAATTTTTTAGGTAGGTATATTTTTTCTTTTAGCTGCACTATTTGATGCAATTAACCTTTTTGTTTTTGCTTTTTATCGTTCCTTTTGGGTTATTATTATTTTTTTTATTTTATTTTGTTTTTAATTTGTTTGCACTTTTTATTTTTATATAAAAAGAATTATTTTTTCTTTCTGTTCTTTTTATTTATTTATTAATTTTTCTTTTTCTCACTCACTCATTTTTATTTTATTTTTCTGTTTTCTTTTTTCTTTTCAATTAATTTACTTTTTAATTTTTCATCCGCCTTTAATTTCACTTCCACTTTTCACTCTTCACTTGAAATTATTTCCTCTCTATGAGGTTTCGCAACATTAACCATATTCACTGGCGTTGGTTACAAAATAATTTCCTTTTTAATAATTTTCGATTTTCGTTCGAAAAATTATTATTTTTTTGTCATTAAATTTAGTCAAATGAAACTCACTTTTCACTTCATTTAGTTATGTTTGACATTGATTTTGATCAAAAATGTTAATTGATGATTTTCGTTCACCAATAAATCTTTTTTTTCACTTTCAATGTTCTTTGACGCGATTGCAGAGTTTCGCGTCGTTCGTTTCACGGATTAACTTATCGACAAATAAATTTTCGCTCTATTTAAGTTAATCCTACCGACTGCGCCAATTTTAATTGGGTTTTTTCAAAGATTCAAAAAAAAAAACTTTCTTCCTGTTCTGGGAACAGGGCAACTGAAATAAAAGAGCGTTTTATTTTTAATTAAAACACTTTTATTATTTAAGCGTCAGATCCCTTACCGTTGGTCGGGGGAAATCATCGGCTATACGTTGATAAACTACTGAAAAAACTAAATTGGAAAGAGATCTGGAGATCCCTTTTATATTATTAACATGCTTACGCAGCAAACCTTTGTTTGACTGCGGATGATGCAATGATTCAATATTGTGATTTACTTTTGATATACATTTGATACTCTTGCACAAGGCTGAAGGCCAAGAAGTGCTGATATGCAATTTTATGTTTATGATCGTTGCATCATCTTTGAAGAATTGTAACAAAGTATTTAATTGAATTTGAAGTCAAGATTTTGCGTGGGTTTATCTTTGTTTGAAATTTGTTATATATGTGTATATACATAAAATACATATAAAGACAAGATGCCACTTCGTCCCACCCTCTTCCAGTCAGATTGTAAACCCCATCCCCATACAATTTGGTTTCTTACATAATTTAAATACATTATGACAAAAATTACTATGAGTAGCAATTTTGTTTTGCAACATTGAAACTTTTTCTTATTTCACATTAAAGTAGCAAAATCCATTAAAGCCAGAATTATATATTTGGAATAATTTGAGGTTTAAAAAAAAACGTGCTTTAAATGGATTTGGGGCCCTGACACTGATAGGCCGGAGTTGTTTTACTTTGAGGATTGATATAAAAAACAAACAACAAAATCGACCTTCGGAAGCTCTGTATAATCAAAACGTATACATTGAACTTACTTTGAAATTTTATTTTAAATGTACGACTTTTTATTTTTCGATTTGAGTTCTAACATTTTAGTAAAGTTGCCTCCCTGCTTTATCAATTTACAAAGCCTCAAGAAGCTGAATGTACGTTCGTTTTATCAAATAGGTGATATGATAACCATCAGTTGTGTCACAATCATTTCGGATACTTACTTTCTTTTTCTTCGGAAATGCATTAATCTAATTGTTCAGATCGTCGATAATTTTCAATAAAATTCGTTCCTTCTCATCCAACAAAATCTCTTTCTTATTAATGATAATCCTTTTTTAAGTACGGTCGATAAATTTAATTATCACTGGCAAAGCAGCAAAAACAAAAGCTGGTCTCACTCCTTCGGATACTAATTACGCTAAGCTATAACATTATTAAAAGAATAATACGGGAATAGTGAAAAGCTTATAGACATTATAGACTTAACGATGTAGCGACTACTGTCTTTTCAACCCGTTTCATCTAAAACATTCTATGCATGTCGGTATTATCGTCGACTCGCTCACTTTGAGCCTTAGGCATTCTGTCGTCAAATTATTTTGTGATGTTAAAAGGTGTTTTGTTGCGTTCCATACCACATGAATTACGAGTCGATTTTCATCGTTACTACAATTACTCAAGTGCCACTATTTAAAGTGCTAGCCAAGAGGATGATGATGACGCTACAAGTAATGCATCAACATCAGAAAATTCATCGGTTACAATTTGTGACGCACAAGTAAGTTTTCTGTTAAAATTCCTTAAAAGAGAAGTCGTGTCTCTAGAAAAGGCAAACGAAACAAAACTTATACATACATATACATATACAAATTCATCAAGGGCTCCTGTGAAAACTGCACTAGGTTTGTTTACATCAGAGAAAGGTTGTTTAAAGCGGACTGTAAAATCATAGGAAAAATAAAACACGGCACTTTAGAGTCGGGAAAAGTGGTTAAAAAACCCGACTATTGATCATTTTTATTAATAAGGTTTTTCTGTACAATCAGTTTCTCTGTACAATTAGATTCTTTATATTAATTATTTATTATAATTATATACATTTATACTTCATCCGAGGCCGGCCTGTACGGGACGAGAGTTAAAAGGCAACTAACTCAACAAAGGTAAAAATGAGGGAACCTATTTCTCCAAGTTACACTCGCATACAATAACAAGAATAAATATATAACTCTACTAATACAAAGGAATAAGACAATTGACTTGAATGTGTTAAGCGCGTTCGATACAGTGCCAGCAAAAATTAACAATCTTTTAATATATATATTCAATTGGGCTCAACATAGCCGTATCTTGTTCACTTGAATCTATTCATGCAATTTTTCGCTCTCTACGGGTATAATACAAATCTTCTGCACTGGTCGCTTCAATCTTCCTGTCTCTGTCTGTACAATTACGGATCTGACGTCGACCACGCCATCTTTGCTGGTGATGAGTTCGCATATTCTGCCCAACGCCAAGTGGACAAGTATTCAGTACTCCATCTGTTCCAGAAATGTGTCAGCATCTGTTGCCGCTCTTTCCAGAGCTTAACCCCCACTGTGCTCGGTTGGCTGCCGACATCAAATGGGACTGGAAGTATGGCTGGCTCGCCCACTAGGAAATGTGCTGGAGTCAATGCCTGTACATCGGACGGATCGTCACTTAGTGGATGGATCGGCCTTGAATTGAGGATAGCTTCTATGTGTGCTAGAAGCGTCAGGAGCTGTTCATATGGTAGCACTCTCATACCAATTATCCTCTTTAGATGATACTTCATCGATTTTACGGCTGCTTCGTAAATGCCACCTTGATGTGGTGCGGCCGGTATCATGAACCGCCATTCTGTACTCTTGTTGTTTAGATGAGATATAGTTTGCTCTTCTGACCATTTTTGTATGGCTCTCTTTAACTCTTTATCTGAGCCGACGAAAGTCGTGCCGTTGTCACTGTACATTCGCTCGCATCGCCCTCTTCGGGCTATAAAACGCTCATAACATGCAATGAACGCCACTGAGGTCAAATCTGTTACCAAGTCAATGTGTACGGCTCGTGTCTTCAGGCATACAAATATTGCCACCCAACATTTGCTTCTGGTTATTTGATCGCCTTGCTTGTCTATCATATTTACTTGTAAGGGACCCGCATAATCTACCCAGCAATGCAGGAACGGTTTCCCAATCTGTACTCTATCTGCTGGAAACTCTGACATTAGTTGGTGTTCCAACTTTGCTCTGTACCTGGCACATATTAGACATTTGTGCAGGTAGCCTCTCAGCTCACTACGCAGCTTCGGGATCCAATATTTTTGCCTGATGAACTGCATCATAATCTGTACGGCACCATGTTTGGTGCTACGATCTGCATGATTTATCACTAGCCACGCCAATCTAGAACCCTTCGGTATTATGACGGGATGATTCATCTCGTACGAATTACTGCTTCTGTCAAGTCTGCCTCCTACTCTCAGAAGTCCCTTGGCATCTAGGATTGGCTTGAGTGGCTCTAATTTGCTTTTCTCGGGAAGGTTATTGTACTTTTTTATTGCTTTCAATTCTGTACCATAGTAATGTCTATGCGAATCTCGTAAGAGGTAGGCCATTGCTCTGGCTCTCTCTTCTATAGTCGGCTGCTGAATTTCAGGCTTACACCTTTTGGCTCTTATTTTGAAAGTCAGATTGGCTGACTATCTTTCTATGAAACGCATTGTATAGCTTAAGATATTGATTAATCTTTCAAGTTTATTGGAATACTCTGATAGAGGAACATTATCCCCTTTTTTCTTTAAACCTATACATAACGCTGGCTTTACTTGTGTAAGCGCGACTATTTTTAGTTCATCTTGTCCAAATCGTCTGTACCAAAACCGGATTTCGGCCAATCTATACGTGGTCGTTGCAATCATACTGGGCCTTCTAACCATAGCCTGTTGTCTACTAATGCGGATGCCTGCACGCCCCTGCTTAACAGGTCAGCAGGGTTGTCTTTAGTGTTGACGTAGTGCCAGCATCTTATCTCTGTGTTCGTCTGGATGGATGAAACACGATTCGCCACATATGTTTTGAGGTTGTATGGTAGCTTATTTAGCCAGTGAAGTACTACTGTGGAGTCTGACCACAAGAAGTAGGGCGTGTCGAGATATTCCATGGAGTTTTTTGCTTCTACGAGCAGCCTCACCACTAACTCGGCTGCAGCTAGCTCTAGCCTCGGAATCGTTATTGTCTTCAACGGAGCCACCCGTGACTTTGACATCAATAACTTCCATGTGCCTGTACCATCTGAGTTTTCTATACGAACATATATTACTGCGCCATATGCTGCGCTGGATGCATCTGAGAACCCATGGATCTGCACATTTGCTGAACCGATGGTGCCTAGCCATCTGTCTATACGGAATTTTTAGAGATGTAATATCATCCCAATAAACTCGCCATCTTTCTTCTACTTCTGTAGGAATTTTCTCATCCCAATCTGTACTTAGCCTCCAAATGTCTTGGATCATTATCTTGCCTATGACCGTGACTGGAGATATGTAACCATTTGGGTCATACAGCTTACAACTTTCCTCTTAGTCAGTGTGCCAGCTAACTTTGGTGTTTTTACTTCGTATGTAAACTGATCTGCTGCTATCAGCCATTTCAGACCTAGAATGTATGATTTCTCCTCCCCCGAAAACACCAAGGAGGCATCCACTGAACTAGGATTCATTGCTTTCAAGAACTTGCTGGAGTTTGATTTCCATTGGCATAATTAGAACCCAGCGCCTTTTAATATTCTGTACATGTCTTTGGCTAATTTGATGGCTTTTGTTTCATTGTTTTCGCCTGTTATACAGTCGTCCATATAGAAGTCATTTCTGATTGCCGTTGCTGCTCTTGGCAGACTATTTTGTGCTTCTATTGCGGCTTGCATTACTGACCTTACCGCTAAATGAGCCGATGACGTTAGCCAAAAGGTGACGACTGTGAGCCAATACTCGCAAAGCGGATCGCTTTTGTTTTCTCTCCAGAATATGCGCTGAAGGTCCCATTGCTCTTCATTTAGACGGACCTGATTAAACATTTTCTTAATATCGGCGCATATCGCTATGCGATGCCTTCTAAATCGCATTACCGTCTCATGCAGGTCTCTCTGGAGCTTTTCGCCTAGCATTTGGATGTCGTTCAGCGAAATGCCCATGTCTGTACAACAGCTTGCATCATATACGATGCGAAATTTCTTTTCTATACAATGATGAGGTATGTAATAAACTGGCTTATCTGTACTAGGATTTCTCCTTACTATCTGTACATGCCCTAGTTCAATGCCTTCGCGCATCTTTACTACGTAGGCCATTCTTATCTGTTCGTTCTTTTCTAGCTTCTTTTCTAGGCACATAAATCGGCGCAACGCTGTTTCACGCGAGCTACCTATATTTGTATAATTTGGCTTTAGCGGCATTTTGACAACAAACACGCCGTCATTGTCACGATAGTGGGGGGACACAAAATGCTGCTCCACAAACTCTTCTTCTTCTGACCTCTTTGAGCATGAACCGACCTGGTCCATTTGCCAAAGCCTACTAAGAAGCGTGTCTAATTGCTTTTCAGCAGTATAGACTACCGCTGGACGACCATTGCTTGTTTCTGGGTCAACCGTACGATTCGATCCCATCACTAATACACCAAGCGAGGATTCTAGTAGTGTCGTGCCAGACAGTGTTTTGCCAATCACTGATTTGATTGATTTTGCAAAGATGCTTATGCCTAATAATATTTCCATCTCCCCCGGTTTGTAAAACTCAGGATCGGCATATCTGTACGAGTCTGAATACCCTTGGGTTTTGGCGAGCCTGAGTGACAACCTAGGCTGCCACTGGCTATTCCCTGGTAAAAACCAGAATGATTCTGCCACATCATGCTTGCCTGCCCTGGTAGCATACCATGGCAAAATCCTTAGCATAGCTTGCCTTTTGACTAGTAATGGTATTCCATCAATACCAACTAGCTTACCTGACACTTGCCTAGTTTGAACTCTAAGTTCCTTTCTCAGCTTGTCCATCATTAAATTAAGATGGGAGACTGTGTCAAGCATTGCTCGATAAGGACCTAAAAGAATACCTTCTACCTCTATTTTTACCATAGCAGTTGGTATTAAATCTGTACTACTCTCTACATAATTAATAGTCTGTACATATTTTTCATGATTTATTTTCGAAATTTTGTTTGGAAATACATCTTTTGCCATAGACCATTTCCTCTTATTGTACGGCGAAAGCTGTGGCTCTGAACTCTCTTCAATCTTTGATAGCAGGTCTATTTTTCTGCTGATAAGATCCAACTTGTTGGAAAATGAGGTGTTGCTTGATGATTTTCTCACCCTTGCGGGAGCTAGTTCTGTACTGGTTGTGTTGTTGTCTTTCTGCTGGTCTTTATGGTTTGAATGATCTGTACGTTGATTTTTTATTGAGTTTTTGAATGGATTTTTTGTACTATGGTTTCGATTTTTATTTTTTATTTTACGTCTGTACGCTGTACGACCGACCTGTGCGTGAGGGTTTGAGACGTTTGCCTCTAGTTGTTAGTCAATCGGCCTTGTTCTTGGTGCGTCGCCTGGCTACCGATCCGGAGGCAACGTCATCCGCCACCACCGTGAGTGCTCGTCTTGGACAGAGGTAGATGTTATGCTTCGGGGCCCCTGGACATCTGACGCAGCCGCGCATAAGGCAGTTGTTCTCTTTGTGCCCATGCTTTAGGCAATTTGCACAGATTGTGCGCCTTCCAATGTAATCTGCTCTGCCTCTTGAAGAGAGTGCTATAAAGTCGGGGCACTCCCATAATCTGTGACTCTCATTGCATACCTCGCATGGCCTTACCGCATCTCTACTTGGCTACTGCCGTTGTCGCTGACCGAGAACAGCGGCTTCTCGTAGGTCTCCCTGTCCGTGACTCCACTGACGGGCATTCGAGACATTCGACAATGCTGCTGCCTGTTTGTCGATAAAGGCGAGCATGGTCACTAGCTTGGGCTGGTCGGAATCTCTCTGCAGCTACCGCTGTCTCTGGGTCAAGTTTTTCGGTGAGGATGTGGATCACGAAAAAATCCCAGTGCTCGAATGGGTAACCTAACGCCTTTAGCTGTCTCATAACCTCATGAGTGCCGTTGGCCATGGCTTGTAGGGCGCACGCCGAGGGACAATTGCGCAGCTCTGGCAGATCCAAAAGTTGGCGCAGGTGGTCGCGCCCAATGAGATACTTTTTGTCATACACGCTATTTAGCCGTTCCCAAGCATCGTTATAGTTCTCCTCGGTTAGTTGTCATTCACCGAGAGTGGCTGCGGCATCGCCAACAAGAGCTTTCTTTAAGTATGAGAACTTGAAGGCAGGCGAGATCTTCTCATTGTTGTGCACTGCATCGAACATATCACGGAAGCCTATCCATTTAGTATAAGCTCCGTCAAACTGGCCCCATGTATTTGTAACATTATGCTGTTGGAACGGCATATTGACCTGTACTTGGATCTGACGGCTATGGTCACCTGTACTTGACTGGCTCTCGGTATGTTTCAACCTGTAGGAACTTATCCTAGGCATCTGTACTTTATATCTAAGCCTGTAGGACTTTGTTCTAGGCATCTATACCAGAGATATCAACATTTATATCTTAGCCTGTAGGAATTTGTCCTAGGCATCTGTACTTTATATCTACGCCTGTAGGAATTTGTCCTAGGCATCTGTACACTGTACCAGAAATATCAAAATTTATATCTAAGCCTGTAGGAATTTGTCCTAGGCATCTGTACTTTTATATCTAAGCCTGTAGGAATTTGTCCTAGGCATCTGTACCAGAAATATCAAAATTTATATCTAAGCCTGTAGGAATTTGTCCTAGGCATCTGTACTTTTATATCTAAGCCTGTAGGAATTTGTCCTAGGCATCTGTACTTTATATATAAGCCTGTAGGAATTTATCCTAGACATCTGTACAAAAAATAAGTCTGTAGGAATTTATCCTAGACATCTGTACAAAAAATATCAATATTTATATATATAAGTCTGTAGGACTGTATCCTAGACATCTGTACAAAAAATAAGTCTGTAGGAATTTATCCTAGACATCTGTACAAAAAATAAGTCTGTAGGAATTTATCCTAGACATCTGTACAAAAAATATCAATATTTATATATATATAAGTGCTCGGGTTATAAGTAGTGGCTTTTGTTTTTATTTGCATATTGTGCCTGCCTATATGTGCTTTTTCAGTGCCTATTTTATCTAGTGTGCGTGCTATTTTTCAGGTCAACTCCCCCGCTAGTGTCAGAAACCTGAATAAACGAGAAGAAAAATATCGTAGTGAACTGCCCTTCCTAAGGAGAACCAAACACGAAGAGGCACTCCCGGTTTGCTCGCCTCTGTATTGGACTCGCTGTTCGCACTTAACGTGTAACCAAACAGCTCCAATACGCATCTGCAGCTGCGGACGACAGGGACCGAGGGCCTTCATTCTGATCCGCTCTATCCCCGAACGGACGTTCTTCTACTTCAATATAAGATAGAACAGCGGTTCCCAATCTTTTTTAGTCGCGGAGCACTCTTTGCGTGAGAAATCTCAAGCGGAGCACTTCGTTGCGCATATGCCATTTTTCGCAGTTAAATGTAGCAAATTAAATAACTTTTTTTTTCAAATTTCGTTTATTTTATTGAATTCAGGAAACAGTTTCTACAACGAAAAACTCCAGAAAACAGCGTTAACTTAACTTAATAAGAAATTACATAATTATATTATATGGAATAATGTGCCAGCTTATTTTTGCATAAAATTGAAATATCTGGTTGAACAACTGCAACCGTATATCAGGCTCTGCTTCGAGACGGGATCTATATTTTGTTTTGGTTCCAACATATGTAGAGAACCCTGATTCGCACATGTATGTTGTTGCAAACGGCAGAAGAATTATTTTAGCTGACAGTAAACGGAACTCGTCTTTCAACATACACCAGAATTCTGATAAAGACTTCTTTTTTGCATCGACAAAACTGATGTCAGGTCAATCAAGCACTCAAACTGCAGAGATGTCAGGGAAGGTGGTTTTTTCGCGAGAAAACCAACTTACATCTGCGTGAAGAAGTAAAGACGTACATATGTAGACTACCCATGTCATCATACAATACTTTAAAAAGCCTTGTATTCTTTGGCGGTGATTTATTAAAGTTAATTATTTTCCCGCTTTCGTTCAACACCTCTTTAATGGAGACCGGCATTTTTTTCATTGCGAGGGCATGGCGGTGTAGAACGCAACTGGTGCATCTTTTAACAATTTGACCTTGGAACCGTCGGTGCATACATCCACGCAGTTAACCGCTGGTATGTCATTTACAATAAAAAATTGTCAATCAAATTAAAAATGTCTGCACCACTTGTAGAAGTTGGCAACGGCTTGCAGAAGTGCAGATCTTCTTGAAAGGACTGTAGATATTGATAGCGCACAAATACTACTAAAATAGCCAACCCTGCAACATCCGTTGATTCATCCATTTGCAGCGCAAATTTTGTGACTTTTATTCGTAAAAGTAAAGTAGCTTTCACATTCTCCGCTTAATCTCCGATTCGTCTTGATATTGTGTTATTTGACAAAGGAACGGTGTCAACTAATTTTATCCCCTTTTCACCCAACAAATATTCAACAATGTCTTTAACACATGGCTTTATTAAGTTTTCAGCAATTGTATGGACTTCACCAGCTTTCGCTATTCGGAAACTTACCAAGTAGACGCCATCAATGCATTTTCGTTCTCTGTCTTTGAGTGATAAGTAATAATGGTTTGAGATTTAGTAAGTTCAGCATACTTTCTTTTGAAAAAATCAGTCGATTTGCTTTTCCAATCTGGATGAATCCCTGCAAAGTGACGTTTCATTTTTATTGGAAACATTGCACTGTTCGGCGACACTTTGCCTCAAATTACGCATTGAGGTTTTTTGTCACTTGTCTCAGCAAATTCAAAATTCAAATATGATTTGTGGTACTTCTTTTTAAGAACTGATTTTTTTTCTGAAGCATTGATCACCGTGGAACTAGTATTAGGCAAACTATCAAACTCAAAACCTTCTGAAATCTCTATTGAGTCATTTTCCTTGGCACTAAAATAAGTATACGGAAAACCGAAATTGAACAAACAAAATAAAATCATTGAAATCATTTTGTGCGGTTAAATGCTCAAAAAGCAGAAGTTATTAACCGGGGATTACTATTTTACGTAAATTATGATTTTTTTTGGACATTCCCATCAGTTGGTGACTCTTCGGCAGCTTCGGGTGCTTTTGCGGAGCATTCACTTGCTTTTTTCAAAGATCCGGACTTAAGCCAGCGATCCATTCGAAAATTGTATGTATAAAAACAAAATAATAATAAATATAATAAAATAAATAAGAATTGAACAAAAACTGTTTCAATTTCAATCGTCACTCTCATTAGTCTTCGTGGTATTGTATGTAAATTTATACGAGTAAGATAGAATAAAAAATAGAATTTGTCCATGAATGTGTTTTTACCAGCAGGGAAATTTGTTTGTAGTTACCTATGCTGATTTTTGTTTAAATATGAATTTCAAAATCTGCTGCTGCGATAAAAATTACAAGATCAAAATTAAATAGTTACTAGTCCGTCTTGGAATTTTTATATTTTTTCAAATATTTCCGCGGAGCACTTGGATATTCTTCGCGGAGCACCAAGTGCTCCGCGGAGCACACTTTGGGAAACCCGGAGATAGAAAATAAGAAATAGAAATAAGACACCAACGGGAACTTAGACCTGATTGTTCACTTGCATGCGTATGAATATCTATTATTTGTTTTTTGCTTGATCGCCAAAAAAAAACTTACAAAGCGCTTAATATTCCAATACGACTTACAGCTCCTATTGCTGTTTCAGCATATAGGCGTTAGCTGCCTACTCCCGTCGAAGTGGCACCTTAACATTTTTTGTTTTGTTTTGCATATATCTGTACCTGGATCCAGTCTGTACCTCTATTTGCCTGTACTCTATACTCTACACTCTGTACTCTTTCGTTTCTTTTGTCTTTACTGTTTACTTTACATTCTGTACTCTTTCATTTCTTTTGTCTTTACTGTTTACTTTACTTTCTGTACTCTTTCACATTTTCATTCTGTTTCATATTCTATACTAGAGCCCCTGTTAAATCCTGTACCTATTATGTTAAAGCTTTGTACTTCAAATCATGTTAGCAGTGTGTACCTATTATTATTTTTTTTTCATTAATTTACTCATCTATACTTTAAATCCTATTAGCATTCTGTACTTATTTTTTCATTAATTTACTAATCTCTTTACTTTAAATCTATACTCTGTCCATCGCAACCTTCTCGAAGTTATGCTACTCTATATCGTGCTAACTGTATCGCTTCATAAACTCGTTGAATCTAGAACTGGTGCCATATGACTTGCAACTCATGTCCAAAGACCAGTACGATCCCAAGAGAATATGATAGCGTAATCTGCGTATGGCTCAAGCAAGTGTTTGCGTTCACATTAGTAACTCAATGCGCTCAAACTAAACACTGCTAATAGCCAGTCGCATTGGAAAAAAGGTTCTAAGCTGTACTACCCTTATATAAGCACCAATAACCGATGCGTTTAAGTTCAGCTATAATCTATCTGTACTTTGTATTTAAACTCTGTACTACAAATTTCTATTTATACTACTAAATTGACGGCTCTGTACAGTAAGGATTCTTTTCCTATTTAACAGGGCTCTCGTATAAATGCCTCGCGTCGCTCACCCCGATGCGCTGTATATATTCTTTCATATACGTAAGAGAATCATTTAATACATTCCCCTTCATTTTATAACTATACTGCGCATTATGGGCGGAGCTTCCTCCTTGCCATTTGTCTTCGCATGCGTGCTTTGCCAGCGGTGATTGTAAGTCACACACATGGACACATGAGAAAGAGCATACCCATCTCCAGGCCGATGCTGGTTGTATGCCCTCATCGTCATAGAGGAATAGCATTCTCTTCCCCTCCATTTTTTATTTTTCCAACAACTTCTTTGCAGCTGGCTGTCTGTGCCATTGCCATCATCAACGACAAGCTACGAACAATTTTGTTACCGAGCGCGTATGCATGTATGCATACAAAGCCTGAGACGGTTTGTTAAAGTTGAGGTATATAAAATATACGCCAACGAAATCTGTACTAGAGAAGGGAATTTACTTATGTATGTATATTTATATTTATATTTTTCTTTCTGCGCGTATGCACATGGAAATTTCCAGAATTATATATTTTGCTACCGTCTCAGCGGCGCGCGTCGTTAAGACGAATAACTAAACAACAATAATAAAAAATTGCAACACCTGCGATGGGACGCGACGCGGGCTTTGTTATTTGCTCGTCTTATTTGTGTTTTGGCTTGTTTCTGCCAACAGAACATCCACACAAAAAGAACCGTAGCAAAGGAACAACAGCACGTCTTACCACCCGGCACTGCACATAGCTATCACTACTCTGAGCACTTTTAAATTTTAATTATTTTATATTTTAGGGGCTTACCTGTACCTCTTGTTTTCTTTTTCTAAATTTCTGTACTTTTTATTTTTTATTTTGTTTTTTGAGATTTCTGTACTTTTTATTTTTGCTCTTTTCTTTCTGTACTTTTTGTTTGATTTTTCTCACTTAAACTTTTTCAATTTGCTTAGACTAGCTGATTTTTGCTTAAATTTTTAAATATGTTTTGACACAAACAACTTTACTAATCGATGGTCGAAACTAAAGGTGACGCTATCGCATTGCGCGGAGAATTTTCTCTCCTTTTCATTTGAGCTTGTTGCTGCTATGTATTTACGTGTACATAGGCACATCGTAGCTGCGTAACCGTCACACTTAGATCAATACAGATCCATTGTGATACCCGTGAGTATTGATACTCAAGCTAATAAGAAAAACCTATGTGATCAGTTAGTCAAGCCATTTAGAGGCTTTGACGAAGTTCAGAATGTTAGTACCTGGCGTACTAGAGAGTTCTTTTAAATCCCCAAAGAAAAAGTTGCCAAGCAGTTTCTTCCTTTGATGGGAGAGTGCGGGACAGTGACACAGAAAGTGCGAAGTGTCTTCATGCACCTCCTCGTCACCGCATCCTCTGCATAGATCATCTGAACTGATTCTCATCTTTTTCATATGAAAACCTAACAGATTATGTCCGGTGATTATGCTTACGAGAGATCGGAGTGATCCCTTTTGTAGCTGAATAATTCTTTCTGTTCTTTGTTTGTTAAAACAGGGCCAGATCTTTCTTGTAGTACCGCAGGTGTCAAGAAGGTTCCACCTTTCATCGGCCTTAATAGTTATTCTTTTTGAGATTCCCTGTTTTAAATAACAGGTAGGGGTGCTAACTAGCTGAGCTTGGATTTCGTCAAGCATTGACCCTAATCTTGCTAATTCATCGGCTTTCTCGTTGCCTAGTATATCGCTGTGGCCTGGGACCCAGCAGAGTCTAATATTGTTCTGTGCGCCAAGAACCTTAAGCTCTTCGCGGCAGCATGAAACAAGCTTTGATTTTACCTCAGTTGCAGTAATCGCTTTTATTGCCGCTTGGCTATCAATGTAAAAGGTGATATCAGCTCGTGGTATCGCCATCATTGATACCTTTTAGCAGCTGTTGTCACTGCCAGGACCTCCGCTTTTGAAGACGCTGCTGTAGTTTGGAAGCCTAAGCGAGGCGGTCAGCTTGAGAGATTCAGAATAGAAGCCTGCCCCTACACCAGTGTCCATTTTAGAGCCATCAGTATAGATAGCTATTGACGACTCACTGGAGTATGGTTTATTATCTATCCATTCCTCTCTGCTTGGGATGGCAGCCTGGAATGGTTTGTGAAAATCAAGTTCGGGTATTTTATAGTCTGCTCTAGTACTATGACCCATAACTTTATGAAGGATCTGGGCATGTCCTGTGGAACTGTTTATCCAGACTTTAGTTTGACTAAGTCTCAGGGCACTTTTGGCCGCAGATTCTTAAACAAAGAGGTCTAAGGGAATCAGATTGAGAATAACTTCCAGTCCTGCAGTTGGAGTGGATCTCATTGCTCCCGTAATGCCAGTGCACGCAAGTCTTTGAATTTTTGTCAAAGTTTTTAGGTTCGTGCTCTTTTCTAAAGCTTTCCACCATACTAAATTACCATAGGTTAGTATTGGTCTAATTATTGCCGAATACATCCATCTGATAATTCTAGGGTTTGGTCCCCAGGTTTTCCCGAAAATTCTATTGCAGGAATAAAAGGCAATCGATGCCTTTTTGAATCTATCTTTTATGTTCAGGCCCCAATTTAGTTTTTTATCTAAAATCACACCGAAATACTTTGCGTGATCAGAGATTTTAAGAGGGCAGCCTTCAATTGAAGGAATTTTAAAGTCAGGTATTTTGCACTTGTTAGTAAATAGCACTAGTTCTGTTTAAGCTGGATTGACTGTCAGCCCACAGCTCCTAGTCCATTTGCTTACCAACGAGAGGGCGTATTCGGTTTGTTCACTGATAATGGGTAGGAACTTGCCAGTCGCTAGTAATGCATGATCATCAGCGTAGGCTATTATCCTTACTCCACTTGATTTCAATTTAGAGAGTATGCCGTTCATGACAAGAACCCAAAGTAGCGGTGAGAGAACCCCACCCTGAGGGGTGCCTCTGGATGTGGTTACTCTTACCTTTTCTTCCGCTAGCTCAAAGTTAATTTGTCTCTTTCTGAGCATACACATTATCCACTGTGTTATTGCTTTTTCGACTTTGTGGTCGTCCAAGGCTTGCTTCACTGTTTCGTTCTTCACGTTATTGAAGGCTCCCTCAATATCCAAGAACTTTGCAAGGGTGTATTCCTTGTCATTCAGTGATTTTTCTATGACGCTGACAACACTGTGCAATGCTGTTTCAACGGTTCTTCCTTTAATGTAGGCATGTTGAAATTCCGATATACAGTCCGGTTTCAGGGTGCTTCGGATGTGTATATCTATTAGCCTTTCAAAAGTTTTCAAAATAAACGATGTTAGACTAATGGGTCTATAGTCTTTGGCCTCCGTATGGCTAGGTTTACCAGCCTTAGGGATGAAAACTACCTTCACCTCACGCCACGATAAGGCAACATAACCCCATTTAAGGCTATTATTGAAAATGCTAGCTAGGTGTGGGATGATAAGATTTATGCATTTCTGAAGCATCATAGGGAAGATTCCGTCTAGACCAGGGGATTTGTACGGGGAAAAGGAGTGAATGGCCCATTTTATCCTTTCTTCCGTTATAATATCCGATGGTACTAGGGTTTCCGTAAGAGACTCTGTTTCTGGACTGCGTATATCAGCTACGCAGCCAGGAAAGTGAGTATTCACAAGAAGTTCAAGCGTTTCGCCACCGGATTCAGTCCAGCTGCCTGTAGATTTTTTGAGGGATCCTAGAGCGACTGAATCCTTGGTCAGAATTTTCCTGAGTCTTGCTGATACATTTGTACTTTCTATCTCGTCGCAGAAGGCCATTCATGAGCTACGTTTTGCTCGTTGTGTTTCGGCCTTGAAAATACGTTGACTGGTCTTATAATGTTCCCAATCAGCTTCTTTCCTAGTTCTTTTGGCGACATTGAAAAGTCTTCTAGTTTCTTTTCTTAAGTTGCCTATCTCCGTGGTCCATCAATGTGATTTTTTCCTGCCTTTTCCCATATGATTAATGGGACAGCTTTTTTCTAAAGCGTTATTCAGAACAACTCTGAGTTTTTCTGACGCAATATCTATGTCAGAGGGTTCTTGAATTAGAAGTGTATCCGGGTTTTGAATCCCCTGCCCTACTTCCCTGCAGAAAACATTCCAGTTTGTTTTCCTGAAATTCCTAAAGGGTTTTGGAGTTGCTACTTCATTTTGTATCAAGAAGCCTATCAGTTTGTGGTCTGAGAATGATTCCTCTTTAAGAACATTCCATTGATCTATTACTATTGTGCTTGAGTTATTGGTTAGGGTAACGTCAAGCACTTCTTTTCTATTTTTAGTTACAAAAGTGGGTTCGTTACCTCTGTTTGCTACTAAAAGATTATGGTCTAGTATAAATTCAAAAAGAGACTCACCTCTGTTGTTGATGTCAGTACTACCCCATTGAGTATGATGTGAGTTTGTATCACAGCCTAGTACCACGTCCCATCCCTCAGAGGCAGCTTTCTCTACAAGCTGGCTTGTGATATTAGCGGGAGGCCCTTCTTGTCCGTCATGCGGCATATAGCACGATGTCAGGATCAGTGGTGGGAGTCCCTTCCTTTCCATTTTCACAGCACATTGGTCTGGATCACTGTAATTTTCTAAAAGAAAGAGATTAAACTTCTTCCTGGCTAAAATACAGGATCTGATATTACTATTAGCTACTTGTGTGGCTTTGCATAGTATAAAGTCTGATGTGTGTAGTCCTCTAATTCTGCCACCTGAAATCCAGGGTTCTTGAATTAGGGCAATGTCTATTTGTCTACTTCCCAAAATGTAGTCAAGATTGGAGCTGGCGATGGCGGCTTTACTATGATGAAGATTAATTTGAATCAATTTCATGCACATATTTTGTTACTTACTTTTTTGGTCTTATTGGTTATGAGCCGCAGTTTGCATCGGTTTATGCCGATGCGTACTTTAAATCCAATTTTTCGCAAGAGGGGTATAGATTTGTGGCTAAGTTGCACCACCACTTCCGTACTTTCATCCGTTCTTTCTCCCATCTCTATTACTTTCCAGCTTTGACTTAGCTGTTCCGTATTTAGAGATTGGAGATATCGTTCTACGCGATCTCGGGGTATCGCGGGGCCTTTTATCGTCATTTTGGCCTTGGGTTTGACGATGTCGCTGATTTCATTTGGATCGACTAAGCGGAGATCAGCGTTGGGCCAGGGAGCTATCGTTCTTTTTACGAAGTCCTGCAGGAATGCGAGAGTGTTGTCGTCCTCGCACGTCAGAACTTTGAACCCATGGATGGTTTTGAGGTTCCCAAAGAGTGGTGGTGGCCTGCTATTAATGATAGCATCGTTAACCTCATCCAGGATTCGCATTTCCAGTAGTTACCATTGGTCTTCTGAGAGTTTTCTCGAGGGATTACCGAAATCCGCAATGGCGAATTTGCGCGCCTCTAACATCTCTTCTGTAGACAAGGTCTTTTTTCTTTTCTGCAGGGGTGATCTTTTCGTGGGCGAAAGTGTATCATCCTGCCTTGTTCTCTTGGACGTTTTTGCCACTGAATCAAACGGGACGAGAGTTAAAAGGCAACTAACTCAACAAAGGTAAAAGTGAGTGAACCTATTTCTCCAAGTTACACTCGCATACAATAACAAGAATAAATATATAACTCTACTAATACAAAGGAATAAGACAATTGACTTGAATGTGTTTAGCGCGTTCGATACAAAGGTAATAATGTTTGTTTCTTTTGTAATATCACAAACCATGAAGCTATGGATTGTTGCTGCACAAAGAGTATTTCTGAAAAGAAAAAGCTACTTGTTACGGTCGGAAGATACTTTCGATGCTGTAAAAAAGGTTATAAGTCCAGGATGTGCGGAGTAAAAGCAATCACCTGCAATGGACGTCGCGCTACCAGTGCGACCCTTCGTATTCTCCAAAGAAAAATCCTAAACCTGTGACTATTAACAACGATTCTGCATTCAACCTATACACATCTGATGTGTTTATGCCAGCAGTGAGAGCTCTGGGTTTTCTATGATTGTTTTTATTGTTATGGACGGAGGAAGTCAGCTGTAGTTTATTAAGTCAACTCTAGCACGTCGTTTAACTTTGCTTTTTGTCGGAGAGCATAGTGTTGTGGTAGATGGAATTGTGATTCCAGCTATTTACTATGATGTACTATCTCAGCCCAAGTTGTTTCAACAGTGAATCTATGCCGATGCGTATTGGCAATGCGCAACAGGTTAACACAAGCGTCTAACAGATAGGTTGACAGCAATCGACACAATCTTGGGATGGATAATTCAAGGCCCTTCGACCATCGAACAAAAAGCATTCCATTCAACTTGTGCAATTTCACTCAACGTTTGTACCTGTGAAGATATCCAGAGATTTTGAAAGCTTGACATTTTGGAAATTGCTTCTGAAAATAAAAATGTGGTAAGAGATGATGTTTCTTTACATGTTTATAGAAAGGGTGAAAGGTTTGAAGCATCGCTTCCATGGAAAACGATTTCCACCTTACTCCATAATAACCGTACAGGCGCATTTATAGGTACGGATGCAATCAGTTGTGAGAAAACTGTGTGTATTGATAACGATGAGGCTATGATCGAGATGTTTTGATCGGGGATTGCTGAACCGGTGTCAGAAGGCGTGGTTGATTATAACGACCTGTATCATTTCAGTTTTTTCATTGTTCATTGTTATGGTGGAAATACGGCAAACTTATTTTAGCTAACGTACATTTTAATTTGTTTTAAATTTAAATCGATTGTACCTACTTAACCTACCTATATAATATAATGTAACTACTCAAGTACATACGTACCTAACCAACCTCTACCTGCCTAACTATACACATAATAAATAAAAGTAAAAACAACAACAAATCCATTAAATGTATTTTAAATAAAATCTTCAATGCAGCATTTGTTAAATATGGAAATATTTCTGACATAAATTGAAAATTTAAAACCAAATAAGAAATTCTTGCAGCAAAACACCTACATCAAAGCACACACAGCTCAAGCATATGTATGTTTATGCATTTCTCGTCTGCATTGACATGTAGAAGCAACAAAAACGTAAAAAAAACTAATTCCTCATTGGTTTGACATTTCTATTTTGGCGCCAAACAGTTGACTCCCTCGAACATATTAATAGATACTTATGAAACTAAAAATAATATACTCCTCTCATTTTTTGTGGAGATGAAAAAAAAATCGTAAAATGTGTTATACTCTGTCCAACAAAAATAGTCAGTACAGAGAAGATAGGACGTTTACCTCTCACTCTGACTGAAGTGAAATCTCGTTAAGCTGTGAGAGAGAGCAAATATTACAGGGTTTCCGTAGTGCCCATTATAAATTTCGAAAAAGCTCTGATAAATATTAGTAGGGCTACCAACTTTTGATTTTAAATTGAAAGTTAAAAATACATTCCGTTTAAGAAAATTTATAAATTATGTACATAATCCCGAATTCAAAAAATCCTTTGTGAAAACTAAGAGTAACATAAATTCAATTATGAAAATTTTCGATTCTGTATCACACAATATTCACAAATACACAATTTATAAACAACACAGCACAGATTTATAATAAAATAAAAGCAGTTCTTTTTTTGGCACTGATTATAAAACACCGTATAAATAAACACTTTTTCAAAGAATATTTTTTTATGAACAAAATCATTATTTTTCACCATCTATAATTACACCATGAATTATAAATAATTTTCGCTTAAACTCAACCCTTTGCTTCCTAGTGGTTTCGCAAGTAAACCAAATACTCTATATTTTTTCTTTATATTCCTACTGGTTTTTTTTTAATTTTTAGTGAATATTATTTTTTTTTATTTAAATGCATTGATCATTATACACATTCTATATACATTTTAAGTTTTTATACAAATATTTGAAAAAGTTGACATCTCCGGGAACAAAGGGTTAATTTACGAAGAATAATAAATAAACTTCACTTACCGAAAAACAGCAAGCGACAACACTATTCGCATATTTGTTCTCAAAAGCTTTTAAAAAAGCACACATTCTGAAAGCTCCCAAACAAAATCCAAAGAAAAATCCACCATGATTTGCATTAACGTGGAAATGGTAACTCTAATAACAATCTGCTTATTTTCAATACATACGAAGAGGGTTGTAATATGTATGTCACAAATAGAAACGACCGCTTTGATAACAAGAGACTGATCTTTATTTCTTAAGATGAGCTTAAGACTAGTTTGTGCATAAGCACATTAATATTAATAATACAAAATATGTGCTTTCATACAATACATAATAATTCACCCTTTTCTAATTTTAAAGCATTGTTTTGTTTATAATATTTTTAAAATTAATAGTTGTATTGAAATCGAATTAGGTACTTCATTTTATATAATTATTCATATATTTTATTTGTTTGTTAATTTTACTTAGCATTTATAATTTATTTTCTTTTTATTCAAAATTTTCTTTATTCTTTCAGATGATCGTTTTGGATATAAATTCTTTGTGTATGATCGTCTTTTGTTTAATGTTGTATTGGTAGCGCCGCATGCCATAAAAAATTACCCCCTTTTCTAACTCTAACAAATTTCTTTTTAAATAATAAGGCTTTAATTCTAAATATTTTCTATCAGGCCATTTATTAACTTCCATGCACTCTTTAATGTCTTTTAAAATTTTATCCTTTTCGGTCTCTTTTCTTATTTCATGCAAGCTCAACGGAATTTCATCTGAAAAATTGAAAGTATTAAAAAAGATTTCCTCATCTCCTGATTTATGGGGCAATGGCAATCTGGACAGACCATCTGCATTCAAATTATTTGCACCTTTTTTGTATAGTATGCAATAATCATACATTGAAAGTTCTACAGCCCATCTTTGCAACCGTGAAGCTGCAACAGGTGGGGTAGGTGTTTTCTCCCCAAAAATTTGTTTTAATGGCTGGTGGTCTGTAAAGATAGTAATCTTTCTGCCAAAAATAAACTTTCTAAATTTTCTCACAGCAAATATTATACTAAGGACTGCTCGGCAAAAATCCTCGTTTCAAACCCTCCTAGTGGGTGCCGGGCGGTAATGATCACCACAGTTGTCTTGTACGTTGTCAAGATGGGGGTCAGCTAAGGTCAGGTTGAATTGCTGAAGTTTCCTACTCCTCAATAGTAGCAAGCTTTAGCAATGCAATTTGACCATAGATACGAGGTCCCTAATTTCAGTGGTGGTGTGAGCGTTTTACATAATCCGTGCCGAAGAATGAAAGGCTGGGGGGAAAACCAGTCGCTAACGAGCTCATTCGGATGCCTTGGCAGGGTCCGTCTTATTTTTCGCCTTACCCCGGTATATCGGCTCTGCCGGGGATGACCTCTTTTTTTCCGACCTACTCGTGGGACCAACATTCAAATAACTCATACAAAATGGACGAACTAGACTTGACGAACACAGAACCATCCGCAGACTTGGAGGATGAACTCTTGGCCTCCAGCCAGGAGACCGTAAAGGGGAGCTCATTTAGCGCTGGTAGTTCCAGCGCTTGTGAGCAACCCAAAACCACAGGAAGTATAGGCGGTGCTATTCATAGCACTCCTATACTTCCTAAACCGCATAACAATCCGAAACCCTCTAGTAGCAGTGCAACTCGAGGAACAAAAAAGCCATCGGAAGGCGCTCTTCTCAAGAACCGCTTCAAAACGGCCTCTTTTATTCTTGCCAAGATTGCCAAGAATGAAGAGGCTGGAGTAATTCATGAGAAGGATGCCCAGGATAAAATAAAGTACCAGAAGGTTGTTGATGAATACAACAACCTTCTGGCCAGCCGAGAAAAGGCCGTTAAGCGTAACAGATCTCAGGAAGTGATCTGTCCGTCTCAGAAAAAGAGCAAGCTTGACGGCCGGACAAAGCCAGGGAAAGCACCATCTTCTGGAGCAGCGCAACTGCGTACTCTTAGTGAGGTTGTCAGGGATGACCTCCAAGTAGCAGTTGTGGATGAGCTCTCCACAAACAGCAAAGGTCGGCTGAACGTGTGGAACTCTATCGAGGGCAAGCTCTCTGAGATGGTGTTTTCATACACAATAAATAACAGTGAGGGCCCCTACCCTAGTTTCGACTCTGGCGAGATGCTCAGGGGGTATAGGGTAATTAAGTGTGCAGACAGGTTTTCTAGAGATTTCCTTAGTGAAAGCATTGCTAAGGTTAGCAATGCCTGGGAGGGCTTGAAGCTCAAGCTTATCCCAGCTAAGGACATCCCTAGACAACCGAAGGCTCGCATTTGGTTACCGCTCATGAGCATAAAGCCAAGCGGACAGGATTTGATCCGCGGTCTTCAGAGGCAAAATCCGCTGGTCCCCATGCACGACTGGGCTGTGATTAAGGCAGAAGAACCACAGAAGACCAGCGCCTCTTACCTTCTGAGGATTAGCGAGGAAAGCCTAGGGGCTCTCGAAAAGGCCGATTATAAGCTTAGTTTTGGCATAAGGAATGCCAAAATTAAAATTCTGCAGAGTCAGGGAGCAGACACCGACAAAGCTGATGACAACGTCGAGGTTGACGATGTTGTTAGCGGAGTCGAGGTCCCCAGCGAGTTGCCGGGCCCTAGCTCTGCAGCCAAAAATAAAAACTAAAAAACGCGCTGAAGGTCGTCCAGATTAATCTGAAGCATTCTAAGTGTGCTTCAGATAATCTGAGAGTTTTCCTTAGGGAGGAAAACGTCGACATTGGCGTTATCCAAGAACCGTGGATAAACGGCCTCAAGGTGCGGGGCCTCCAAGACAACCAATACGACCTCTTTTATAAAACCGCAGACCAAGACCAAGGTAATCCCAGAACTTGTATTTTAGCTAAGAAACATTTAAAAGGTTTTTTATGTCCAAATTTTAGCACTCCTGATCTGACAGTTGTCAGATTCGAAGATAAAAATACACGGGGTTTGCTGCTGGCCTCTTTCTACTCAGCCCACAATTCACCATCACCTCCGGAGGAGGTGCGCAGAATTATAAACAAAGCTATGTTTGATAAGGCAAACCTTCTGATCGGAGGCGACGCGAATGCTCGGCATACCCTTTGGGGAAGCTCTGAAATCAACGAACGAGGTGAGTCACTTTTTGATTTTATTATTGCACATAATATGACTATTTGTAACAGAGGCAATACTCCCACTTTCGTCTTTCCGAGCTCGGAAAATTATGATGGATGGGAGGATGTGCTTGATGTTACTTTAGTAAACAACCGTAATTTATTAGTGGAGAATTGGAGAGTTTCCCCTTTGAATTCGTTTTCGGATCACAAATGGATTCTTTTTCAAATTAATTTCGAGTCGAAAACCCCTCCACCTTATAGAAATCCCAAAAGAACTGACTGGAAGAAATTCAGTCAAATTGCTAAATCCAAACTGAGCAACTTACCGAATCTCGCAGAATCGATAGCAGACCTTGAATCAAAGGTGAAAACCTTTGAAACTTCTATAAGTAGAGCTTTTAGAGTCTCTTGCCCAGTTAAATACAGCCGTAAAACCCTTCCTTCTTGGTGGAATGAAGAACTGTCCAGTCTTAGGAAAATGACGAGGACAATCTTCAACATCTGCCACAAACATAAGTTTTACCAACCGTATAAGGACTCTCTTAAAATTTACAAGAAAGCCCTGTCATCAGCCAAAAGACAAGGCTGGAGAGATTACTGTCAATCAATCGAAGACATAAAGGACTCCGCAAGGCTCAGCAAAGTTTTATCGAAGGAACATTGTAATCCTTCATTTCTAAGAAAGCCTGATGGAACCTGGACAGCCTCTCCAGCCGAATCTCTTGAGCTACTGATGAAGACGCACTTTCCGGGTTGCGAGAGCGTTAACCCCGAACCGCGTGAAACCACAGAGCTAAACGTAGCTCATGTGGAGCAAATCAATTCCGTTATAACCAGAGAAAATATTGTGTGGGCCATCAATACTTTCTCTCCATATAAATCCCCAGGCATGGATGGCATACTGCCAGTTATGCTTCAAAAGTTGCATGATGTGGCAGCTCCATGGCTGGAACAAATTTTCAAAGGATGCCTCCTTCTCAAACATGTGCCCATGTCGTGGAGACAGGTCAAGGTAGTTTTTATCCCGAAAGTGGGTAGGCGTGGTCACGAATCCGCGAAAGATTTCAGACCAATAAGCTTAACATCTTTTGTGCTTAAAACCTTGGAGCGCATTCTTGATTACCATATTAGAGAAATCCTAGATGGAAGACCTCTCGAAAGCTCTCAGCATGCTTATCTTAAGGGCAAATCTACGGAGACTGCCCTCCATGAGGTAGTGCGTACTGTAGAAAAAACAATCCATTATAAAGAATTTACTCTTGCCACCTTCTTAGACATAGAAGGTGCTTTTAACAACGTCCTTACCGAATCCATAGAAGAATCGCTCGTGAAGTTCGGTGTAGAATACTTCATTCGAGAATGGATTATCTCCATGCTCAGTGGTAGGAAGATTCAAGCCACTCTAGGCAATACAACCGCAACAAAACACGTAAGTAGGGGAACACCCCAGGGTGGTGTCCTTTCGCCTCTTCTGTGGCTTCTGGTCATGGATACAATTCTCGTTAAATTAGAGAGATGTGGAGTGAAGGCGGTAGCCTATGCGGATGATTTGGTGCTATTGGTGTCAGGAAAGTACACCTCTGTGATTAGTGAAATCACGGAGTCAGCTTTGAAGAAAGTTAGCAGCTGGGCCACTAGTTGTGGTCTAGGAGTTAACCAAAGTAAAACTGAACTGATGCTCTTTACCACCAAAACTAAAGTACCGCCCTTCACGCTACCTCGACTCAACGGTCAAATCCTTTCATTGTCTTCCAGTGCAAAATATTTGGGAGTTATACTCGACCCTAAATTAAACTGGAAACGAAATATTGAAGTGCGGGTTAAGAAGGCCTGTGTTGCCTTCTACGCCTGCAGCAAAACTTTCGGCAAAAAGTGGGGACTTCAGTCGAAGATGATTTTATGGACGTACACAGCCGTAGTACGTCCAATCTTAACTTATGGTTCGATTGTGTGGTGGCCTGCTCTTAGCAAAGCCTATAATATCGATAAGCTAAAGAAGGTTCAGAGAACAGCTTGCGTGGGCACCACAGGGGCCATGCGTACTTGCCCAACGGACGCCTTAAACGTTATTATGGATCTTCTACCAATGGACCTTTTTATTAAATACATAGTTTCCTGCAGCGCTATTAGCGCTAATTGGATCTCAGGCTAGGTCTGCCCTGGGATCGCCATTTCTACCTACCTACCTACTAAGGACCTCTTTATGCAACTGAGAATAATGCTTTTCGGATGGACTCAAAGAACTACTAGCATACATGCAAGGCTTTTCTTTACCATCATCAATGATTGATAAGACACACCCTATGCCATAGGGACTTGCATCGCAAGATACAACTATTTCTTTGAGTGGATTAAAATGAGCAAGCACTTTGTCACCAGTCAGTAAAAGTTTGGTCTTTTCAAAAGCCTCATCGCATTCCTTAGTCCAACAAAAATCAACATTCTTCCTCAGCAAACCATATAGCTCATGGAGCTCCGAAGATAAATTTGGCAAAAAATTTGAATAATAATTAACGAGGCCTAAATAAGAACGCAGCTGTGAAACATCTATTGGCCTTGGAGCTTTTAAAATAGCATCAATTTTATCTGAGCATGGATGACGTCCCTCTGCACTAATAATAAATCCCAAATACTTGACTTTACTTTCAAAAAATTTACATTTATCAACGTTAATTTTGACGTTATGCTGTTGTAACTTATCCAAAACAACTTTTGTTTTCTTAACGCAATCTAAAAAACTTGTACCTTTAACAATTATGTCATCTATGTACCCTGACTCATAAACTAAATCTTTTAAAATTTTATCGATGACTTCCTGAAAAATTGAGCTAGATGCTTTTGCTCCATAAACAAGTCTAGTATATCTTAACAGCCCTAAAGGCGTATTCACAGTGAAGTACTCTCTACAAGAGTCTGTCAACTTAAGTTGCTGAAAAGCACCCGTCAAATCAAGAATTGTGAAGTGAGTATAACCACTTAGATCCGAAAATATATCCTCGGGATGAGGAAGCGGATAGTGCTCGGTCTTCATATATTTATTTATGGAGACTTTGCAGTCCATACACAACCTCACTTCACCATCCTTCATCATGACGCCTATTAATGGACTTGCCCATTCACTGTGCCTGACTTTTTCCAAAATACCAATACCTATGAGTCTCTCAAGCTCTGCAACATATTTTTCCCTTAAACCGAACGGAACTGAGTATGCCTTATATACCATTGGTCTAGCCTTTTCATCTAAAATCACATCGGCCTCAAAACCCACAATCGGCTTTTCCAAATTCTTATCAAAAACGCTCGCGTAATTATGTTTTAACTTGTTAATAATATCATCACATTTTTCAGAGATATCGGAAACTTTACATATGTTTTCAGGACTTACTGTTATTTCCTGGGCAAAAAACATTCTCCACTTAGGATACAAACGGTCCAACCAATTTCGCCCCAGCAAAGGAGCAAAATTATTTTTGCTTTTGATAACCAGCATTGTCAACTGCATTGGATTATTCCACCTTTTTGACCTGACCATAACCTCTATACTGCCCAATACGACCACGCGTTCTCCAGTTACAACTTCTATGGATTTAGAAACTTCTTTTAATTCAAAATGTTTAAATAAGGATAAATAATCATTTTCCGAAATAACAGTAGCACAGCCTCCGCTCCTTTAGCCTCTGCACCATCCACGTAGTGTAATCTTCCATGACCAGCTCGATTTTTAAATTTGTAGCAATTCTTTTTGATGTGGCCATTCTTTTTACAGTAATAGCACTGAAGGTCTTTATCTTTGGTTCTGAATTGCCGTGGTTTTGACCTCCCTCGACGCTTAAATTTCTCATGCTTTTCATTTCTCGATTGATTGTGTTTTGAAGATCGATGAATAGCATTGATCTCACCAGATGCCATTGTCCCTGGTTGCACTACCTTCATTTGATTCTTTGCCATTTCGTCACCCTTCGCAAGATCTACTGCGTCTTGAAATTTTAAAGTGGATTTTTCAAGCAATTTTGCTCTCACACGGTTGTCTTTGATTCCAAGCACGAATCGATCCCGAAGAGCATCGTCCAAGAAAGTGGCAAAATCACACGTGTCAGCTAGTTCTCTTAGGATAATGACGTAGTCACTAATTGATTCATCTTGGTGCTGATTGCGACTTCCAAATTTGAAGCGTTCTGCGGTGATGTTTCTTTGCGGATTAAAATGACCCCTTAGCTTTGTTTTTAAATCCGCGTATTCGACGTTCTCAATAGTGTCTGGTCTGGACACATTTCTAATGACTTTGTACAGATCCTTTCCTCCAAGATTCAAAAGATAAGATTTTTTGTTCTTATCATCAGTGATTTTATTTAAAACCATTAAATTTTCAAACCGCTCTACAAACAAATCAAATTCATTCTCGGATGGATTGAAAAATTCAATCGCGCCGATAAAATTGACCACGTTTTGAGTCATGTGGTTTTCGTTTTTTAATGTAGCTGATATCACTGATTTACTGCTTTCCGAATCGGATGACATATAGGTATATTTTTTTTTTTGTTTGTACTTTTGTCCTCGTCGCCAATTAATATGTATGTCACAAATAGAAACGACCGCTTTGATATTTAACAAGAGACTGATCTTTATTTCTTAAGATGAGCTTAAGACTAGTTTGTGCATAAGCACATTAATATTAATAATACAAAATATGTGCTTTCATACAATACATAATAGGTTGTTTGTGAACACATTTTATTTATCAGTGTCAGTGTGGCTTTGGCTGCGTATGGTAAAGGTTGCGGGGATGTACGCTCGTCGAAGCGTAATTACAACAACAATTTATGTGTAAGTCAGTGGTTGATTTTCCTTTTTCAGTAGGTAGAAAGGGAATAAGACCACTGACTGGCATCATTTGCAAGAAAAAAGCTCTCCAATAAGACGTGTACTGACTATTTTTGTTGGACAGAGTATAGTTACGTCAACGATTGAGTACATCTTGTAAACACTTATGTTCTTTGAAGTACTTAAATCCATTTTTAATTTAAATAAATATTATAACACAGCACAAAAACTATATGAACTCAAAAATTAAATTAAATAGTAAACCTAACTCCATTAAAATCTAACTCAAACAGTAATCCTTCCTTTAAAAAATAACCCAGTAATATTTGTATAGCTGCATTTTAAGCGTTTTTTAAGGAAAAAAATTATAATTTAAGCAGAAACGTCCTGACCATTACTAAGACCGGCCCAGCAATGCTCCGAATCTCAACAGTCAACAAATTGCATCAAGGCACATAATGCACAAAGAACTTCCAAGTTTCTCTGGTCGACCTGAGGAATGGCCGTTGTTCATAAGCTGTTTTGAAAACTCAACTCGCGTATGCGGACTTTCGAATGACGAAAATCTTATTCGTCTGCAGAAGAGTTTGAAGGGTAAGGCATTAGAGTCTGTACGAGCTCAGTTACTGTATCCTCACCAGCTATCTAACATCATTTCGACTTTGCGCATGCTATTTGGCCGCCCAGAAGCAATTATAAATTCATTGGTAACAAAGATCAGGTCTGAACCTTCACCAAAAAATGAAGAACTGGATTCTCTAATTAACTTTGCATTGTCCGTCCGTAATATTGTGGCTACTATGGAAACCAGTGGTCTACACTCGCATCTTAATAGCCCATACTTACTTCAAGAGTTAATTCAGAAGTTGCCTTATCAAACGAAGTTAAACTGGGGAATGTACAAAGTGGGAACAGAAGTGCCGGTAAACCTTTCCACGTTTAGTAACTGGTTGTACAAGGTTGCTGAAGGTGCATGTCAGGTGACAGAGATAAGCTTTTCAAAAACATCTGACCACAAAAACGAAAGAAAGAAATCACATAACATCCCGATACTAAATGTGCATCAACATCCAGTTACTTCGGATACAAATAAACCTGATAAAAGGTGCGTGCGTCGTCTGTAATGGCAACTGCCAGCTTGTAGAGCAATGCAGCAAATTTAAGGCACTTGCTCTGAAAGAAAAGTGGAACATAGTTAATCGAAACTTCCTTTGTCGCACATGTCTGGTAAACCATAATAGACGCAGATGCACATCTGAAAAAACTTGTGGAGTAAACGGTTGTACATACAAGCACCACCACATGTTGCGTAAGTACACTGAGTCAGCTGCTCCACATGTTGAAGATCAAAAATGCAACGCTCATGCTGCGAAAGAGAATCCAATACTTTTACCCGTTACCTTGTACAACAATGAAAACCAAGTACATACTTACGCGTTTTTAGATGATGGTTCGTCTGTCTCTCTCATTGAATTGAAAATAGCGGAAGAGCTGGGATTAGATGGTGAAAGAAATTCATTATGCCTTAATTGGACATCAGGTATTCAGCGATCAGAAGAAGATTCTAAAGTCGTTAATCTACAGATATCTGAATATAAATCTTCCAAAATCTTTCCGCTTCTTCAAGTTCGAACTATAGATACCCTTGAATTACCATTTCAAACCATGGATTTTGATGACATCCAGAAACGCTTCAAGTACTTGCAAGGTATTCCTGCTAGGTCGTATCATGATATTCAACCTCGAAAACTAATTGGACTTGACCATTGCAATTTAGTTAATTACCAAAAAATCCGAGAATCAAATGTCGATGAGCCTGTAGCTGTCAAAACACGTTTAGGGTGGGCAGTTTTCGGACCACACAGAAGTAATACAAATGGAAAAGTTATTCACATTGAGCATATAAGTTGTTTTATGTGTGATTGTCAGGCTAAAACTGATGAACGACTCAACGAGCTTGTAAAGGAATACTTCCAAATCGAAAATATCGGTTCAGTACAAAATAATTTTCTGATGAATTCAAATGATAAGAAGGCCCAAGCTATTTTGGATGAAAGTACAATCAACAATGGGAAAAGATACGCCGTTGGTTTTCTTTGGAAGGATGAGAATACTATCTTACCCAACAACAGGTCACTTGCTGAACGTAGACTTATATGTCTTGAAAGGCAACTTAAAAGAAACCCTTCACTCGAAGACAAGCTGAATAAACAAATCGCTTATTATGTAGAGATGGGATATTCCCGAAAGATTACAAAGAACGAACTGCTTGACACAAGCTTATCTAGAATCTGGTATCTGCCAATATTTCCGGTGGTCAATCCTAATAAACCAGCTAAAATTCGTCTAGTGTGGGATGCAGCCGCAACCTATTCTGGAATATCTCTCAACTCAAAGCTCCTTACCGGTCCCGATACTTTGCCTGCCCTTTCCGATGTTCTCTTCCATTTTCGCCAACGCAAGTTTGTCATTTGTGGCGATATTAAAGAAATGTTTCACCAAATTGAAATTCTGGAATCCGACCAACACGCCCAACGCTTTCTCTACAGAAACAAAGATACTGGTCGAATCGAAGATTATCTGATGCGAGTGATGACTTTTGGCTCTACGTGCTCACCATACTGCGCTCAGTACATTAAAAATAAGAATGCTTCGGCATACCTTTCGCAACATCCTAGAGCAGTGGAAGCGTTTATAAAAAATCATTATGTGGATGATTATCTAGATACTTTGGACACGGAAGAAGAGGAAGTGTTATTGGCTAAAGAAGTGATTAGCATACACGAAAGTGGTGGATTCCAAATCCGGAACTTTATAAGCAATTCCTCGAGAAGCTTGGTGATAGGTCGGCAAAATTCGATACAATTTTCGAAAGTCGAAAAGGACTTAACGAGTCTGAGAAAATTTTAGGAATGTGGTGGTCCCCATCCGAAGATTTGTTTTCATTTAGCTGCAGCCTACATAAATTAAGTGATGAAGTCTGGAAAGGTCAACAAGCACCCACGAAGAGAGAAATTTTAAGGACGCTCATGAGTATTTTCGATCCCCTGGGGCTGATTTCAAATTTCCTGGTACTTCTGAAAATCTTGCTTCAGGAAATATGGCGGAGTAATGTAGAATGGAACGAACAAATAAAATCTGAGCATTTCCAAAGCTGGTGTCAGTGGCTTCAACTCTTACCGAAAATAGGCATGCTACAAATCAGGAGGCCCTACCTATTCGAAATAAGTTCCTACGAAAAATGCCACGACGAGCTTCACACCTTTGTAGATGCAAGCATGTCTGCGTATGCTGCAGTTGGCTATTTGCGTGTCGTAAAAGGGGAACAAATCGAATGTAGCTTAGTAGCCTCCAGAACAAATGTTTCTCCCTTGAAACTTATATCAGTTCCACGTCTAGAACTAGAAGCTGCGGTACTTGGAGTGAGGTTGGCCAAATCGATTAAAAGAGGACACACCGTGGAAATACATAAAAGTTATTTTTGGTCAGATTCGAAAACCGCACTTAGCTGGATAAAGAACGACTGTAGGCGATTCAAACAATTCGTAGCTTTTAGAGTTGGTGAGATCCTAGAAGAATCTAATCCCAAAGAATGTCAATGGATCCCAACCGATGAAAATGTTGCCGATGAGGCCACAAAATGGAATACCAAACTTGATCTTCAGTCTGATAGTCGTTGGTACAAGGGACCTCTATTCCTATGCCTACCAGAAGATAATTGGCCAAGAGCAATTGATAAGTTCTCCACAAATGAAGAGGATAGGGTTCTTATTCATCAACTCGCCGATCCATCACACATCATTGACTGTGAGAGATTTTCTAAATGGAAGCGACTTAAGAGATCAATGGCATATGTACTCCGTTTTATTAACCTCGCAAGATGGGGCAAGGAAAGGAACTATTGGAAGATGTCTCTTTAACCCCAACAGAAATCGTTGCTGCAGAAAAATTTCCTTTACGGACTCTGTCAATCTCAATCGTTTTCAAAAGAGTGGTCTGTACTCAAGAAAAACAAGTATGGTAACGCAAAAAACATAACGCTGGAAAAATCAAGCCCCTTATATAAGACCAGCCCATACATGGACTCAAACAACGTAATTAGAATTAAAGGTCGTATAGACGCAGCAGAACACGTCAACAATGCTTGCAAAAGACCTATCATCCTGCCTAATAATCACCGGATTACCCTTTTCATAATTCAAGACTACCACGAAAGATTGCAGCATAGATTTTCTGAAACTGTTGTCAACGAAATCCGTCAAATATTCTTCATACCATCACTTAGAGCCACGGTGAAAAAAGTTGAACTCGCCTGTCAGGTGTGCCAAATTTGTAAAGCGAAACCTGAACCTCCATTGATGGCCGACCTACCTCCTGCAAGACTCAAGTCATTTACGAATCCATTTTCTTATGTCGGCGTCGATTACTTCGGGCCTATGTTTGTCGCCGTGGGGAGACGTCTTGAGAAACGTTGGGGGGTTCTATTTACCTGTTTAACTATCAGAGCCATCCATATAGAGGTCGCACATAGCCTGTCTAGCGACTCCTGTATCCTCGCGATTAAACGCTTCTGTTCCAGAAGAGGCAAACCTGTTGAGCTATGAAGTGACAACGGCACTAATTTTAAGGGGGCAAACCAAGAACTTAAGAATGCAGCTGCTAGCCTATCGAATAGTAACGATCTATCGGAGAAAGTCATGAATCAGGGTTTAAACTGGAAATTCATCCCACCAGCTTCTCGTCATATGGGAGGGAGCTGGGAGCGCCTGGTTCGCTCAGTTAAAAAAGCCTTGGGGCAAATAACAACTACTCGAAACCCCAAAGATGAGCTACTCCTAAGTATGATGGCCGAAGTCGAACACATTATCAATTCTAGGCCTTTGACCTATGTCCCAGTCGATACCGAGACTGAAGAGGCTTTAACACCAAATCATTTCCTTCTTTGCTCGTCTAATGGAATCAAACACTTCTGTGAAATAGATGACAGTGCCGGAGCTTTGAGGAAGAACTGGATTGCATGTGAAAACTTCGGAAACCACTTCTGGAAACGATGGGTTAAGGAGTACCTATCTACGTTGACTATGAGGTCCAAGTGGTTCGTTAAGACAAAACCTTTAGCAGTGGGGGATATAGTGATTATTGTAGATGAAAATAGTCCTAGAAATACCTGGCCGAAAGGTAAAGTAGTAAAAACTTTACCAAGCTTAGATGGCCAAGTACGGTCGGCTGTTATTAAGACAAAAGATGGTGTTAACACGCGCCCGGCCACCAAGTTAGCGGTTCTTAAAGTGGGTCAGCTAGGAATTGGTAATCCGAACGAGACGTCCGTCTTACCAGGGGGAGTGTTGCCGCACCTGGCAATGCCCCACGATAAATTTCGAACTAAAAGAAAGAGTCGAACATATTATATTTATACCTTAAGACTTAACCTTCAAATTTTTCTTTTTAACTGTGCGCTCTAAGCAAAAGGACTTAAATGTATGTAACTATTAATTAAAATTTTAATTTCATTAAATGTAACTAACATATTTTATCAGAAATTTAAAGGAATATTTTAAACTTCTTTAATAAAAAAAATTAAAAAGCTTAAATTTGGAATTTTTACTGCTTAGCCGCAACACCTTACTTTAAACTATGTAAGTTAACGTATCCGCATTACATTTAAAATGCCACCCAAAAGTAAGCATTCATCACATCATATCTTTCAACAGAATGTATCTATCGATACATCCAGCAAACGGTTATCCATCCGTCGAGCCACCGTGTCGTCGCCAATCGAAGATATATATATTATTACAGATAAGATCCAATAATGCAATTATTTTAAGATGAATATTTGTAAGATCAATATTTCTAAGTTAGTTTTTAATCATTACCCAACCAGAACACTTCAGTTCAATAAAGAAACCGTTTGAGATTAACAAAAGAATTGTTTTATTAAATTAAAAGTTCTTTTTAAAAACATCTCCCGGTAACATAAAATATTAATTGGCGCCCAACGTGGGGCATGGTAATAAAAATAAAACTCAAATCAGTTGTAAAAACTCGGCACGGTAATTGTGCGTAAATTGAAAGTTTATTAAAAAAAAAAAAATTCATCTAAGTCTTTTAAGAAACGAGTGAAGTAAATGTGGATAAGTGCACGTAAAATTCAAAGAATGATACACATAAATTCACACTGATGATATAAAAAATTTTAATACAAATATTTTAAAAAGAAAACATAAAAGTTAAAACAATTGAATCTATAAAAAAAAAAACGTGCGCATTAAAAAAGAAAAAATTCTTGTTTGAATAAATAAATATAGGCTGATACAATTGGTCGTCTGTATTAATTTAAATAAATAATTGTCCTTATATTGTGAAATTTTAATCAAATTATAAAACATAATTTATTGTTATGGACAGTTTACCCTCCCAAACGCTAGTTACGGTGGGAGCAGCGGCGATTATTAAAAAAACAAAATTTATATTTATTCTATGTTGAAATCTTTATTGAAACTGAACAACGTCTTATTTATATGAAATTGGTTTTTATAATGTTTTTTAGCTCACTCATAACTTTAATGTGTTCGTGGGAATGTTTGAAAATATAAAACAGAAGGTTTAGAATTACTTTGGAAAGAATTTAAAATAAAATGCAAGTGACAAAGGTTTTACATTACTATGGGAAATTAAATGAAAATTAATATTATAAACTTATGCTATATTGTTGCTGGTTGTTGCCGGATGTTGATGCGGGGTACGTAACTCCTCCCCCCTCAGACTGAGGCTCGGTAGCTGAAGTTGGGTCATTGGCTCTGTGTGGATAAATGTATGCTGCTTTAGATATGTGACGATGATAATTTATTACTATGATGATTATTATAAGTGTTGTTGATCCCAAAAATATGCTGGACTGATGTTCTGTTCTGAGGTTGAGGATGTCTATGGTTTTCTGGTTTTTCATGTTGTATTTTGCTAGTTTGTGTAGGCTTAATTTTTCGAGAGTTTTTGTGCCATTTATTTCGATGAAAGATGATGGGATGATTTCGATTTTGTCCCAAAAGATGTGCGGTTTGCTGCTATATTGGATGTTGTTGATGATTATGTCGCAATTTTCATAATGAATTAATGAGTTTCCTGATATAATCTTTTGGTCGATTCCACATGTTGTTTTCAATTTAGTATTTGGGACGTCTATTAGAACGATGAAATGATCTTCTGGTTGCATGATTTGTGTTTGCCATTGTTGTTCTTCTAATTCGCAAGTTGCTTGATTCGGGATGCAGTCATCATTGCTGATCTTCTTTAGATTTGTTTTCTTGCAGTAATATACCTCATTTATCATTAGACATGGTTTATCAAGATATTGCATAAAAAGGTTACTTAGTAGGACATAAGGTTTGGGTAAAGGGATGGTATGAGTTTTGTTAATGGGAAGCGGAATTAGATGATGTAGTGAAAATATTTCTTGGGATGGAATTGGCATTTTTATATTAAATATTATTTTTGAGTGGTTATAATATGCTTGCAACTCCAAAAGACTATATACCTTCCTCTTCAAAAGATGTGGTTGTTATATTATTCTTTTCTAGGTTGTTAAAAATATAAGTGAGTTCAAGAGGATTGAGTATCTGTTTAGAAATTATGTTGAGTTTTGCCAATTGTATTGATTCAGCAATATCCTGCAGATGAGATTTTAGTGTATCTATATTGAAATTTGTTTGATATATATATTGCATGTACTGAATAGTATCTTGTTCTGAACGGACTTTATTATATAGAGCCATTTGGTATTCGTTGAGAAAATTTTCGAGAATCTCTTGTTGGTCATTTATATGCTTAGTAATATTTTCGAATCTTTGGGTGACTTCTTTATTGATCATTATTTGTTGTACATTTTCTGTCCCTAGCATGTCTTGATTTTCCTTAAGAGTTTCTAATTGTTTATTAATAAGAATTGCATCACTATCATCCATATTACCAGTTATGCTTTTTATAATTGTGCCTAGTCCATTAATAATTCCTCTTCTATTTCTAGGTAAAATGACATTTAATTGGCGTTCTAGTTCTCTATATTTGAAATTTGTTATTTCATTCAATGTCATAAGGGTTTTATTTTTATTAATTATATCTACAGATTTCTGTATTTTTTCGACATTGGCTAAATAAAGTTCTTGGTCAATGATATGAACTATATTTGTGTAATCTTCTATGATTTTTGCCGATCCCAATTTTAAAGATAACAGTCCTTTTGTGTTACTCAGATCTTGAATTTCTATCTTCTGGGTTCAAAAGGGGTAAGCTTAGTTTGAGAATGTATAGCATTATTATATGTTATTAATGTTTCATGCAGAATATCTTCATGGTTTCTAGTTTTATTCTTATCGAAAATAATTTTATATATTTCGGTGAGGGTCGAATGCATTCTTTCGACCGGTGCATTGCTAGAACTTTGCTGAAAGCATGTTATATGATGTTCTATGTTAAATTGTTTGCAAAAGTCACTGAATATGAGAGAGGTAAACTCTGGGCCTTGGTCTGTTACTAATTTTCTAGGGATGCCGTGGAGGCTCATGAAATGTTTAAGAAAAGTAATGACGGTTATGCTATTTCTATCGGACAATATGTAAGCAGCTCCATATTTCGGAAATTTATCAATGGCCGTCAGAACTAGTTTTTTATTTACTGTATAAATGTCGGAATGAACAATCGAGAGGATGAGAAGGGTTTTCCGGTATTTCGAATTTAATTTTTTGCGGGTTTCTGTCATATTTCAAAGTTTGGCATTTATCGCAATTATTAATTATTTTTGTGATTTTAATTTTCATAAAAGGGAAAAAATAGTTTCCTTTGATGTGTTGCAAAGATTCATTTATGCCTCTATGGTTTGAATTTATATGATAATCATTTATAAGTTTATCCTGGTCGTCATCTGTTGTGACATCTTGTAGCATCTCAGTGCATCGAACTAATTTAAAAAGTTTTGATTGTGAAAAATATTTTGAATAGACTGCTTGAACTATTCGGAATATATCATTGTCTGTTGTATATACTGCGGTTAACTTTTTTGGAGGTAAATATTGTTTAAAAATGCTTGTTACATTTTCTTCTGTAAAATTGGGTTGTCTTATAATGCGTCTTTGTTTATTTCTGAATGGTCTTATTAGAGAAATAGGAGGGGTCCTATTTGATTTTTCAAGAATTAATTGAAAGTTAAATGAATTTAATGATTGTTCCGATATAGGGAATCCATCATTAAGATCTTCTTGAGCTGAATGAATTGTTGTTCCTGCTGTTGCTTGGGTGGAATTCGATTCATTAATATTGTTCTTGATGCATAGCAAATAGGTTTATCTGAACCTAAAGGTCCTTGACTAAGAACAGCACCTACTGCGTAATCGCTTGCATCTGTTGTTAAGTTAAAAATTTTTGTAAAGTCAGGGTATTGTAACAGTGGATCATTTATAAGGATGTTCTTACAGTGTTCAAAACATTTTACATAGTAATCATCTAATTTAATACTACGACCCTTTTTTAAACATTCTGTCAGAGGTTTGGTAATTTTTGCAAAATCCCTTATGAACTTTCGGTAATATCCTAAAAGTCCTAAAAATGATTTGATTTGCCTAGTTGTTTTAGGGATGGGGTATTTCTTTATGGCAGATATTTTTCAGGGTTAGGTTTTACACCAAAAGGGGTTACAATATGACCTAGGAATTGTACTTCCTTCCTAAGGAATTCTGATTTGTCTAGTTGGATCTTTAGATTTGAGTCCTGTAGTCTCGCAAAGATTTTTCTTAAATTTTCAATGTGCTCTTGTAGAGAGCTTGAAAAGACGATTATGTCGTCCATATAAACAAGGCAAGATTTTCCTTGTAGGTCTCTCAAGACGTTATCCATGACCCTTTGGAAGGTCGATGGAGCGTTTTTGAGCCCGAAGGGCATCCTTATGAACTCGTAGTGTCCATTATTGACCGTAAAGGCTGTTTTATTTATGTCCCTAGGGTCTATTTCGATTTGGTGGAACCCAGACGCAAGGTCTAGGGTTGTAAAATAGTTGCAACGCCCAAGTTTATCGAGAATATCTAATATGTTTGGAAGAGGATAACGATCACCAATAGTTTTATCATTCAACTTTCGATAATCAGTTACCATCCTCCACTTCTGTTTACCAGAAGCGTCTCTTTTCTTTGGAACAATCCAAATTGGGCTGCTCCAACGCTTGGACGGATTATTCCTTGTTTTAATAGGTCTTGAATTTGTGATTGTATTTCCTCTTTGTGTATTTTTTGTATACAGGTATATCATCGGTTGTTCTAATTCTGTGTTTAACCTCATTAGTAAAAGTAAGGACTTGTCCTTGTTTGAAAAATATGTCATCAAATTCACGGCAAAGCCTTATTAATTGTTTAAGTTCCTCACTATTAAGGTGATCTGTTCTGAGTAATTTACTTATTATCTTGTGAGTTAGTGGATTCTATTTTATCTGAAGAGTATTGGATGTTTACATTGTTTGTTTCCTGAAAGGCTGTTAATTTTTTAACTTTTATGGGTTGTTCTAAGTATAGATCTTGGTTTTGATTCGTAAGATTTAAGACTTCAACTCGGCAAAACCAATTTGACACTTTAGACATTCCTTCCGAAATTTGAAGAGTTCGTCCGATTATGGTTGTTGGAATGTATAGTGTATACCTCATCATTCTCTATATCTACTGGTATTTGTGCAATAATTTTTTAATTAGGGGGAACTTTATAGATTTGGGAAGTAAGATTTGGTTTGAAATGTAGTGGGATTATAGCGTTTTTTGTTTCAAGAACTTTGTCTTTAAGATTGATATTTGCTTCCAGGGCGTTCATTGTTTCTAAACCGAGTAACCCACCGAAGTAGCTATGAAATTTGAAAATTAAGAACTCTAAATTTTCTTCTATACATAACTCTGGAAATGCTGGAAGTATTACTTTTTTGTTAAGTGTGTGTTTGTTCAGTATTGTGGCAATGGCAATGGGATCTATGGTTACTTGGGATTGGGGATCTATGTATTCGGGATTTATGAAACTAACGGAAGCACCAGTATCAACAAGAAATTTAAGAGTTTGTCCTGTGTGCAATGTAACATTCATGTAAGGTAAAATGTTTGAACTATGTTTGTTTATATCTAAAAATCCTATTTGGTCTCCGAGGCAATTAGTCAAAAATTTTCTTCATCTATAAATAATATGTTCTTCTGGAATATATCCATCTAATTGATAAAAATCTAACTCATTACTTTCAATAGGCTGAATATTGTCTTCGTATTCCTCTTGGTATTCAATATAGACCAAGAGCCGGCAGCAAATTTTGGGAGTGGAGTGATAACCAAAATATATATAAATATATGTGTAGATATACGAAACATTATGCCAAATTCAACCGTCTGGCAGGTTTTTTTTTCAGCCGGGGGCGGGGGTGGGGGTTCGAAAATGGTCATTTTCAATCAGGAGAATTTTCCTCATTTTTTGATGTATCATTCATGTGGTTATCATTTCGACCCAAAAAGTTGATTTTCGCGCATTTTGGTGGCAGTCTGGCAAGGGGAAGGCTGAAAGTAAAACGTCTTGGACACATTTTTCTGACATCAGTGGACCATCTACTATTGATTATATATTAATTTAAGTGGTTATCACTTCGACCCAAAAAGTTGATTTTCGCGCATTTTGGCGGCCGTCTGGCAAGGGGAAGGCTGAAAGCAAAACGTCTTGGACTCACTTTTTTGACATCAGGGCACCATCCCCTATTGTTTATATATGCATTTAAGTGGTTATCACTTCGACCCCAAAAACGGAAAAATTACCATTTTCGAACCCCCACCCCCGCCCCCGGCTGAAAAAAAACCTGCCAGACGGTTGAATTTGGCATAATGTTGCGTATATCTACACATATATCTTAATATATAAAAATCCAGTGTCATATGTATGTTCCCAGTGAACTCTTCACCAAGTCAACCGATTTCGGTGAAAGTTGGCATTTTATGTGTAATTTGGTCTAACTTGAGATATAGGATAGTTTATATTTCGATGAGTGGTCTAAATTGTATATAATGTTGCATTAATATATAAAAATCCAGTGTCATATGTATGTTCCCAGTGAACTCTTCACCAAGTCAACCGATTTCGATGAAAGTTGGCATTTTATGTGTAATTTGGTCTAACTTAAGATATAGGATAGTTTATATTTCGATTAATGGTCTAATGGTCTATATGTTGCAAATGAAAAATCTATAATATAAAAATAAGTCGGGTTTTTTGCTTTCTGACGTTATAACTCCAGAACGCACGAACCGATTTTCACGGTTTTGCATTCGTTGGAATGGTCTCGGGCTCCGTGAGGTTTATAGCAGACAAAATTCAGGAAAATTTTCAACAGAAAAGAGGTGAACTCCGTTTAGCTTCCCATAGAAAGCTATTGTAAAAATTCCGATTTGTGGAATTGAATTGAAAATCATTAGCGCATTTGAAAACTGTGAATGGCCACCAATGCCAAACATATCGAGAAGCTACTGATTGAAGTAGAAATGATTGCGCCAAATCGATCGATGCACGATGCATTCAACCAAAAACTAAATCGAGAGCTGCATTTTTTTTCGTTCGAAATAATGTGCCGTTGCTGAATGAACAGAAAAAACAAGTATACATTAATGCAAGCGGTGGACAAAAATATTGGTGGTCTATTCTTCCTGGACGCACCTGGAGGAATAGGGAAAACATTTGTCATTTCATTGATTTTGGCCACTATTCGATCAAGATGTGACATAGCTTTGGCGTTAGCATCATCTGGAATTGCGGCAACTCTTCTATAAGGCAGTCGTACTGCAAATTCTGAGCTTAAGTTGCCACTCAATTTAAACACAATTGATACTCCAACATGCAATATTTCCCGATCCAGTGCAATGGGAAAATTGGCAAGGTCATTGTTAGGAATGGGTGCACAATGGCACCTAAGAAATCACTTGAAGCACTTAACTTCACACTGAAGGATATTCGACGAAGTAACAACATCCAACGGAGTTTTTGAACTCTGTGGAGTTACAATGATTTCCACCACATAATTTCCAACTCAAAGTTGGTTCAGTTATTATGATATTGCGTAATTTGAATCCACCGGGACTTTGCAACTGTACTCGACTTGCGGTGAAAAGACTTATGCCGAATTTGATTGAGGCAACCATTATTAACGGAAAGTACGCAGGTGAAAATGTATTTATTCCTCGAATACTGATTCCGAGTGATCTTCCACTTGACTTCAAACGATTGCAATTTCCGGTTCGCCTTGCGTATGCAGTAACAAATAACGCTTCGATTCAGTATTTACTTTGGATTCACTTTCTATTTTTACTTAGAGAAGTTCAACTAAATTACACTTCATTTTTGTAATCGAAATGAATTCATTACTGTTTTTAAATGAAATAAAATTTTTCCTTTTCAAATATAAAACAAAAAAAATAATTTTTCTTCATCTTTTAATCCCCAAACGAAGTGTTACAAAAAACGAAGCCATCTGGTGGCGAAACGGAGTTCGACGGGTTTGCTAGTTTATATATATTTTGGTTATCACTCCACTCCCAAAATTTGCTGCCGGCTCTTAGACTAATAGGGCTTTCGTTAATATGTTAATATTGTGTACCTCTTTTAGTGAAAAATTTTGTCTTGGCCTATAGTTGTTGCTTTGATTTGTGCGAAACTGTTCTGAATTGGGTTGTTGGTTATTTCGTGTTGTTCCGCTTGAAACTGACATTGGTTTTGGACGAGGTAAAGCTTTTTCAGGTCTTGAGGCAAAAACATTTTGGTTTCTATTGGTATTTAGAAACTTCTGTTGATTACTATTCTGTTGGGGTTGAAGTAGATGCAGAATATTTTAAATAAAAAGTATTTTGTTCCTTAATGCAAAAACTGAAGGCTTCGGGAAGTGTGGAAGGCTTCATCGCCCTTATGGTAGAACCTAATGGTTCTTTAATTCCTGTTAAAAATGTGTTTAAACACATATCTGAATATAACTGAGTTTTAGCTGTGATAACATAATGTTCACTTTCATGAATATGTATGTGATTATTTAGTGTAGAAAGAATTCCAATTATTTTTGAATAATATTTTTCAATTGTTTCGTATCCTTGTTTGACAGAATGGAGATCTCTAATAAGAGAAGTCTCATTCCTCTTATCTGAATAATGAAGAATTAAATTTTGCTTTATTTCACTCCAATCTAGCGTTGTACCAAACATGTTTAATACTTCGTTAGCTTCATCGGTTATTTTGTTTCTTATAGCTCTTAACATGATATTCGCATAAGGCGTATTGCTGACAGATTTCATGATTTCTAAAATTTCCTCAACATTTTTAATGAACTCATAAAGGAGCCTAGGATTCCCATTGAATTTTGGGAGATCCTTGATGGCATCCGGGATTTTTAAAGAATTTAAAACCTGATTTACATTTGTTAAATTTATTTCACTTCCTAGGTAAATACTACCGTTTTCGTTTACTGCGGCAATACCATTAGTTTCGATTTTTCTCAAAATTTTACTGAGTGTTGACAACAATATTTTTTAAAAGATAAAAGTAGTTTAAAGCCAATATATAAGCACAATATTCACAGAACACGTGTTACTTGCAACTAAACTAGCCGAGAAATTCCATTGTACGTAGTAGCTGTCGCTCCGCTCTCCCCTCCACGTTTTTCCACCTGTTCGAGATCCCTACTGCTATTTTTATATACAGAGTTAAATGCATATCAAATATCAAACCCAAGTCCGATATGAAGTATAAACATCCGACTGTGATCAATGCTATCTGATGGATACATTCTCACGATTGAGTGTTTACATTTCAAATTGATGACTTAGTATTTTTACTCTAGATTTTAAGTCTCAGAGAATATCTTTCAGTTTGCATAAGTTAGTTCTTAAGATCCAATACTCCGGCTAACATCTAGTTAGCTGTAAATATTAATAAAACTTTTTTTAAAAATTAAATAATAAAACATTTAATTTAACTGGCGCCCAACGTGTAGAGCCTTTCGCTAAGCTAAGTTTTCGAAAGATACTAGTTACAACCGTACCATTTCGCCGAACCATTAGTAGTGCGTGACGAATAAAAAAAAATCACAAACAAACGGGAGAAATTCGGGTTTGGTCAAACGAATAGCTTTAGGTTCTCGAATCGAAATAGGGTTTATTCCGTGCGCTACCCCGCTAAGTCGTTGCGATGACTAGGAACCTTTTTTTTAGTGTAAGTGAAAAGAAATTTTGAAATATAGTAAAAATAATACATTTCAAATAAGTACAAAAATATTTAAAACGAAAATAAATGATTTTAATAAATAAAATAATTGTGTGGAAATACATGCAAGCCTAAACAGTGTAAAATAATAAAAAGAAAAAAAAAAACAACCAACAACTTGTAATTGATAAAATAAAAGAAAATTAAATAAATACAAATCTAAGAAAAGAAACCTGTGGAAAAAGAAAAAATAATAATAAAATAATTGAAAATAAATGCAAGCTTAAAGAGTGCAAAATAAAAAAAAGAAAAACAAGCAATAACTTTTAATTAATAAAATAAAGGAAAATCAGTGGAAATCCTCTAAGGGAAGAATCTTATCAACAGACAATTGACGAAAACTGCAAAGAGCATCAATATCAGGACCTGTTGTCCAGTAATATAACTAAATGGAAATTGGGTGAAATCATCTTATATCATTATATCATTATATTATTATATTATTATTAGGTTTTTGAAATCATTTTATTATAGATTTTGTGTTCAAAATAATACTCTTATTATTAAAAATATTAATTAAAAAATTGAAACACTTATATTGGTAAAGAAAAGAAAAAATATAATTAAACATGTCACTAGAAGCAACTGTTGATCAGCTAAAAGCTGATATTATGAACCTTACCGGTTCAATTAATGCTTCAATTAAAGCAACAACTGATCTGCAAAGGCAATTCCTGCAGATGCAAACGCAATCCCAGTTCTTAATCGAACAACCGGAAGTTTTGGCCAGACCAACTTCTGAAGCGGATTTGCAATCTCAAAATAGAATTCCTGATCCTGTTAAAGAAATACGAACCTTTAATGGTGACCCGACAAAGTACGCTTCGTGGGTCAAATCAGTTGAAAACGTTTTAGAAGATTATAAAGTTATTAAAAAGAAGCCACTTTATAGGGCAATTATAAGGTCTATAAGACAAAAAATTACAGATGAAGCAGACACTGCTTTAATCGCTTATAACATACCTGACGAGGACTGGACGTCCATAAAGAAATGCTTGTCACTGCATTATGCAGACAAACGAGATATACGAGCACTTGAATACCAACTATATTCCCTATATCAAGGAAGAAAAACAATCGACGAATATTTCGGTGAAGTAAACCACCAGTTAACCCTCATAATAAATAAAGTTCAAACCGAGTGTTTAAGCTTGGAAACAATGGCTAACACTATTGAAGGTCATAGAAATAGAGCATTAGATACCTTCATCAGGGGCCTTAACGGCGATTTATCCAGACTTATAGCTATAAAAAATCCAAAATCCTTGCCTGAAGCATATTCAGCATGTCTTGAATTACAAAACATGAGTTACAGAGCTACCAATTTTACGCGTAGTAATTCTACTAATCCAATAGTAGTCCCTCATAACTCTCTTGTATCTCCAATACAAAATCCAAGAAAATTTACGTATCCGCAACCAATGCAAAACTCACAATCTAGACAACATCAATTGACACAACAACAAAAAAATTTGTTGTATTCTCACGTGAATAGGCAACAACACAATAACTACAGACCTGTACCACCACCTAGACAACCTAGACCAGAACCAATGGATGTAGACAGAAGCATTCAGACTAGACAAATAAATTATATGAATCGACCACGACAATTTACTCAGTTAAGCCCTCAGAATAATTGGAACCAAAATAGATGGAATACAAATCATCATCAACAACAACAACAACAGCAACCACAACCACAACAATATAAAAGGCCAATACCAAACAATGACGCTCCACCAGGACCTCCAAAACAACAAAGAGTATTCCAAACCAATGTTGAAGAAAATAAGGAAATGGAACAATACTCAGAACATCTTTATGAAGAATTCGATGACATAAATGAACTACAAGGACAGGAACTAAATTTTCTCATGATAGGGTCAGCGGAACTCCCTACATAAAATATAATGCACCAAATGGAAAATGCTTACATTTTCTCATAGATACAGGCGCTAACAAAAAAATATAAACCCGGAGACATTATTTATGTAAAAGCACCTGGAAGGAAAGGAAAATTAAAGCAAAAATTCATTAAGGAAATAGTTAAAGATGATCATAGAGTAACTATACTATCTTCCTTATAACGATTTATTAAAAACACAACCGTTCACTTCGAAATTCAAATTATTATATATATTTTCTCTCCGTATTTATAATGTTTGATTTTAATAATAAAGTTGTCAAGGCGATAATTACAAACAATAATGATTATTATATTTTAAAGTAATAGTAGAATGATCTAAAGTAGATTTCTAATAAATAGTGAACACTACATTCTCTTCTTTTTTTAAAAGTTTAAATAAATAAAAATAACACAACATGAAATTGAAAGAAAATAATTATTGATACTCATATAACTCAATTACACGCTGAATCATCAAACGAGTTTGATTTATTAGTTTGAATTGTCCAATTTCCATTAATTTTCTTTAAATGAACAATGTTCCGTCTTGTTACTTCACCAGTTGTTGAATTCTTAACTAAAACATCTCCTCCCTTCTGTTTGATAACTTCATGCGGTATTTCATTAAAGTTGGAATCTATCTTGTTTTCTTTTCGCATTTTCTTCACCAGAACTTGGTCACCAATGGTAAGTTCACTTTGAGCAGCTCGTCGCTTTTTGTCAGCATACAGTTTTCCTTTTTCTTTTTCAATTGCATCTTTTTCAGTAAATTCCTGATTAAAACCTTGATCTTGGTTAATTAGTGATGGAATTTTATCTTTAAGAAGTCTTCCGTAGAAAAGTTCAGCCGGAGCTTTTCCTGTAGTAGAATGTGGAGTGTTGTGGTACATAAGCAAATAGTCTATTAAATCTTCTTTCCAATTGGAGCCTGTAGCCTTGCTGATTTTTATTCTTTTAAGTATGTCCCGATTTTGTCGTTCAACTTCACCGTTTTGTTGGGGCCAGTATGGAATTGTGTTATATAATTTTACGTTGAACTCTTCACAAAAATCTCTAAACTCCTTACTGGAAAATTGTTTACCATTATCTGCAGTTATTGTTTGAGGATATCCTAATCTAGAAAACATTTTCCTCAGAGATTTTATAATTGACGTTGAAGTTATATTTTTTAAAATAACGATTTCCTTATAACGGCTGTAATAATCTACGACGACAAATAGATGTTCGTCACTTGGAAGAGGTCCCATTAAATCTATTGCAATATCTACCCATGGAGCTGTTGGCATTGTTCGTCGTTTCATCGGTTCAGGAACAGTTGGCGCTGAAACAAGGAGACAACCTCTGCAGTTTCTTACAATATTTTCGGCATCTTGGTCGATTTTTGGCCACCAGACTTTTGTTCGCAACCGTCTTTTTGTTCCAACTATTCCTGGATGTCCTTCATGAGCAAATTCAATTACTTTTTTACGAAGCTGTTGTGGAATTACTATTTTGTTTTGCCGTAGTAGTATATTCCCATAAAAACAGAGTTCATTTTCAAATACTTTGAAATTAAGAACATCTTTGTTCCAATTTTGTTCATACATTCCTTCCTTAACGCGTAGTATTTCTTGATCGTTTTCTGAAATCCTGTCAATTTCTTTCAAGGTGAATGCTTTGGGAACGCTATTGCTGGCAATGTGATGAATATGTTCTTCGGAATCAAAATTCTTTTTAATTATAGGATCAACTATACAGAGTCTTGAAAGTGGATCAGCAATGTTAGATTTACCTGGTTTATATATGATTTTATATCTGTATGACTGTAATCGAAGAACCCATCTCTCAATTCGTGCACATGGCTTAGACTTTAAGCCAAAAATTGTTTCTAGAGGTTTATGGTCAGTAACGAGTTCAAAGTCTAATCCATACAAATATATATGAAAATGTTCAACTCCCCAAACTAAAGCCAATGCCTCTTTCTCTGTCTGACAGTATCTTTTCTCACAATCTGATAAACATTTGTTTCCATATGCAATTATTCGTGGCTTCATTTCGTTATTAAATTGTATCAAAACCGCACCCAATGCCACAGGACTTGCATCCACAATCAGTTGAGTTCTGTCATAAGGATCATAGTAACCTAAATATTTATCATTTTGTAAAATATTTTGTAACTCTTGAAATGAACGCCGTTGTTTTTCACTTAAAGAAAGTTCTGATTTTCGATTACGATTTTCAATTTTTAATGCGTCACGTAATGGCTCGGTTAGAGTTCCCAGATTTGCTATAAATTTACCTACGTAGTTTATGAGCCCTAAGAAGCTTTCAAGCTCTTCAACAGTCCTAGGCTCTCGAAATTTTTGTATAGCATCTATCTTTGAAGGTGATGGCTTAACGCCTTCTGCAGAAAGAAGATGTCCCAAAAATTCTATTTGTCGGACATTATATACGCACTTAGCATCATTTAGTAAAATATTATTTTCGTTTATAACATCCAATAGTTTTTTTAAACGTGCGTTATGTTCTTTTTCATTTTGACCAAAAACAACTATGTCATCAATAAAATTAACTACACCTTCACATTTACATAAAATTCTTTCCATTACCTTTTGAAATATTTCTGGAGCGCAATTCATTCCAAACATTAGCCTCTTGTACCTGAATAAACCACTATTGGTAATAAATGTGGTTATGTACCTTGAGTCTGGACAAATTTCTATTTGATGAAAAGCGTTCTTTATATCCAAACGAGAAAAAATTGACGACTTCCGAAGTTTGGGCAAGATAAGATTCATCGTAGGCAGTGGATAGTTTTCCCTTAATATTGCTGTATTTGCTCTTCTCATATCCACACATAAACGAAGATCTCCATCTTTTTTCAAAATAGGTACTATAGGAGATATCCATGGCGAATGTCCATCTACAGCTTCGATGATGTCTAGTTCGAGTAATTCGTTTAACTTATTTTTAATTTTTTCTTCTAAAGGAATGGGTAATTTTCGACAAGGTTGTATTACTGGAGGAATCGTTTCGTCAATAGAGATTTTGATAGTTAAATTTTTTATTTTTGGAAAAGTTGTTTTTTCAATTGAATTTAAAAGTTGTAAACCTACTTTGAGAACTCCAATTTCTTTCGCCGTTTCTTTACCCAGTAAACATCTTTGACCAGTTTTTATAACATAAAATTTTGCATCAACAATTTTGTTTACTACCTGTATATCGGCGTCAAAAGATCCTAAAACGTCAAGTGCTTGTTTTGAACCGTAGGCTAAAAATATTTTATTTGGCTTTTTGATTTGGTTTCTAACCAAAACTCCTTTCTTCTTCATTTCCAGCCAAACTCCTTCTGAAATAATATTTGATGTGCTACCAGAGTCAATTATCATTTGAATGGAAACTCCACCAACCGAACAAGTTATTTCATCTTCCTTTTGGCTAGAAAAATGAAAAATAAACTCTTCGTCTTTTACCTTTTCAACTGACCGTATCGATTCCCTTTTCAACTTTTTGTTTCGGAATGTGCTGTCAGTAAAACCTTGTTTTGATTTGGTGCGACATTTGGATTCAAAATGACCTTTTAATCCGCATTTACGACAGTTCTTCATTTTCGCAGGACATTTTGAGTCTTGAGCTGAGTGATCTTTTGAACCACATCGAAAACATTCAAATTTTCGAGAAGGAAATTTATTAATTTTATTAATTTCAATGGTGCTATTATTCTGTTTGCTGTTAAAATTTTCCATTTGAATGTTAACTGTTTCTAACGAATTAGCCAGAAAAATAACATCATTTAAACTTTTAGAATCATCCATCTCTAATATTTTCCGTCTAAGCTTTTCAGAAAAACATTTCTCAACCACTTGGTCTTTAATATGTTCATCCGGATTTTCAAACTTACATTTCGATGCTTGACGCCTTAACCGAATAATGAAAGCTTCAAATTTTTCGCTTCTTTCTTGAAACATTTGTCTAAAAATATGTCTTTCATATGTTTTATTTTGACACGGATTGAAATATTCATTTAACTTTTCAACGCACACTTCATAGACATCAATGTCTCTATTGGCATCTAAAATTGGATCAACATTTGCACCTGGTAAATTGTAAAAAATTTCTTGGAGATCTTGTCCACCACAATGAAGAAGAGTTGCCCTCTTTTTAATAGATTCTGTGGTTCCAGAAATCTGAAGAAAAATTTCAAAAGATTGTTTCCATTTTGCCCAGTTTATTCCCAAAGATTGAGAATCTGCGAAACAGTCAAATGTTCTTAAATGGGGTATATTTTCCATTTTCCAAATTGATCCCTGTCAATCAAATTGATATGAATCGTAAATACAGAGGCATGAATTTAATCAATATATCAATATTAATGAATCAAATCAACACAAATTATGCAATTCTTAGAATTTAATCTACATATATGAATTTAACTCATCCATTCAAATTTCATCGTTACGAATTTAATCTTTACGAATTTAATCAATACGAATTTAATCATTTCGAATTTAATCCACAAAACAATAAATTCAGACATATTATACAAATCGTCTTAATAACCAATGCATCTTTATAAATCAATATGAATTTAATCAAATTAAGTTTTCTTTTCCTCCTTTCCAGAAAAAGATCTTGCAAATTATGACTTACTTAATTTTCGTTTTTCTTGACGAACTTAGAATTATTTTTGATTTTCTTCCTCCAATGTTTCCTTTTTGGTTTTACAAATTTTCTTCCTCGTCGCCAAAATATACTATCTTCCTTATAACGATTTATTAAAAACACAACCGTTCACTTCGAAATTCAAATTATTATATATATTTTCTCTCCGTATTTATAATGTTTGATTTTAATAATAAAGTTGTCAAGGCGATAATTACAGACAATAATGATTATTATATTTTAAAGTAATAGTAGAATGATCTAAAGTAGATTTCTAATAAATAGTGAACACTACAGTAACAATTACAACTATGACTGGAAGGAAAATACATAAAACAAATACTAAAAACGATTAATTATATTTCTTTTCAGATTTATCGCTATCTGTATAACGTATACATTTGCGGACATGAACATCTATGAATATAGTAACTCCCCGATAATATCATTAAAATTAGGACAAGGAAAAATAACAGAAGGCAGCTTTAAAATTATTCATTTAATAAACCTCACAGATTTTATAACAGTCCAAAGATCATCTATCCCTATCATTCTACTCAAATTCAACAATTCGTCGCCATTAAAACAACAAATACTCTTTCTACAAAACAAAATAGAAAAAGAACTAGAACTTTTATTACCCCATCGCAATAGAAGATCCATTAAATGGATTGGATCCGCTTGGAAATGGTTAGCGGGATCACCAGACGCTTATGACTTAGACGATTTAATAAACAAACAAAACGAACAAATTAGAAACAACAACAAACAATATGTAATCAATAGAGACATACTAGATAACACAAACAAGATAATAGAAAATTATAAATTTATTTTAAAGAAATTTAATGAAATTCCTAAAGAAACCTTTATGCAGGCAATTTTCAATAAACTATTAATGTTAAAAGAAGAATTAGAAGAAATTTCAAATGCGATAAATTGGGCAAAACAGGGAATAGTTAATTCAAAACTTCTTTGTAAAAAAGACCTAACACAAATTTTAAATGACATAGAAAATTTACCTTACGGTAACGATGCACAAGCATTGAACTATGCAACCCCTTCCGTTGCAATTAAAGGCGAAGTGATTCTTTATATCATTTCATTGCCTATAACTACTAATGAAACTTATAGCCATTTAAAAATTAGACCAGTAACAAAAGAAAATAAACAAATTTTAATTCCTTATCTAGATATATTAATTAATAAAGAAGAAATGTATGGTATAAAAGAAAAATGTTTTAAAGTTCAAGAAATTTTAATTTGTAAACAAACCCAAATTATCAAATTATCTAAAAATTCCTGTATTTCCAATCTACTAAACAGTATGAATGCAAATTGTACTTATATATTTAACATTAAAACAACCATTGAACAAGAAACAGAAAATTTAATTTTTATAGACAATTACAAAGGAAAATTTTATGATTGTGAAAACAAAACAAGAACGTTAAATGGAACCTATATTGTACAAATTTCTAATTGTTCAATAAATCTTGGAAACTTAAATTTTATAACAAAAGAAATAACCAATTATGTACCATTGCCATCAATATTCCAAGGACAATTAACAGAATCAAATATAAAACTAAATATCGATCAAATACATCTTGAAAACATTAAACAAATAGAAGAAATAAAAACAATTGGCAACCAAACTTTCATTAATAATATAGTTTTGTACATTTTGATAATAATTATTGTAATCATTATTTTTGCAAAAAAGGGTAAAAACCAAAAAGAAATTAATGTAATTAATGAAATACCAAAAACAGAAAACATTGTATTAAAAACTCTCCCAGTAAAAAAATTTGATGAAAGGATGTTTATAACATTAAATTAGATTATTTTTCGGGACGAAAAATTTAAAAGAAGGGAGGAGTTAAATGCATACCAAATATCAAACCCAAGTCCGATATGAAGTATAAACATCCGACTGTGATCAATGCTATCTGATGGATACATTCTCACGATTGAGTGTTTACATTTCAAATTGATGACTTAGTATTTTTACTCTAGATTTTAAGTCTCAGAGAATATCTTTCAGTTTGTATAAGTTAGTTCTTAAGATCCAATACTTCGGCTAACATCTAGTTAGCTGTAAATACTAATAAAACTTTTTTAAAAATTAAATAATAAAACATTTAATTTAACTACAGGTATCTTTGAAAAATGTTCCTATATGTCTATTCAGGTAAGATTTAACATATAAATAAAAAAAAATTACTGTTTAAAGTAAAAATATATGGTCAAACATTAATTTTTTATAAGAATTTGTTTAAACAATGAAAAAATGGAGTGCACAAAAAAATGTTGGGTAAACATTGCAATTTATAGTTTAAAAAACAATATCCCACATCGATCATATTAATTCATTTACTGTAACTCTAATCCGAGGTTTTACGGTTTTGAATGCTCCAGGCACTGCACTAATCGATACATCCAGCAAACGGATATCCATCCGTCGAGCCACCGTCGCCGTCGTCGCCAATCGAAGATACATATGTGGGTATATCGATTTCATGCACTTTATGCACCCACGCAATATTATTATAGATAAGATCCAATAATGCAATTATTTTAAGATGAATATTTGTAAGATCAATATTTCTAAGTTAGTTTTTAATCATTACCCAACCAGAACACTTCAGTTCAATAAAGAAACCGTTTGAGATTAACAAAAGAATTGTTTTATTAAATTAAAAGTTCTTTTTAAAAACATCTCCCGGTAACATAAAATATTGATTTGTACATATATGCTCATAAAAGCTAAAAGAGAGCTTCAGTTCTGAAAGCTCAATAGCATAAACCAAAAAAAGATGTTATCTTTCCATCAACAAATGAATATGGCAACTCTGAACGAATGTTCTTTTATTTTTAACAAATAAGCGAGAATTTACGTGGGATTATAGAATATTACAAAAACAATGTCAATATAACTCAGGGTTTTTATGTCAGTGGCAGTTTCTTAAGTTGAGTACCATGCAAACATCAGCAGGCACCAGTGTGTGTCATAAGGCCTGAACTGCATTTTCAAATTGAATAAAGTATAGCCATTGTTTTTCTATGAAATATGTTGCGCCACAAAGTTTACATTTTTTTTAAATTTATACGCATTTTCTTACTAACTTTTTTTAAAGTTTAATATGACAAAATTAATTTAAAAACTTTAGCTTGTTAGAAACGTTTTTATTTATTATTTTATAAAGGAATTTATTGAATCAAATAAAATTTTTAGAAAGACATTCTTAAAAAATAAAATAAAACATTTCTTTTAAAAAGTTGTCTTGCATGCATATTCTTTGAAAATTTTGAAATCCGAAGTAAAAATACAAAAAAAAGACATATTCGAAAATTTAAAAAAAAAATCATCGGGTGCAAAAAAGGGTGGTAAAAATGGCCATTCAAATAAATAACAAATATTAAACTAATTTTCTTATAAAAAATGCTATTTTCAACATTCGCTTAAAGTTTAATAAAAATACTACACAAAATTGCTAAAATTTGAAGTTCAATTATCGATATCTCGTGAATAAGTGAAGGTATTTAGTTTAAACTAATTTCATTCTGTTCTAAATGTTGTTGTTATCTCAAGATAATAGTCTTATAAAAATCCAATTTTAATTTTTTCTTATATAAGAAATAAAAACTTTCAAAAAATGCTACTAAAATGTTTAGAAATTAATTTTCGACTTAAAATATCGGTAACAAAAACATGTGTTGAAATCAAACTTAATATTGTTGCTCTTAGTTGATTTAAAAAAAAAATCAATAGACAACTTTTCTTTTACAAAACACGCAAACCTACAAAAACAAAGAAAAAACTATTTTTTGGTCTCAAATATTGTGAAAACGAAGAATGATATTGACTTCAAACTTTGTACCTCACACAAGTTATTGTTATCAATTTGTTGTAATTTTTGTTTTACAAACAGATGGGCACGGAAGGGAAGTTTTTGAGACGCATCCAAGTCTCTTTTGTTATTATATTAATAATATACGCTTAGTCCAAAAAGTCTCCGTACAGCAGCCTACTTTTAGTGTTTTTTTTTTTTTTTAAGTACTAGGCATTAATGTAAAAACCAAAGTGGCAACATTGAAAAAAAGTTAGTTTCAACCTTTACCTTTTTACCAAATTTTAAAAAATTGTGATTGTGATTTTCAAAAACCTGTTTTTAATATATTGTTATAGTAAATATTTTATCTCAGAATCAACAAAAAGAAAATTGCTGTTCGGAGACATTTTGGACTATGTGTATCTACAAAGATAATGTGCAGTGCATACATATCTTCCTAAATTGACCATTAATTAATTTTATTTTTCAATGTGGACTGATACCACATTAAAAAAAGTGTCTCATGTAATAAATCAATATTCTTAATTCTTATATCTTATCTATTACAAAACTATGCAGTGGTTTGGTGCACAAAGTACATTGCAATTGCTTTATTTGAAATTGTTTGTGAACTTGGTTGCACTCCCAGATTATTTAACAAACTATGTATGTATGTACACATCTACTAAGTAGGTGTTCAATGTAAAATTAACTGCCATATATTGCAGCGAAATGCTTTTGGTAAATTCCTATCACAAAATTTTGTTTATTTAACACAAAAGGAAATATATATAAATTTTAAGCTCACTTTTTATATTAATATTTTTAAAAAGTAAATCAAGAGCGGAGCTCTTGATTCTTGATCTTTATTCTTAAGGAGTAATTTTAGAACTAACTGGAACGTCGCAGACGACCAGTGTTTGAAGTGTATCTTTATTTTCATTACTGACTTCGACAGCATTTTTGTTTCTTTGTTCTTTAAATTGATGACTGTAAGAGAATACGATCTCACATGCATATTTTTTTGGAATATGAATGTGATTTCATTTCTTTTGTTCAAAAAATTCTTTTACCTTGTTCTGTAGTTATAACTTATATGTATATGTATATATATGGCTCAAAATCACCAAGGTGCAGAATTGGCTTCGCTAGCAATTTAATGTCTTAAATCTTGACTTAATTATGAAAAAAAAAAATAATAAAATACTAAAACTAACCTGTTTTGTTTGTCCATCAAACAATATAATTTATTAATAATGTTAATTTTAAATTAAATCAATATTAACGCATAGAAAATCATTTCGAGAATGCGTCCTAATCTACAATCTTCAACAACAAGTCCAAAATATAATTGAAAAATGTAAGGTATTCAACCCCGGTCATCACTTAATACACCGTATTTTGTATACAAAATCTAGTTTTAGAAAGGATACTAAGAGATTATTTATTTTTAACTATAAAAAATGCAAAAATAGTTTGTCCGATACCACACAAGTCATTTCAGTGAACATATCGATAATAATCGATCAAAAATAATTTTAAGTGATCGCATCCATTCGGTGTGAAGCGTCAGTCGAGGTAGAGAGCAATAACAAAGCCGGCTGCCAGAGATTTATCGTCAAATAAATGTTATCTAAATGGTAAGTACCTTTTTATTCCTTATTCGTAGAGCGTACATCAATAGTCCGTCAATCTGTGAACGCATTTATTACATTTAATTATTGATGGAATTTCAAAGTTACCTCAAATATTTTCCTATTGACAAAGTCAGATCGCATTAAAGATGACCGTCGTATAATTAAAGCGCGAGTTACGTATACATCTATAACTACATCTTCTAACCCTAACCCTAATGTATTGCACAAGACACTTGAGACCGAGGCAACGACGACACTTAAATTTTAACAGCATCTTGAGAAATATGAGACAAAATAAACATTTGTCCAAATCCAATTATGAAATCAAGCTGATAAAATAAACATTGGACAATCTATAATGCGGCCAACAATCATCGGACATCATCACGAGATAAGTTGGAGTGGCAGCGTCGCGGTCGCAGCGATCATCAGATACAAATCACACATCAATATAGTCAGTCGACTTTCGTCTGTTCTTTCCTATCATTTTTACATTGTTTTCTGAATAAAATTATATTTGTTTTTTAAAAACTCTTTTTTACCTTTTAAAAAGTTATTTGGCGCAGTCTATAGGATACTCAATGAGATATATGTATGTATAAACGAATATTATATTGACATATGAGATCCAGTGATACGAACGCATTTTCGCGATTGTTAAATTTTTCAAATAAATTTAAATTAAACGAATATTAATTTTAAATACAGTTTGAAAAAAAAAAAAATAATATCGTTTGCGAAAAATATAGCATCTCACATTCATATATAAATGTATGTTGCGAAATCTCGTAGAGAGAATATTTAGCAAATGAACAGTGAAGAGAAACAATTAAACAAAGACAGATTATTCAGAAAGCTAAATAAAAATCGCGACAGTGATACCGGAAGTGAAAGTGAACCAGACGAACAAAAAATTATAATAATGACGGAAATTGCACCCGTATTAAACGATGTTCAGAAGGAGGAACAACGCTACCTTCTTCGTGAAATGGAGAAAATAAACCCATTCAGAGGATCAAAAGATTGTAATCTGGCACTGTTTATATCAACAGTGGAGTACTTTCTAAACCAAGTCATACTGCAGGAAAATCAGATAAAGGCTACATTAATAATCCACTCAAAAATTCAAGGAGAAGCAGTAAGGGCAACTAACAGCTTACCACATTTATCGTCGTGGAAGGACATTAAGGTAAACTTAATAAGATTATTTTCAATAAAAGAAACTTATATTAAGTTATCTCAAGAAATTGGTTGTATTGTAGAATCTAACACTTTTGAATTGTATAAAAAACTGGACTTTTTATTACAAAAATTGCAAACTAAAACGCAATTAGAACCAAATTTAATGTACACACAGGCAAATAATGAAGTTCTGGTATTTGAAGCATTTAAACATAATTTAAACCCTTCACAAAAAGCTATAGTTATCGCCTATAATTGTAAAAATATGGTTGAAGCTTATGAAATCTTAGAAGCCAATGATATGATTCGTGTAAGAAATCAAAGTGAACCAAACAAGGGCTTTAATATGAAACACCATCAGAATAATTCTCCTAGGCAAAATCAGGGACATCAAAATTATAACCAAAATAGATTTAATCAAAATAATAATAATTTAAGACAACAGAATAGAATAACATCTGAGCAGGTTAGATACAACAACAACAGAATATTTGGAAATTTAAACCCTAATCAAGGTCATAGGTTTGGTTTTAATCAAAATTATCAAAGGCAAAGCTGTAATAATAATAATAATTGGCAGGGACAAAATAATAATCAGCCAAGTTCAAGTCAAGTTAGGAGATTTAATAATAATCAAGAACAACCAATGGAAGTTAATCGCCTCAGTGAACAACAAACAATTAATGAAGAAGTAAATTTTATAGCAGAGGGGCTTCGACACTTCCCATCGTAATGCTTACAGTGCAAAAAGAAAAAATAAAAGTCTTAGTAGACACAGGATCTACTATGACCCTCCTCGATACAAAAAAACTTAAATCCTGTAAAAGAATGAAATTAGAAAAAGAAATAAAAGTGAATACCGTCAACTCATATATTTTTATAACAGAACAAATAATAACAAAAATACCTGAAGAATTTTTGGAAGATGCCACAATGGAATGGAAATTAGCGATCATAGGATCGAATTTTTTAAATGCCATAGGGGGTATTATTAATATGAAAGATAAATATTTAGAAATAAATCAGAATAGAATTCCTTTTCTTTTTATCCCAGTCAAAGAAAAAGAATATATCAATGCAAATGATCACTGTCCTTTTCAATATGACGAAATTCATGTGTTAGAAGATAACTCAATGGAAATGAGCAAACTTTTACACAAAGATTTGAATGAAGAAGAAAAGAATATACTAAGAGAATTTTTAAATAAAAATAAGGATTTATTCTACAAGGATGGAGAATTGTTAAGTTCCACAACTAAAACAGTTCATTCCATAAGGACAAAGACAGATAATCATATTTTCACAAAAATGTATCGATATCCAAAAGTCCACGAGCAAGAGATAGCTAAACAAATTAAAGAAATGCTCAGTAATGGAATAATACAAAAAAGTAAAAGCCCTTATAACTCACCTGTTTGGATAGTTCCAAAAAAATTAGACAACTCGGGAACTATGAAGTGGCGTATGGTAATTGATTACCGTAAGTTAAATGAGGAAACTATCGAGTATAAGTATCCATTACCAAACATTGACGATGTCTTGGATAAATTAGGGAGATCGCAATATTTTACGACACTAGATCTGGCAAAAGGGTTTCATCAGATTAGAGTCAACGAAAAAGACATTGAAAAAACTGCATTCAGTGTTCCACAAGGACATTTTGAATTTCTTAGAATGCCCTTTGGCTTAAAAAATGCTCCTTCTAGTTTTCAATGTATGATAAACGAGATACTCCCAGTAAAATTATCATTAATAAAATCTGTGTCGTATACATGGATGACATATTGATTTTTTCAACTTCTCATAACATAACAAACCTGAATAAAATATTTCAAAAGCTAAGAGAATTCAACTTAAAAATTCAAATAGACAAATGCGACTTTCTTGTGAAAGAAACGAAGTTTCTTGGAAACACGATTACAGACAAGAGAGTTTTACCCAATCAAGATAAAATTATAGCAATACAAAAGATTAACGTACCGACAACCGTTAAAGAAATAAAATCATTCCTTGGTCTTACTGGTTACTATAGGAAATTTATAAAAGACTATGCTAAGGTAGCCCAACCAATGAAAAGATATTTAAAGAAAGGAACCAAAATCGATTTTAAGAATATCGAGTACGTAAAATCATTTGAAACATTAAAAAAATTAATTGTTTCACCTCCAGTCCTGGCTTATCCAGATTTCAATAAAACTTTCGAGCTAACAACAGATGCATCTAATTATGCTATAGGAGCGGTCTTAGCTCAAGATAAACATCCTGTTACATTCATAAGTAGAACTCTAAACGACCACGAGAGAAACTACTCTCCTACAGAGAAAGAACTATTAGCAATAGTTTGGTCAATCAAGTATTTAAGGCCTTATCTCTACGGAAGAAAATTTCAGTTAAAATCCGATCACCAACCTTTAAAATGGTTGAAAACAAAGAGTATAAGTAAAGACATATCGGGAAGGTTACAATGATGGATTCTATCACTTGGTGAATATAACTTCGATATAGAGTACCTTAAAGGATGTCAAAATACAGTGGCAGATTACCTCAGTAGGAAAATAAAAGACACTGGAGAAATTAATCAATTGGATGATTCTAGCCTAGAAGAAACTCTCCACTCAAAAGATGAAGAACAGTTAGATCACTTATCTATAATAGAAAAGCCAGTTAACAAGTTTAAGCAACAGATAGTGGTTAACAATGATTATAATGAAAGAAAGATAAGAACGCAAGTTTTAGTAGGCAACAGAAAGTTAATTGAATTGTCCCCTACAATAATCGATTCTGAAACATTTGAAGAACAAATTAAGGAAGTTTTAGAAATCAAACAAACAGGAATATATTGTGACGACTATCACATTTTCAACCAATTACAACAGAAATTAATCAAATTATTTGATAAAACTATAATTAAATTTTATAAATGTAGTTACCTAGCACAAGAACTAGAAGATGAAAATAAAGCCATAGAAAAAATAAAATCTTATCACGAACTAGAAACAGCTCATGCTGGTATCGAAGAGAATTACTTGGGAATACAACCATATATATATTACCCTTATTTAAGAAAATTAGTAATTGACTTTGTTAATAGTTGCAACATCTGCAAGCAAAACAAATATGATAGGCACCCGATCAAGCCAAAATTCAAATTGACCGAGACTCCAACAGACATCAATCAAATAGTTCACATCGATATATTTTACATCAAAAATTTGAAATTCCTTTCCACTATTGACAAATTCAGTAAAAAATTGACAATGACATATATAAAAGATAGTAATGGTGAAACCATTAAAGAAACAATAATGCAATTTATTTCTCAACATAACAAGCCTTTGAAAATTGTAATGGATAATGAGTTCAATCAATTGAGTATAAAAAAAATGTTACAAGATCTAAATATAGAAATACATTATACTACCCCAAACTCACATACAGGGAATAGCCCAATTGAACGTGTACATAGCACAATCTTAGAAAAATATAGATGTTTATCCAATGGGAAAGAACTAGGAATAATCGATAGAATTGATACAATATACAAAGCAGTTTTCTACTATAACAACTCCATACAAGTATTGAGTAAAGAGAAACCTTTTAATACTCAATCAGGTCATGTAGACAAAGAAAGATTATATAATACGTACCAAACTAATAAAGAAAAAAGAATAGAGAAAACCAATAAGACTAGAGAAGACTACGTAGAAACTCGCAGCAAAGCTTTTATAGTAAATCATCTCAGAAAATATGATAAAACTACTCCGCGATTATTTTACAAACAAACGGATCATGCACATCCAATCAATATACGACGTCATAGAAAGACAAAAATCAAAAACAAAGATGACATAATTATGAAAAATAAACCTGGAAGACCTAAGAGTACTAAGTCTAACACAAAAATAGCATCAAAGAAAGATTCAGTTACAAAAAAGATTCCATCGGGAATAGATCCGCTTCCGATCGCAAGTTGTTCGCATAAATAAAAGTTATAATGAAAAGCTTAATATACATTCTTTTAATTAAGCTAGTATTTAGTGACATAACAATTGAAAACATATATAACCAAGAAGGTTATACTAAAATAAAATTAAAGAAAGTTAAACTAGTTAGAGATTATAAACATGTAGTTCATAAAATCAATATCACTCAAATCGAAGAAGTTTTGAATAACATTGACAATGACATTTACAAATTAAAAAAATATTAAATTTCCCGCAGAAGTATATCGAGAAATTCGTATTATTAAATCCGAAATCAGTAGCTTATTACCGCATAGAAACAGGAGAAGTTTAATAAACCTTGGTGGTAACATGCTTAAATTTTTGTTTGGAACATTAGATGAAAACGACCGAAAAAATATCGAAGAACAATTGAATATAAATAAATATAACAACCATGAATTAATTGTATCTAACATTTAACAAGCAAATTTACATTACTAATAAACTGAAGAAGCAAATAGATACTATACAATCAGAATTTAACAGTATGTACAAAAGTAAAGATTTTCTAAATCTCAAAGTAGGAAATACATCAATAACACTAAGAATAATAACTTTAGAAGTTCTTGAAAAAAATTAATAAAATTAAAAGCATTATTGAAAAAATTCAAAACAATGTGTTATAAAGTAAACTAAATACAATGGTAAATTCAATGCTCAGTATTCACGAAATAATCACATATAATGTAACGTTTGATAAACTAAAGAATATAAAAATAACTACAGGGTTACACGATCAAGAAATTATATTTATAATAAGTATACCAGAAGAAATGTTAGAATTTAATCAATATTTTGTAACTAGTTTACCTAACAATAATAAAGAAGAATTAAAAATAAATGATCAATATATCATTGAAAATAAAAATGTAGAATACATATCGAAAGAAGAAGATTTAAATAAATTATAACAACAACAAGAAATTGTACTAAAATTATCAATAAAAGAGAAAATATTGTATTAGAAATAGCAAGAGGAAAACTGTTAGTAAAAAACAGTTGTATAGAACAGACAGCATCACGAGATAAGTTGGAGTGGCAGCGTCGCAGCGATCATCAAATCACACATCAATATAGTCAGTCGACTTTCGTCTGTTCTTTCCTATCATTTTTACATTGTTTTCTGAATAAAATTATATTTCTTTTTTAAATATCTTTTTTACCTTTTAAAAAGTTATTTCGCGCGCTTATTTGAAATCGTCATTTCGGGAACGGTCATTTCGGGAACGTTCCCGGACATGATTTTTACGTATTTTGCCTGTAGAAGATTTTGTATGTATTGTTTTCATTATTGCTTATTTAATACATATACATAATATACCCATATTATTAAACAAAGCTTAAATTATGTACTTTGTTTTGTGTTTGTTGATTTTATCAAACTTAGAAGAACGTTCCCGAATTGATGGTTTTTTGTATAAAATTTAGTACTAAAAAATATTACTAAAAAAGTATACAATTCTGTGCGCTGCCTTGTTAAAATTTATTTATATACAATTTTTGCAACAGTATAAACTAAAATTCCTTTAAATTTTCGGCACTACTTTACAAAATATTAATAGTTAAAATTATATTCTTATCAAACTTAATTTTTTCATCGAAATTTTTAACAGTTTTATTGAAAAAAATCATATTACCCAATTCGGGTGATTTTTTAAGAGCTTGAGAACTTTTTTTAAAAAAAAAAACGCATAAAATTTGCAAAATCTCATCAATTCTTTATTTGAAACGTTAGATTGGTCCATGACATTTACTTTTTGAAGATAATTTCATTTAAATGTTGACCGCGGCTGCGTCTTAGGTGGTCCATTCGGAAAGTCCAATTTTGGGTAACTTTTTCGAGCATTTCGGCCGGAATAGCCCGAATTTCTTCGGAAATGTTGTCTTCCAAAGCTGGAATAGTTGCTGGCTTATTTGTGTAGACTTTAGACTTGACGTAGCCCCACAAAAAATAGTCTAAAGGCGTCAAATCGCATGATCTTGGTGGCCAACTTACCGGTCCATTCCTTGAGATGAATTGTTCTCCGAAGTTTTCCCTCAAAATGGCCATAGAATCGCGAGCTGTGTGGCATGTAGTGCCATCTTGTTGAAACCACATGTCAACCAAGTTCAGTTCTTCCATTTTTGGCAACAAAAAGTTTGTTAGCATTGAACGATAGCGATCGCCATTCACCGTAACGTTGCGTCCAACAGCATCTTTGAAAAAATACGGTCCAATGATTCCACCAGCGTACAAACCACACCAAACAGTGCATTTTTCGGGATGCATGGGCAGTTCTTGAACGGCTTCTGGTTGCTCTTCACTCCAAATGCGGAAATTTTGCTTATTTACGTAGCCATTCAACCAGAAATGAGCCTCATCGCTGAACAAAATTTGTCGATAAAAAAGCGGATTTTCTGCCAACTTTTCTAGGGCCCATTCACTGAAAATTCGACGTTGTGGCAGATCATTCGGCTTCAGTTCTTGCACGAGCTGTATTTTATACGGTTTTACACCAAGATCTTTGCGTAAAATCTTCCATGTGGTCGAATAACACAAAGCCCATTGCTGCGAACGGCGACGAATCGACATTTCACGGTCTTCAGCAACACTCTCAGAAACAGACGCAATATTCTCTTCTGTACGCACTGTACGCATTCGTGTGGTTGGTTTAATGTCCAATAAAGTAAACTGAGTGTGAAACTTGGTCACAATCGCATTAATTGTTTGCTCACTTGGTCGATTATATAGACCATAAATCGGACGTAAAGCGCGAAACACATTTCGAACCGAACACTGATTTTGGTAATAAAATTCAATGATTTGCAAGCGTTGCTCGTTAGTAAGTCTATTCATGATGAAATGTCAAAGGATACTGAGCATCTTTCTCTTTGACACCATGTCTGAAATCTCGCGTGATCTGTCAAATACTAATGCATGAAAATCCTAACCTCAAAAAAATCACCCATTATAAATAAATAAAATAAATAAGGTGGCGCAACAGTCTGTAGAGAAATAGGGCCTAGTGACTTACAACTCTCAACCATTCCTGTGTGCGAGTAATTGCAGGGATGGAGGGGACCTACAGTTTATATGCCGAATCCGAACGGCTAATTTGAGAAAGCACTTTTTCATGACAAGAATTACTCTTGGAGAATTTGTCAATTCCTCGCAAGAGGCAGTACCCGTGAAAACTCTTCTTTTTTTTTTTAATTAAGGTGGCACAGGCAGGGATTGAACCCAAGACCTCTCGCATGACAGTCCAACGCACTAACCATCATGCCACGGGTACTACACAATTCTGGTTATCGTTTTTAAAAACTTCCTTGATTTTTTAACTTTTCAAAAAAACATATAACATCACAAAGCTAGCTTTGGTTCAAAAGTTAAGTCACTATTAAAAAAAACAAATATAAAAAGAAAAAAATGTGTTTCTGTTAGAATTTTTTATTACATCACCAGAGATATCTTGTTTCCAATTCATTGAATTAGGCTCATCATGTGAGTACCCCCAAACTAATTTTTTGTTTAGTTTAGTACAAGTAGCAATAGCGATCTTTTTCCTTATCAAGCAGCGCTTCCTAATTAATACTACTACGTCTAGTACTTGTACTTACGCCTTTATCATTTTAACCGGAAATAATATAGCTGTTTGTATTATCGCCGTTTTTAAATCAATGAGGTTGTTAAGCTACATATAATAGTGTGGTACTTTATTTATTTCATAAAGAAGAAATAATTTAAGAAAATAACTAAAAATGTCTTACACGTCACGAAGGAGCGTATGTAAAAGATTCGGATTTCTATTTGGTATTGACAAAAGTAATACTTACTAAGCGGAGATATTTAACCAAGTTCTTTCTTATAGAGCTCACCCAAAAATTTATCAATATCAGTTTTGAAAACTATTGTAGTACCCGTGGTCTGGGTTCAAACCCTTACCTAGGTCACCTATTTTTTTTTCACGGGTACTGCCTTTTGCGGGGAATTGACAAATCCTCAAAGAGTACCTAATTCTAGACATGAAAAGTGCTTTTTCAAACTAGCTGTTCGAATTAGGCTTAAAACTGAAGATTGCCTCCATCCCTGAGAACATTAATTGCACACAAAAATGGTTGAATGCAATTTGTGAAACTATTTGTTTCATTTTGAAAACAGGGATTTGAATTTTGTAAGAGGCCAGAATTTCGGAATAGCATGATCATGAAAGGTACGAAGGTGTTTAATTTTGCTCGGAAGTTGAAAAAAAGGTATATGTATCTCTACGCATATTTTTGTATAGCAATTGTTCGAAATGCCCTCCTCCTGCATTTAAACATGCTCGACAACGTTTTAAAAACTGTCGTTTCAAACGTATGGCATGTCTTGAGCTTCTTATTTCCTCAGCCGCAGTTTCAAACAAAGGGCAAAAACTTTCTCTTTTAGGCAACCCCAATAAAAAAATCTAGTGGATTCAAGTCCGGTGACCTAGGGGGCCATGTTATTGTTCCTCCACGATCGATCCATCGCTCGGAGAAAGTTCTGTCCAAAAAACTTCAGACATTTCTTCTATAATGGCCTGGACATCCATCTTGCTGAAACCACATGGTCTGGAGCAGGGCGAGAGGAATATCATCTAATACACAGATTCTGTTTTCAAAAAATTCTAAATAATTTTCACTATTTATTGTGTCGGGCAATTCAAAGGGTCGTAAGATTTGCCCATTTAAAATTCCACACCACAAATTAATTTTAAATTGGTATTGAGATCTTCCTTCTCGAAATAAATGTGGATTTTCTTCCTGCCAATTGTGAATATTGTGCATATTCACAGGACCGTCGAGAGGGGGGAAAGGGGGGGGGAACCCCCTGGGCCCGGGATTTTCTAGGGGCCCGTAAAATTAAAAGCAATGAGGAGAGTGTTTTTTTTCAATATAGGTAGTCTAAATTCATCATCAACATACCTATTCCCATTTATTTTTAGGTGCCCGAAAATTTAAAATCATTCATGCTTTCGCAATCGGGCCCCTGTTTGCATGTTATCAACAATCTTTCAGTCACAAGCTTGCCGATCTGGGCCCCTGATTATTATTGGCGTACATTTTTGTTTATATATAATGGAAAATTGGGCAATTTTAAACTATTGAAAGAAAGTTATAATAAATTGTTTCGCTTTTCTTACTTAATTTAACGTAAATTTCAAATTTGTTTTATTTTGAAAATTTCTAAAATCAAAATAAGGGGCCCGGCAACTTAAAACAAAACACAAATATTTATTTCGGTTTCTGTTTTATAAAGTTTCTTTTCTTCTATTTTTGTTTCTGCTGGGAACGAAATTTTTGATTCGGTTTCGGAGGACCGGAAAATCCCACGCAAACGTTTTTCAATTGTGGTTTCCGTAATATTAGTTAATTAATATTTTGAATAAATTGTTTACTGAAGATTCGAAGGATATCAAGTCACTTCAAAGTGTGTATATTAAACCAGCCATACAAAAATAGCAAGGAATTCTATATATAATAATATTGGACACCATTTTCTTCCTTGGCGAAAGGGGACTAGGACTACGAGGCGATAGCAATCTTATTGGAGAGCCAAATAATGGACATTTTTTGTTTAGCAGCAGTGCTCAACGTTGGGAAATTCTTAAGAAAAATGTGCCCGGATCCCTTCACAAACTTTCCAATACAAGATGGTCAGCTAGAATTGAGGCAGTGAAACCATTTGCAAATCATCTGAAAAACCTAAGAACATCATTAGAAGCCTTAAGTGATATTAATTTAACTGCTGAAGCTCGAAGAGATGTAAATGGCGTTTTAAAATATATGCACAAATTTGAATGCGTCCTGATGTCTTTGATTTGGTGCAAGGTTTCTTAGCGCTATAAATAAAGGAAGTTTCCTTCTTCGAGCCCGAAACAGTACTATTGACGTTGAAATTCGAGATCTCAACAACTTGATCTTCATTTGAACATTATTCGAAACGGATGAGATCAATTTTTATCTGAATGTAAAGCAGTTGCTACTGGATTGGGGGATGTTCCAGAATCGTTTCCATCGAACCGAAAAAGGCAATTAAAGAGACATTTTGAAGAAAACCGAGGAGCTGGAAAGCAAATAGAAACAGACGAAGAAATAAATTTCAAGAGAAACACCTTTTACGTCATAGTTGATTCAATTATATCTGGAATTTCTCGTCGGTTCGATACGATGAAAAATTTGAATGCTACATTTTCTAATAAAACATTGTAATAATATTTTAATATAAAGAAAAACAATAAATCACTGCCAGTGATTATACCTTCCATATAAGAATAATGAACTCTTATAAATACCCGATGGTCAGGACTCAGGACTTGAAGCATTTGGATATCTTTCTGCATACTTCCTTGCTGCTGCTCTTGCATTTCCGCCACATTTGCCATAAACAAAATGCATCATAGCATATTCACGTGACGTGTACGACATTTTTAGTTATTTCTGAAATAAATAAAGTACCACAATATTATAGCTTAACAACCTCATTGGTTTAAAAACGGCGATAATACAAACAGCCATATTATTTCCGGTTAAAATGATAAAAGCGTAAGTACAAGTACTAGACGTAGTAGTAGTCGTTAAGAAGCGCTGCTTGATAAGGAAAAAGATCGCTATTGCTACTTGTACTAAACTGAACAAAAAATTAGTTTGGGGGTACTCACATTCACATGATGAGCCTAATTCAATAAATTGGAAACAAGATGTATCTGGTGATGTAATAAAAAATTCTAACAGAAACACATTTTTTTCTTTTTATATTTGTTTTTTAAATAGTGACTTATTAAATTGAAATTCTTATAACCAAAGCTAGCTTTGTGATGTTATATACTTTTTTGAAAAGCTAAAAAATCAATCATATTACACAGTATTGTGTAATATGATTTTTTTCAATAAAACTGTTTTAAAGTTCGATGTAAAAAATTAAGTTTGATAAGAATATGATTTTAACTATTAATATTTTGTAAAATAGTGCCGAAAATTTAAATTTTTTAAATGCAAAAATATTGAATGTTTATTCAAAATTGTAAAATATTAATATATAGTAAAAACAAAAATCATTTGTGGATAGGGTGATTGAAAAACCGACTAAAAGTAGGTGTTTTTGAAAATTTCATTAAAACAACCGTTACTCGAAAACCGTTGGGATGCGGTATAGACAAGTTACCAAATTCTGGTAGGTCATGACTTGACCATTCATCATATACAGTTTGGACCATTACTTATGGGACACCCTGTATATTATTATATTATATCTTAGGTACTTTATATGTATTATCCTTTTTTTAGATATAGTAAGATGTCAAATAAAGAGTCCTTTTTAATAAAGTTCTTAGCTGTATATACTTACTAGCTGACCCGACAAACGTTGTCTTGTCATATAAATAATTTCTAGAGAATATTTTGCTAGAAATAAATAACTTATTGTAAGCTTGTAAGGATATTGTATATAAGTGGGAAAGGTACAGAGTACTGTAAACGGTGACAAAACATTAAAATAACAAATCAACAAACAAATTTTTTAATTTATTAAAATTCATTCTTTAAAATTATAAACATATCGCTAATTATGACAATACTGCAAAAAAAACAATATCAATCCCTTAATGCAACAGAGTGTACCATATTTTTTGTGATCCCATCTTTCGCCAATGCAAACAAACTGGATGGTTTGCCCACTCGAGAACACGCCACGTATGTGTGAAAAACATGAAGTGCTCAAATCTAAGCCGCAGACAGACATAGGTTGGCCTTGAGACTTATTGATAGTCATTGCAAATGCCAATCTAATTGGAAATTGAAGGCTTTTGAGTTGAATTGGCACATCTGTGGGTATAATAGTAATAGCGGTAATAATATATTTTCACCCCGGAATTCGCCATTTTAATTTATGGCTTCGATAACTTTTTCATCAATTTTTTAATTACTAATCGCGTGCCGTTGCTCAACCGTGGTGGTTCAAGTCACGAAGCATTATAATATAACCGGAGATCCAACCTTCAGTTATAAATTATGCGGTGGCATGCCCGGTAAATCCAATGAGTTTAAAAACTCCCCCTGGTAACAAATGTGGAATCTTGAAATTTAATTCGATGACATCCACATTTTGTAGTAACTTTTCCGTCACCTATAATATAACAGTTGTTTTGAGAATGTTTCAGCGGATGGATCTTGAAGCATTTGAACACGCATATTTACTTTCAGTTGTACTTTTTCAACATTACGCCGCAGTGGCGATGATTTCAAGCACGCGTTGATCTCATCAGCGTACGTTGAACGTGGAATAACGAGAAGTGTTTGTCTGAAATCACCTGAAAGGAGTAACAGAGTGCCGCGAAATAGTCTGCTGTTGTTTTTTATATCTTTCAATGTCCTGTTCAACGCCTCAAGTGAATGTTTATGTGCCATAGTGCATTCTTCCCAGATGATAATTTTACACTGTTTCAGCACTGTGGACATGGATGATTGTTTTTTTATATTGCACCCAGACTCGGTGGGTTATTTTGAATATTTAGTGGGAGTTTAAAAACTGAATGAGCTATTCTGCCTCCATCCAATAAAGTTGCCGCAATCTCAGAAGATGCAACAGTCAATGCGATACCATTATTTGATCGTATTTTAGCAAGAATTAGCGAAATAAGGAATGTTTTGCCAGTTCCACCTGGTGTATCCAAAAAAAAGAATCCACCTTGTCCTGCCGAAACTGCGAGCATGATGTGGTCATAAATGGTTTTTTGTTCTTCATTCATTAGTGGAACATTGCGAGCAACAATCGCTGTCATTTCTACAGTATGTATTGTAGTTCACGATTCAATTCAGTGTCTATTAAATCAGATGCATTTCGATTTGCTGAATGCATAGCGAAATGACTCAGTGGTAAGTTGGCAGTGATAATGGAAAGATCCTCAATAGCAATTAATGCTTCATTGTACATAGCGTCACTGAATACTATCGTAAGATCGTTGCACAGTGTACGATGTTGATGCAATTAAGCAATAGCACTTAGGAATATAAAAATAGATAAAAACCTATTCTCAGACCTACCGAATGTATATGCAAAATTTCATTAAAATTGGTTAAGCCGTTTCGGAGGAGTATGGCAACTAAAACTGTGACAGGAGAATTTTATATATTAGATATAATGAGAAATTTTCCGTTATGCGAAAATTGCGCCAAAATACATAGTTAAAGTCAGATTTTTTTGTTAAAGAATGCAAGAGGGCTCTTCATATAAAAATCTTCATTTCGCTTATTTTTTGCCTTTTTTCTTCTTTATTTGTTTTAAAACGATTGAAAAGAAAGATTAATTGGTTTGGAAAAAAGACATATTAAATTTTTGGTGTTATTTATTTGTGGAAAACAAAAAAATGGGTCACGTGCCTCCGATACTAACAAAAAAATCTTGTTCTATGATAGAACTGTTCCTATTTTTAACATGAAATTAAATGAAGCTTACTTGTTCAATTTTTGCCATTATAGATTCTACCTCCAAATTTTGATCTTGGTTCACTGCTGGAGCCCATTTAACGGATGCGTTTGCAGATGTTGGTGTAGGATTAGAAAATTGCATTATTTGATGATGAGATAATTTTGATTTCATGGCAGCGGACAGTTCTAACTGCAACTCCTCACATCGAACCGTTTCCAAGGCAACCTTGAATGAAAAATGTTTTTGTTATTTGTTGTTAAAATATTATTCACAATATAATTTTAGAGTATCCCATCAGAAGCGGACCTTCTAAAAACACAATAATTTAGCAAGAAACCATCGAAATTCCAAGATAGGAATGTATTGTAAACATAAAGTAAATATATTAGTCATTAGCGGAAACACTCTTTATACTTGTAGTGCATTTTCACTGTTGTCATATACTCGTATTGCTCAACTCTGAACCCATAGCGTCATAGCGAAATATAATTACCAAAAGAGCCGACCCGACCGATACCCGTCCTGCATGAAACACTCTCAAATCCCATTTGAGGTGAACTCTCTCAAATTACGTACCGGCGAATACATGTGATTGGGGGGAAAAAGCAAAATTATAGGTTGGACTACAAGAACACATTATGGAATTCTTGTGACTTTTCAAAAATGACACTTCCAAAAATTTCGATTTTCAAAACAAAACATTCAATTTTAGATTTCTAAAGTAAGTTTTTGTAAATTATTTAGTTTTACCTGAATATTTAACAGAATTTAATTCTTTTCAGATCAAAAACCTCTACAATGAAGAGCTAAATATACAAGTGCTTTGATTGAATAAACGATAGACCAGTTTGCTTTTTAATTTTGAAATCAGAAGAAAACAACTCAGAGTTCAAGTAGATACGTTTAAGAAAAATCTTTTGAACAAAAGAATATTTTAGTCATTTTGTTTTAGCTATGGATCATTGAATAGCGCCAATCTGGTATTTCAACGCACAGAAGGTAAATACCTTCAAGAAATTTGGGAAGTGTACAACTCTTAGCTCTAAATACGGATTACAATTATCATCCAAAACGACGACGCTCGACGCATGGAATGTGGCTTTATAGAAAATTGTTAATGCAGAACCATCTTTACTACATCGAATTCCTAGCTTAATACCTGAACATCCTTAAAAATAAGTAAGTTTAATCTCAGTTTCAAATTAGAGAACATTCTAAGCTATGGTATCGACTTTGTGAAATACAAAAGTTAATGATGGAAGTGAAAGCTTCGACATTCAAAAGTCGACCACCCAGTATTGGACCGATTCAACAGCAACGGAAGAGTATGCAGCAAATCAGTTTAGCTAATTTATTTACTTATGAGTTATGAGTAATGTAAACAGGTATATTTTAAATTCTATGATTCCTTGAGTTTCCAACATCCTCCGCCTATTCATCAGCCGCCAAGAAATATGAAGCAAGCCACCCAAAAAAACCTACTCTTGTAGCAGCAACTAAAGCAACATCTTTTAGTTCTAGAGCGCTTAAAAGTTCGCGGATATAAGTTGTGAAAGTGCGAATTGAAACATTTATATCGTGGTTTACTTGCTTAATCTTCACTTTTTAGGTCTGAATCCATGCTTGTAGCGCCAAATGTCTCACTAAAGGACGACATACAGGAACACGGACTGAAAGAAGCAACGGCTGGCACAGACGATGTAGCTGCACTGAATACGATTTGGAAAATATGTGGTTTCAACAAGACGGTGACACATGTCACACAATTCGAGCGAATATGGCTTTATTGCAAGAGACATTTCCTGGCTGCGTAATTTCTCGTTATGGCGATATCAACTGGCCACCAAGTGCGAATTGGCACCGCTGTGGAGTTACGAGAAAGAATATGTTTATTCAGATAAACCTTTAACTAATGAGCTTTTTAAACCCAACATTCGTCAAGTTATGGCTGAGTATTTCACACATAACGTTAACGTTCAAACTTTATAATGAAAAAGAAATAACATCAACAAAAATAAAAATTTGGTATGTGTTTTATTTAAGTTTACTTTTGAAACCGCAAAATGGATAACCTTAAAAAAATGTATACTCAATTTTGGACCACCGCCGGCCGCCGCCGCCTGCATCATCGTGAAAGCTCTTTTCCAAAGCAAATTTTATCAGTAACATTTTCAAATCATGAATATTACTTGTGAATAACATATAACCGCGATTGGTGCTCTCTTGTATGTAGCTACTGTGCACAGTCATACACGCTGAGAATGCCGACTCGGAAACTTCAGGAACCCCAATGTGGGAGTATACCATTTCAAA
>OX608073.1:182469664-182472164 GCA_951509635.1 Eupeodes luniger | reverse complement strand
GTCTCTCCTCTTCTCGCCTCCAGTACCATCTTTCTCTCACCTCATTCCCTAGCCTGACTCTTGCTATTCTCCTAGTTCTTTCCGTCTTCCATCCCGCTTTCAAATACTGTGGGATCCCCTCTGCAATTACTTCTTTATACCACCTATTATATCTTGAGTCTTTTATCGACTCCCATCTTTCCTTCTCCTGTTCTCTTCTTCCTTCTCTTTCCCATCCTTCATTTCCGTTCATACTGTCTTCTCTTCCCTCCCTTCCTTTCATTTCTTCTCTCCCTTGTTCCCATCGTGATCCTCTCCCCAATCCATCTCTCTGTCTTTCTTTTATCTCCTCTAAATATTCCCTTGCTATTTCGCTTCTTTTCCATCTACTAATTTCTCTTCATACTTCCATGCCCTTTTCCCTGCTCTTATCATTATTTTATCTCTCTTTGTTTCCTCTCTTACCATGTATCCTGGAGTTTGCCATTCTACCCCATGCGTCCATTTGAAGTACCTCTCTTGCACCCTTTCCATTTCTTGTCTCTCCTGCCATCCCCATACTTCCGCCCCATATCCCATCACCGTCCACACCAGGGTGTTAAAGAGCCACATTTTCCGCTCCCACTCCTTCTCGAATTTCCTTCTTCCAATCCCCCATGCCTCCTTCATTACCGCTGCTGCCTTTTTTACTCTGTCCCTCATATGAGCCTCCTTCCCTCCATTCTTTTTGAAAACATACCCTAGGTATTTAAATTCTTTCACTTCTTCTATCTTCTTTCCCCTCCATCTCCAGTCTATTGCTGTGTTACTCCCTCCTCCTTTCCTGAATCTCATCACTTTTGTCTTTCCCACGTTTACTTACAGTTTTTTCCTATCGAAGTACTTCTCCAGTCTTCTTATCATACTTTGCATCTCTTCTTCATTTTTCGCCATTACCACTACATCATCTGCATATGCTAGTGAGCAAATTCTTCTTCCCCTCACTTTCACTCCTCCACAACTCCCCTTTCCCAGTTCCTCTTCTAAATTCACCGTTAACAAATTAAATAGAACTGGGCTCATCGGGCATCCCTGCCTAACTCCTTTTCCCGTCCAAAATTTTTCCCCCATCACTCCTGCCGATCTTACCCTACTCGTCGTTTCTTCGTAGACTTCGCCCACTCTTTCCCTTAGTTCTTTTCTCACTCCTCTCTCCTCCAACGCGTCCATCAATATTTTCCTGTCTACTGAATCGAATGCTGCTTTTAAATCTATGAACAATGCCACTAGCTTGCCCTTCTCCTCTGCAACCTCTCTGTTTACCACATAGTTCAGCACATATACGTTTTCTATGGTTCCTACTCCTCTTCTGAAACCTGTTTGATTTGGTGGTATCATTCCTTTCTCCTCGACTTCTTCTTCTAACCTCTTCGCTAATACCGCCGTATATATTTTATATATCGATGGCATGAGCGTTACTCCTCTATATTCTTCTACCCTTGTTCCTGCCCCTTTCTTTAGTATCGGGGCGATCACCCCTTCCCTCCACCCCTCCGGCCATCCATCTCCTCTCCACACTTTCCTGCAGATTCCCCACGCTATCTCTATTACTTGTTCCCCTCCATATCTCCACGCCTCATTTGGTATACCATCTATTCCCATTGCTTTTCCTTCTTTGAGTTTTCTTACCACCTCTCTGATTTCTTCTTTACTAATCTCAGTCTCGTTTTCCGTTCTTCTTGTTCCCTCTGTTCCCATTCTTACTCTTTCTTCCACCCCTCCAATCAGGCCCATAAAATATCTTTTCCATTCTTCTTCTTCGATCCCTTCTCCAATCTTCTTTTTCTTCTTTCAGTCTCTATTTATTATTTCCCACACTTTATTTTCAGTATTAGCCTCTTCAATTTCTCTTATCATCTCCTCCTGCTCCTCCTTTTTCTTTCTCTCAATCATCGCATGATATTCTCTTTTTTTCTCCCTGTATCTTTCCTTCATCCCGCTACCCTTCCTCCAACTCCTTAACTCCTTTCTTACTTCTTCTTTTTTCTCCCTTCATTCTTCATCCCACCATCCTCTCATTTTCGGTTTCATTTTCCTTCCACCTACCTCTTCACTTCTCTCAATCTCTCTCTTTATCCTCTCTCCTATCTTCTTTTCTGATTCTTCTCCCCCCTCCTCCAGCCTCACTCCTTGCATTCTCCTCTCGAATTCCTGTTTCATCTCCTCCGACCATCTTCCCGTTTTTGTTTTTTTGACTTCTTTAGCTTTCACTTTCTTCCTTTTTTCATTGTGATCACCAAAGGATGATGATCCGACTCTACTCTATCTGCTACTTCCATCCTCTCTATCCCCCTTCTCGTCTTCTCGTCACCCAATACATAATCTATTTCTGTCTCCCCCCTTCCTCCTGTATACGTGAATTCTCCTTCCTCATCCCCTTCTATGTTCCCGTTAAATATCTCCCACCCTAATTCTCCTAACATCTGCGTTAACTTCTTTCCTTCGACGTTTACTTTTTTATCTTTCGACCTCCTCCCACTTC
>OX608073.1:182459664-182462164 GCA_951509635.1 Eupeodes luniger | reverse complement strand
ACCAACTTTGCTAAATGGGCGCGAAAACAGCACGTGATCTGCCGGCAGATTACTCATTTGTTGAGTTGAAGTAGTTCTTTGTTGACGAAAACACGGAATACACTTGTTGACTACTTTACGCAACATATTTCTACAACCGATAATGTAGTATTCCTGCCTGGTAATTGCAAATAACAGAGAAACACCTGCATGACAATTTGATTTGTGTAAATGTTCGACGATAAGTTTTGCAATGCGGGTGTTTTTGTCGAGAATTATAGGATGTTTTGCGGAATAAGCTATATCAGATGCTTGTATACGACCCCCGACGCGTAAAAGTCCTTGGTCATCCACAATCGGCGCTAAAGATGCTAGCTTATTACCTTTTTTTAGATTCTCACCACTTTTTATACTGTTTAATTCTAGCGGAAAACTTAGATGTTGGTGAAATTTTATTAGTTTGCTCTTTGCTATAGAAATTTCGAGAGAAGACAAAGCCAGAGATTGCGTTTTAGGGGCAGATTTATCACGAGAATTCAGTAGAAATTTCTTTAGTTCAGCGATTTTTACGGGATCACAGATTTCACCGCTTGTTAGCATTTTTCTTATAGAAACAATTTCACGAATATTTGCTATAAACCGAAATATGAAACCGAGCACACGAATAGATTTTAGAAAACGAGACGAATCATCGATGACTTTGCAAAAAATGTTTGTAGAGTCTAGTTTTGACACGAAAGCATAAGTCGGCTGCTTTTTTCGTCTTTCAAAGTCGTCAGATTTGATATTATCCACGGAATATTCCGATTTTGGCCACTGGTCCCGTTCTTTCGTAATCCACGATGGTCCAGTCCACCATAACTCATTTTGGAATCCACGGAATATTCCGATTTTGGCCACTGGTCCCGTTCTTTCGTAATCCACGATGGTCCGGTCCACCATAACTCATTTTGGAGTAAATGAGAAGGTGGAATACCGCGAGAGGCACAGTCAGCTGGGTTTTGTTCAGATCGTACGTGGTGCCATGATTCTCTAGGTATCGCAGAGAGAATTTCTGAAGTACGATTCCCGATGAAAACTGACCACCTCTTTGGTAATGCCGATAGCCAATGTAGGACGATTGCGGAGTCAGTCCAAGCAACAACTTTTATTTCTTTATCTTGTAAAGAAGTTTTAAGTTTTGTTACTAACCGAGTTAGTAGAACTGCTCCACAGAGCTCAAGACGCGGAAGAGAAACAACTTTGATGGGAGCTACTTTGCTTTTTGCTGCGACTATGTTGCTATTAATATTTCCAGCCGAATCTACGCTTCTACAATATATCACAGCTGCGTAAGCATCAAGAGATGCATCGCAAAATGCGTGATATTCGACGTTTTCTTTCGATGTCCACATTATTCGTGGGATTTTTATTTTTTCGAGGGTTGGAAGCTCGTCGCGAATGCAGTGCCAACTTTTGGCATGCTCTGAAGATATGACGTCATCCCATTTATACTTTTTCCGCCAGAGTTCTTGAAACAATATTTTGATACGGATAATGACAGGAGTGAGAAAACCGATAGGATCGAAAATCCTTGAAGATTCTGAAAGTATTTGACGCTTTGTTGATGACGCTTTATCATTTAAGTTGACTTTGTAGGAAAACGAATCATTTGCAGGAGACCACTGCAAGCCGAGAAGTTTGACTGAGCTGTATTCTTCAATCCGTTTAGTACTGACTGGATGCGATGCGACGTTCAGTAGCATAAAAACGATTTAACGCGACGTGAAGACTATTCCCGAAATCTCTAGCTTTATCGGATTTGAATGGTAATTGCACCATGTACATGCCGTCAGGTAAACGAGTATGCTTTTTAACGAATATGTCTTCTGCAAGTTGATCTTCAATGGACAGAGTAGGTTCGAGGTCGACTTCTTCAAGACGCCAAAAACGCTCGAGGTCAAACGTAGTTGAAGTGTCCAATGAAATGCAGAATGAATTGACACCTTTTGTTGTCGAAGGGGTGACGGTTTCCATGTTACCACAGACAACCCAACCGAAAATTGTTGGCACAAGATCAGGCATTCCTTGCTTACCGCGCTCTGCAGAGCCATTAATTATGCTGAATAATTTATCAGCACCGATGAGTGCGTCGATATGACCAGGAATATTAAATTTCGGGTCAGCTAAGGTGAATGAACTGAACGGCTGTACATTTGAAACCGTAGTAAACGAAGTCGGTAACATGGATGTTAGTTTTGAAACGACGAAGCACTGAATTTCAATAAATTCTTGAGTGAAGCGAGAATGAAGTTTGAGGGTCACGATTCCATTCGTAACACCTGCTGGTGTTGCTCCAACACCTGCGATGGGTATTTGTGCGTTCTTGCGAACCAATCCTAATCTCTGAACTGTTTGTTCAGTAACGAAGGAGACCTGAGATCCCGAGTCTAGCAACAACCGAATATTTTGTATTGTTCCTTGCTTATCATGAACGTGAGCGATAGAAGTGGGCAACAGAGTTTGATGCGAACGAATCGAA
>OX608073.1:182452164-182454664 GCA_951509635.1 Eupeodes luniger | reverse complement strand
CAAGGCGGCTTTCGGAGAATCTCTTCGGGTGATCCTTGGTGACAGAGCTACGGTCAACAACCTCGAAGCAAAAGTAAGCATAGAAATCAGGGACCTCGACGAATTAACTACAGTGGAAGAAGTCCAAGAAGCAGTAAGACAGAAATTTGCAGATGTTGTAACAGACATACAGATCGGAGTCACTGGCAAAAACAAAAGATCTCTGAAGATGGCAATAATAAGAGTAAACATTAAAGCCGCTCAAGAAATGTTAAGGGCCAAGACAATTAAGATCGGTTGGACACACTGCCAAATCAGAAAGAACGGAAGTCCTGAAATGTTTCAAATGCTTCGGATACGGGCACAAACAAGCGTCCTGCACCAACGCAGACAGGAAGAGCCAAGGACTATGTATCAATTGCGGAGAGTCAGGCCATAAAAAGAAGGAGTGCACAAATCCTCCAAAATGCTGCCTATGCGCCGCACTGGAAACAACACCGCCCCTGAATCATGTGCCAGGCACAGGAAACTGCACAGTGTTTAGGAAAGCGCTCGAACAGGCGAAAAAGGCCTCCTCAAAATGACCATAATACTCCAGGCGAATGTCCACAGGAGCCTTACAGCGGACAGCCTCCTGACGAAACTTATCGCAGAATTGCGGGCAGAAATCGTCATCATTAGCGAGCAATACTGTGACAAGGATGGACCAAACTGGATACCGGATATGCTCAAAACTGCTGCAATTTGGATTCCCGATAAGAGCAAATTCCCCATTGAAAAAAAAGGGACAGAAAGAGGCTTCGTATGGGTGAAAAGCGGAAAGCTAACGATAGCTAGCATATACTTCAGCCCAACCGACAGAATCGAAGAATTCCGAAAGAAACTAGAAGATTTAGAGGACTTCCTAAATGGAACTGAGGGAGAAATCCTAGTCGCTGGAGATTTCAATGCCAGAGGACAAGAGTGGGGAATGCCAACTACGGACTCACGAGAAAGGCAAATACTCGAGATGGCAGCGCGACGTGGCTTGAACGTTGTGAATGTAGGAAACACACCCACTTTTAGAAGACCTGGCTGCATAGGCACGATACCAGACGTGACCTTTGCAACGGAATCCACATCCGCAAAGATACGAAACTGGAGAGTTATCGAAGACTACACGGGCAGCGACCATCAGTATATTATCTTTGAACTAGAGGACACCCAAAGAACCACCATCCGAAACCAAGCCCAAGCTCCAAGGTGGAACATTAACAGGCTGAACGACGATATCTTCACTTCTGTGGTAGAAGAAGGAAAAACCGCTGTTTTGGAAAGAAGGGGATCTGCGGAAGCCAAAGCGGAAGCCACAATGGAACTGATCCGGCTAGCATGCAACGCATCGATGCCCAGAAAAAGAGGACTTCAGAACAGAAGCAGAGATCCCGTATACTGGTGGACAGACGAGATTGCAGAGCTTCGGAGAAGATGCCTGCAACTTAGACGCAAAGTCACCAGGGGAAGAAGAAGACACGCTGTGGCAATAGAAAACGACCTCGCGGAATTCAGAAGCAAACGGTCAGAGCTCAAGAACGCCATCAATTCGAGCAAAAGACAGAAGTGGGAGGATTTCCGCCAGGACATCAACAGCGACCCTTGGGGACTAGGCTATAAGATTGTGATGCGGAAACTGGGAGCTCAGTCGGCTAGCCCCACCCTGGACGAAGAAAAGATGGCGCACATAGTTGACACACTCTTCCCAACCCACCCAGTCAGGCCGCCCGACACCACATCGGCCCAACGACAGGACGTACCACCCTTCAGTGTAGAAGAGCTGAGATCAGCTGTGGAAACGGCACAAAATAAAAGAGCCCCTGGACCAGACGGGATCCCAACGGAAGTGCTGAAAGTTACCGCACGGGTATGTCCAGAACTGTTGCTCAACATGTTCAACAGCTGCTTGGAGGAAGGGGTCTTTCTCAAGTGCTGGAAGACACAACGTTTGGTACTAATCAGTAAGGGAAAAGGTGATCCAGATTCCCCATCTGCATACAGACCTCTGTGTATGCTAAACACCGCAGGGAAGCTCTTGGAGAGGATGCTAAAACCACTGATCACAGCAGCAGTACAGGCATCAGGAGATCTATCGGAAAGGCAGCACGGCTTCAGGAAAGGCCACTCTACGATCGGAGCCATCGATGAGGTAGTGAAGGCTACCCAAATCGCCCAACAGGGAAACCACTACTCGAGGCAAATCGTACTTCTGGCAACTCTGGATGCCAGAAATGCCTTCAACTCGGCCAGATGGAGCGATATGCTAAATGCGCTTGAGATCACCTTTAGCATCCCAGACTACCTCCTGCGGATCGTGAAGGACTATCTCAGAGATAGGGAGCTGATCTACGAGACCAAGGAAGGAACCAAAAGGAAACAAATTACCTCTGGAGCAGCGCAAGGATCAATCCTGGGACCTGACCTGTGGAACGTCTCCTACGATGGCATCCTCCGCATGGAGATGCCGGAAAATTCGTTCTTGGTAGGG
>OX608073.1:181024286-181026188 GCA_951509635.1 Eupeodes luniger | reverse complement strand
AGAGTGATAATAGGGGGTGATTTTAATGCAAGAACAGGACTAGAGGGTGGCAGAGTGAGGGATATGGAAGATGAAGGAAGTGGGAGGAGGTCGAAAGATAAAAAAGTAAACGCCGAAGGAAAGAAGTTAACGCAGATGTTAGGAGAATTAGGGTGGGAGATATTTAACGGGAACATAGAAGGGGATGAGGAAGGAGAATTCACGTATACAGGAGGAAGGGGGGAGACAGTAATAGATTATGTATTGGGTGACGAGAAGACGAGAATGGGGATAGAAAGGATGGAAGTAGCAGATAGAGTAGAGTCGGATCATCATCCTTTGGTGATCACAATGAAAAAAGGAATAAAGAGAAAGAAAGCGAAAGCTAAAGCTAAAGAAGTTAAAAAAACAAAAACGGGAAGATGGTCGGAGGAGATGAAACAGGAATTCGAGAGGAGAATGCAAGGAGTGAGGCTGGAGGAGGGGGGAGAAGAATCAGAAAAGAAGATAGGAGAGAGGATAAAGAGAGAGATTGAGCGAAGTGAAGAGGTAGGCGGAAGGAAAAGGAAACCGAAAATAAGAGGATGGTGGGATGAAGAATGTAGGGAGAAAAAAGAAGAAGTAAGAAAGGAGTTAAGGAGTTGGAGGAAGGGTAGTGGGATGAAGGAAAGATACAGGGAGAAAAAAAGAGAATATCATGCGATGATTGAGAGAAAGAAAAAGGAGGCGAAGGAGGAGATGATAAGAGAAATTGAAGAGGCTAATACTGAAAATAAAGTGTGGGAAATAATAAATAGAGACAGAAAGAAGAAAAAGAAGATGGGAGAAGGGATCGAAGAAGAAGAATGGAAAAGATATTTTATGAGCCTGATTGGAGGGGTGGAAGAAAGAATAAGAATAGGAACAGAGGGAACAAGAAGAACGGAAAACGAGACTGAGATTAGTAAAGAAGAAATCAGAGAGGTGGTAAGAAAACTCAAAGAAGGAAAAGCAATGGGAATAGATGGTATACCAAATGAGGCGTGGAGATATGGAGGGGAACAAGTAATAGAGATAGCGTGGGGAATATGCAGGAAAGTGTGGAGAGGAGATGGATGGCCGGAGGGGTGGAAGGAAGGGGTGATCGCCCCGATACTAAAGAAAGGGGCAGGAACAAAGGTAGAAGAATATAGAGGAGTAACGCTCATGCCATCGATATATAAAATATATACGGCGGTATTAGCGAAGAGGTTAGAAGAAGAAGTCGAGGAGAAAGGAATGATACCTCCAAATCAAACAGGTTTCAGAAGAGGAGTAGGAACCATAGACAACGTATATGTGCTGAACTATGTGGTAAACAGAGAGGTTGCAGAGGAGAAGGGCAAGCTAGTGGCATTATTCATAGATTTAAAAGCAGCATTTGACTCAGTAGACAGGAAAATATTGATGGACGCGTTGGAGGAGAGAGGAGTGAGAAAAGGACTAAGGGAAAGAGTGGGCGAAGTCTACGAAGAAACGACGAGTAGGGTAAAATCGGCAGGAGTGATGGGGGAAAAATTTTGGACGGGAAAAGGAGTTAGGCAGGGATGCCCGATGAGCCCAATTCTATTTAATTTGTTAACGGCGAATATAGAAGAGGAACTGGGAAAGGGGAACTGGGGAGGAGTGAAAGTGAGGGGAAGAAGAATTTGCTCACTAGCATATGCAGATGATGTAGTGGTAATGGCGAAAAATGAAGAAGAGATGCAAAGTATGATAAGAAGACTGGAGAAGTACTTTGATAGGAAAAAACTGGAAGTAAACGTGGGAAAGACGAAAGTGATGAGATTCAGGAAAGGAGGAGGGAGAAACACAACAGTAGACTGGAGATGGAGGGGAAAGAAGATAGAAGAAGTGAAAGAATTTAAATACCTAGGGTATGTTTTCAAAAAGAATGGAGGGCAG
>OX608073.1:181014286-181021786 GCA_951509635.1 Eupeodes luniger | reverse complement strand
TAATAATAATAATAATAATAATAATAATAATAATAATAATAATAATAATAATAATAATAATAATAATAATAATAATAATAATAATAATAATAATAATAATAATAATAATAATAATAATAATAATAATAATAATAATAATAATAATAATAATAATAATAATAATAATAATAATAATAATAATAATAATAATAATAATAATAATAATAATAATAATAATAATAATAATAATAATAATAATAATAATAATAATAATAATAATAATAATAATAATAATAATAATAATAATAATAATAATAATAATAATAATAATAATAATAATAATAATAATAATAATAATAATAATAATAATAATAATAATAATAATAATAATAATAATAATAATAATAATAATAATAATAATAATAATAATAATAATAATAATAATAATAATAATAATAATAATAATAATAATAATAATAATAATAATAATAATAATAATAATAATAATAATAATAATAATAATAATAATAATAATAATAATAATAATAATAATAATAATAATAATAATAATAATAATAATAATAATAATAATAATAATAATAATAATAATAATAATAATAATAATAATAATAATAATAATAATAATAATAATAATAATAATAATAATAATAATAATAATAATAATAATAATAATAATAATAATAATAATAATAATAATAATAATAATAATAATAATAATAATAATAATAATAATAATAATAATAATAATAATAATAATAATAATAATAATAATAATAATAATAATAATAATAATAATAATAATAATAATAATAATAATAATAATAATAATAATAATAATAATAATAATAATAATAATAATAATAATAATAATAATAATAATAATAATAATAATAATAATAATAATAATAATAATAATAATAATAATAATAATAATAATAATAATAATAATAATAATAATAATAATAATAATAATAATAATAATAATAATAATAATAATAATAATAATAATAATAATAATAATAATAATAATAATAATAATAATAATAATAATAATAATAATAATAATAATAATAATAATAATAATAATAATAATAATAATAATAATAATAATAATAATAATAATAATAATAATAATAATAATAATAATAATAATAATAATAATAATAATAATAATAATAATAATAATAATAATAATAATAATAATAATAATAATAATAATAATAATAATAATAATAATAATAATAATAATAATAATAATAATAATAATAATAATAATAATAATAATAATAATAATAATAATAATAATAATAATAATAATAATAATAATAATAATAATAATAATAATAATAATAATAATAATAATAATAATAATAATAATAATAATAATAATAATAATAATAATAATAATAATAATAATAATAATAATAATAATAATAATAATAATAATAATAATAATAATAATAATAATAATAATAATAATAATAATAATAATAATAATAATAATAATAATAATAATAATAATAATAATAATAATAATAATAATAATAATAATAATAATAATAATAATAATAATAATAATAATAATAATAATAATAATAATAATAATAATAATAATAATAATAATAATAATAATAATAATAATAATAATAATAATAATAATAATAATAATAATAATAATAATAATAATAATAATAATAATAATAATAATAATAATAATAATAATAATAATAATAATAATAATAATAATAATAATAATAATAATAATAATAATAATAATAATAATAATAATAATAATAATAATAATAATAATAATAATAATAATGTTGAGCCGTTAAATAAAAAGTCAAGTGTTCTGTTCGAGAGTTTATTAGCAAGTGATTAACAAAAGGTATAAAAATATGTAGTAAGAAAGAGAATTCATTGACTGGCCTAATAAATGACATTGAGTTGAGTTAGCATTAGCATGAGCGTTGACATAAAGAGATATACATAGGTTAATTCACAATTATCTTCAACACTCTCCCTCAACGCGAATTACAAAATTAATTTTAACTTCATTTTGACATATGCTTCTAATAATAAAAAGAAATACATAGGTACATACGAATTCTTAAACTAAATAAGTCCTAAAAGTTTACAAAATCTATGATGTTTCACTTTTTGTAGATTTTTTGTTAAGACATCTGCTATCATGTCATTTGTTGGAATGTAGTTCAGGTTGATGGCACCGTTGCTGTACACCTCTCTTATATGGTGATATTTAATATCGATGTGCTTGCTCCGAGGATGGTGAACAGGGTTCTTCACAAGCTGTTGAGCACTGAGGTTATCACCGTTCAAAACAATATTCGATGTAGCAAACTCGCCGCCTCCAAGCTCACATACCAATCTCTTTAGATAAACAGCTTCTTTAGCCGATGCGGATAAGGCCATGTACTCCGCCTCGGTACTGCTTAGTGCCACAGTTTGTTGCTTCTTGGACTCCCAAGATATGGCAGCTCCAGCAAGCATAAACACAAAGCCAGTGTACGACTTTCGGTCAACAACGTCTGCACCCCAATCAGCATCAACAAACCCTTCGAGCTGTTTCCCTGTAGGATAATAATACAATTTGTAGTTAGTGCAGTTAAGGTACCTTAATAAGTGTTTGACTGCTGTAAAGTGTTCCTCGTGTGGATCCGAATTAAAACGTGACAATTTGCTAACCGAATGAATGATATCCGGCCGTGTTGAAATCGACAAGTAAGTTAATGACCCGATAATGGACTGGTATTGTTCTCTGTTAGCTCGCTTACAGTTTTCATCTTGACATCCAAACTGCTGCCCAGGCTCTAACGGAGTTTGGTTTTGTCTGCATTCTGTCATTCCAGTTTCCCGTAAAAGATTCAAAATAAGCTGATTTTGACAAATTGAGATCGGTCCAGTGTCTCCTTCACGACTTATTTCAAAGCCCAGAAAATGATGTAATGGACCATTATCGACGACCTTAAACTCCTTTTTAAGTTGTGTTTTCATCTGTTGAATCGATTCTTCGCACCTCGCAGCAAGAATAAAATCATCAACATAAACTGCAATGATTCTTAGATCATCATCATTATGTGTCACGTAAACGCAACATTCGCTTGTACATTTGTGATATCCAATTTTCTTTAATATGGAATCGAGCTTTTCATTCCATGCTCTCCCTGATTGCTTTAAACCATATAAAGCCTTTCTAAGTTTCAAAACCTTCTCGGGATTCTTCGGTTTACCAAAATACTCCGGTTGTTCCATATACACGTCTTCTTGAAGTTCTCCATTTAAATACGCAGACGACACGTCCATTTGGTGAAGAAAAAGCTTCTTTTCAACAGCTAAGGCAAGGATGATTCGAATTGTGGAATATCTTATCACTGGTGAAAAAGTTTCTTTATAATTGATTCCAAAAATCTGACTGAAACCTTTAGCTACCAGCCGCGCCTTAAATCTTTGAAGTGTACCATGTTCATCATTCTTCACCGTAAAAACCCATCGACAGCCTATAGGTTTTTGACCTTCAGGAAGCTCAACTAAATCCCATGTATTGTTGGATATGAGATTCTTATATTCCTCATCTACTGCTTGTTTCCACATCAAAGACTCGGGAAGTGCTAAAGCTTCGGACATGGTTTGTGGAATGATAATGTTATTTGTTGTTTCAATACTATTTAAAACATTGAATTGCTTTCTTGGTCTTCCGCGCTTACCAGTTCTGATAATCTTCGGCCTACCTCTAACAACCGTCGTCGGCGTCGTCGTCGTCGTCGGCGTTTTGTTATCATCTTCGTCACTGCTGGTAATCGAACGTTTTCGCTTTGGATATCGATTGGCTTTTATGGAACTGGAGGTTTCTTGTTGGCATTGAACTTCTCTATTTTCATCTTCTTCTTTCTCTTCGGCTTGTAATATGGTTTTTTGTTCTTCATTCGTCTGCATCTGTTCATCAATGACTGCTTGAGCATCAATTTCACTTTGCAGTTTGTTACATTCAATATTTTCATTGTCTACTTCCAGCAAAAAGCCAACAGAATCATCAATATTACCATTAGTGTGTTCGGTTTCAATAAACGAAACATCTCTTCGCTCAATAACCTTTCTTCTTATTCTATCGTACAATCGATATGCCTTCGAAGTTCCAGAGTAACCAACCATCAGATATTCTTCACCTTTGGACTGAAATTTTGAAAAAGATTTAGCTTTATTTAGGGCTATGGCAGTACAGCCAAAGGTTCTCAGGTGGCTAACATTCGGCTTCCGACGGGTCCACACTTCTTCTGGAGTGACGTCTTCTAGAATTTTCGTTGGGCATCGATTTCTTAGGTACACCGCCGTGTTCACAGCCTCAGCCCACATATGTTCATCAAGCCCAGATTGAATGAGCATGCATCTCGCCATCTCTACGATTGTTCTGTTGGCCCTTTCTGCAACTCCATTTTGTTGCGGAGTGTAAACTACAGAGAACTGTCGACCAACTCCATGGTACTCCAAATAATTCGTGAAATCTTGGCTACGGTACTCACTTGCGTTGTCACTTCTCAGAGTTTTTATAACCTTTCCAGTTTCGCGTTCTACCAAAGCCTTGAATTTTCGAAAAATCTCAAAAACTTCACTCTTTGCTCTCATAAAATAGACAAACATTTTGCGTGATCTATCATCAATGAATGTCACGAAATACCTCGCCCCTCCGAGTGAAACCCTTTTCATAGGCCCACAAATATCGGTATGAATGAGTTCTAATATATCGTTTGACCTGGTAAGTGACTCATTCGGAAAAGGCTTAGCACACATTTTTCCTTTCATGCAAATCTTACATTGGAAATTTTGTGGGGCATTACCTGGTGAGAACCCATTAACCATCTTCTTTGAATATACATTACGCATGCTGTTGACGTTAAGGTGGCCGTATCTATCATGCCATTTCTTAAAATTACTTACATTCGAGTTGCATGCATATAAAATCTTGGATTGACGATACTTAAACACAAAAAGATCATTCTCTAAGCATGCAATCAAAATTGTTTCATCTTTCTTTTTTATTATGGCACTATCTTTGGTGAACTTAACATGGCAGCCATTTTCTATTGCCTTGCTTACCGAAATAAAATTAGCTTTTAGACCAGGAACAAAAAGAACGTTTTGTAATCTTAGCTCACAAAATTCCGTTTTGAGAACAACGGTACCAACGCCACTGGCCGTTATATGATTATCACCAGCTAATTTTATTTGTTCCCCGCAATCGCGCATTGTAATAAATAACGACTCATCGCAACATATATGTGAGGTTGCACCGCTATCGATACACCAGTATTGTGGTCCAAGCACGTTGTTATGAGAAGCCGACAACATGGAAAAAGAAGCAACTGACTTATGCTCATAGGACTTCCTTGGCTCCGAACACTTTGACGCAAAATGCCCCCTCTTCCCGCAGTTATAACATTTTCCAAAAAACCTCTTTTTGTGGACAAATTTTGGTTTACTACTAGATCGTACTGCGTAAGCTTGCTCAAAACCTACATCATCTTTCCCTACAAGTTCTCCCTTGTCTAAACGACGATCTCCCTCCTCCAGAAGCTTTACTTTCAGAGAACTCAAATCTGGTAGCGTATCGCGAGCCTCCATGGCAACAACAAAGCTCTCCAAACATTTTGGGAGACTTGAAAGCAAAATTATCACAAGCAGTTCATCATTAATTGCGAATTCAATTTCAGAAAGTTTTTCGACAATGTCTGTAAATCGATTCACATATTCAGGCATACTTTCCTTTTCTCCTAGCTTCATGTGTAACAGTTGCTTAAAAAGTGTGATCTTTCTTGCGGGACCACGTGGTTGATGTACTGCCTTCAAACTGTCCCATGCAGACTTCGAAGTGAGACAATGTTTTACGTGGATCACCTGAGACGATTTAATATTTAAAATAATGTTAGCAAGAGCTTTACCATCTTTGGAATCCCACTCTGAGACTTGAGCTGGAGTCATAGCCTCCTGCTTCACTGTGCCACCGTTCACATAACTCCATAGATTAGAAATTATAAGCACACTTCTCATTTGGACAGACCAACCATCATAATTGTGATCATCCAACTTTTCAATTTGATAATGAGACGAACTCATAATTACAAATTTACTTCTACTCTAACTTTAATCAAAATTAAAATAAATCGCTACTTGATTTAACAGAAAAACGCTATACTTGACTTTACTAAGCAAACAACCTGGGCCCATAACCTGTTGAGCCGTTAAATAAAAAGTCAAGTGTTCTGTTCGAGAGTTTATTAGCAAGTGATTAACAAAAGGTATAAAAATATGTAGTAAGAAAGAGAATTCATTGACTGGCCTAATAAATGACATTGAGTTGAGTTAGCATTAGCATGAGCGTTGACATAAAGAGATATACATAGGTTAATTCACAATTATCTTCAACAAATAATAATAATAATAATAATAATAATAATAATAATAATAATAATAATAATAATAATAATAATAATAATAATAATAATAATAATAATAATAATAATAATAATAATAATAATAATAATAATAATAATAATAATAATAATAATAATAATAATAATAATAATAATAATAATAATAATAATAATAATAATAATAATAATAATAATAATAATAATAATAATAATAATAATAATAATAATAATAATAATAATAATAATAATAATAATAATAATAATAATAATAATAATAATAATAATAATAATAATAATAATAATAATAATAATAATAATAATAATAATAATAATAATAATAATAATAATAATAATAATAATAATAATAATAATAATAATAATAATAATAATAATAATAATAATAATAATAATAATAATAATAATAATAATAATAATAATAATAATAATAATAATAATAATAATAATAATAATAATAATAATAATAATAATAATAATAATAATAATAATAATAATAATAATAATAATAATAATAATAATAATAATAATAATAATAATAATAATAATAATAATAATAATAATAATAATAATAATAATAATAATAATAATAATAATAATAATAATAATAATAATAATAATAATAATAATAATAATAATAATAATAATAATAATAATAATAATAATAATAATAATAATAATAATAATAATAATAATAATAATAATAATAATAATAATAATAATAATAATAATAATAATAATAATAATAATAATAATAATAATAATAATAATAATAATAATAATAATAATAATAATAATAATAATAATAATAATAATAATAATAATAATAATAATAATAATAATAATAATAATAATAATAATAATAATAATAATAATAATAATAATAATAATAATAATAATAATAATAATAATAATAATAATAATAATAATAATAATAATAATAATAATAATAATAATAATAATAATAATAATAATAATAATAATAATAATAATAATAATAATAATAATAATAATAATAATAATAATAATAATAATAATA